>CM042690.1:21021873-21423835 GCA_023614405.1 Avena insularis | reverse complement strand
TAAATTTTAAATTTAAATTTAAATTAAAATTTAAATTTAAATTTAAATTTTAAATTTTAAATTTTAAATTTTAAATCAAATTTAAATTTTAAATTTTAAATTTAAATTTTAAATTTAAATTTTAAACTCAAATTTTAAATTTTAAATTTAAATTTTAAATTTAAATTTTAAATTTAAATTTTAAATTTTAAATTTAAATTTTAAATTTAAATTTTAAATTTTAAATTTTAAATTTTAAATTTTAAATTTTAAATTTTAAATTAAATTTTAAATTTAAATTTAAATTTAAATTTTAAATTTTAAATTTTAAATTTAAATTTTAAATTTTAAATTTAAATTTTAAATTTTAAATTTAAATTTTAAATTTTAAATTTTAAATTTAAATTTAAATTTTAAATTTTAAATTTAAATTTAAATTTAAATTTTAAATTTAAATTTAAATTTAAATTTAAATTAAATTTTAAATTTTAAAAATTTTAAATTTTAAACTCAAATTTTAAATTTTAAATTTTAAATTTAAATTTAAATTTAAATTTTAAATTTTAAATTTAAATTTTAAATTTTAAATTTTAAATTAAATTTTAAATTTAAATTTTAAATTTTAAATTTAAATTTTAAATTTAAATTTAAATTTTAAATTTAAATTTAAATTTAAATTTAAATTTAAATTTAAATTTTAAATTTAAATTTAAATTTTAAATTTTAAATTTTAAATTTAAATTTTAAATTTTAAATTTTAAATTAAATTTTAAATTTTAAATTTAAATTTTAAATTTAAATTTTAAATTTAAATTTTAAATTAAATTTTAAATTTTAAATTTAAATTTTAAATTTTAAATTTTAAATTTAAATTTTAAATTTAAATTTTAAATTTTAAATTAAATTAAATTTTAAATTTAAATTTTAAATTTTAAATTTTAAATTTTAAACTCAAATTTTAAATTTTAAATTTTAAATCAAATTTTAAATTTTAAATTTAAATTTTAAATTTTAAATCAAATTAAACTTTAAATTTAAATTTTAAATTTTAAATTTTAAATTTAAATTTTAAATTTTAAATTTTAAATTTTAAATTTAAATTTTAAATTTTAAATTTTAAATTTTAAATTTAAATTTTAAATTTTAAATTTTAAATTTAAATTTTAAATTTTAAATTTTAAATTTAAATTTTAAATTTAAATTAAATTTAAATTTTAAATTAAATTTTAAATTTTAAATTTAAATTTTAAATTTTAAATTTTAAATTTTAAATTTTAAATTTAAATTCAAATTTTAAATTTTAAATTTAAATTTTAAATTTAAAATTTTAAATTTAAACTTTAAATTTTAAATTTAAATTTTAAATTTAAATTTTAAATTTAAATTTTAAATTTTAAATTTAAATTTAAATTTTAAATTTTAAATTTAAATTTAAATTTTAAATTTTAAATTTTAAATTTAAATTTAAATTTTAAATTTAAATTTTAAATTTTAAATTTTAAATTTAAATTTTAAATTTTAAATTTTAAATTTTAAATTTAAATTTAAATTTAAATTTTAAATTTTAAATTTTAAATTTAAATTTTAAATTTTAAATTTTAAATTTAAATTTAAATTTTAAATTTTAAATTTAAATTTTAAATTTAAATTTTAAATTTTAAATTTTAAATTTTAAATTAAATTTTAAATTTAAAATTTTAAATTTTAAATTTAAATTTTAAATTAAATTTTAAATTTTAAATTTAAATTTTAAATCAAATTTTAAATTTAAATTTTAAACTCAAATTTAAATTTTAAATTTAAATTTAAATTTTAAATTTAAATTTTAAATTTAAATTTAAATTTAAATTTAAATTTTAAATTTTAAATTTTAAATTTTAAATTTTAAATTTTAAATTTAAATTTTAAATTTTAAATTTAAATTTTAAATTTTAAATTTTAAATTTTAAATTTAAATTTTAAATTTTAATTTAAATTTTAAATTTTAAATTTAAATTTTAAATTTTAAATTTTAAATTTTAAATTTTAAATTTTAAATTTTAAATTTAAATTTTAAATTTTAAATTTTAAATTTTAAATTTAAATTTAAATTTTAAATTTTAAATTTAAATTTTAAATTTTAAATTTAAATTAAATTTTAAATCAAATTTAAATTTTAAACTCAAATTTTAAATTTAAATTTAAATTTAAATTTTAAATTTTAAATTTAAACTCAAATTTAAATTTTAAAAAATTTTAAATTTTAAATTAAATTTAAATTTTAAATTTAAATTTAAATTAAATTAAATTAAATTTAAATTTTAAATTTTAAATTTAAATTTTAAATTTTAAATTTAAATTTAAATTTTAAATTTTAAATTTTAAATTTAAATTTTAAATTTAAATTTAAATTTTAAATTTAAATTTAAATTTTAAATTTAAATTTTAAATTTTAAATTTAAATTTAAATTTAAATTTTAAATTTTAAATTTTAAATTTTAAATTTTAAATTTTAAATTTTAAATTTAAATTTAAATTTTAAATTTTAAATTTTAAATTTTAAATTTTAAATTTTAAATTTTAAAATTTTAAATTTAAATTTAAATTTAAATTTTAAATTTAAATTTAAATTTTAAATTTAAATTTTAAATTTTAAATTTTAAATTTTAAATTTTAAATTTAAATTAAATTTAAATTAAATTTTAAATTTTAAAATTTTAAATTTAAATTTAAATTAAATTAAATTTTAAATTTTAAATTTTAAATTTTAAACTCAAATTTTAAATTAAATTTAAAATTTAAATTTAAATTTAAATTTTAAATTTAAATTTTAAATTTTAAATTTAAATTTAAATTTAAATTTTAAATTTAAATTTTAAATTTAAATTAAATTTAAATTTTAAATTTTAAATTTAAATTTTAAATTTTAAATTTAAATTTTAAATTTTAAATTTAAATTTAAATTTTAAATTTAAATTTTAAATTTAAATTTTAAATTTAAATTTAAATTTAAATTTTAAATTTAAATTTTAAATTTTAAATTAAATTTTAAATTTAAATTTTAAATTTAAATTTAAATTTAAATTTTAAATTTTAAATTTTAAATTTTAAATTTAAATTTTAAATTTAAATTTAAATTTTAAATTTTAAATTTTAAATTTTAAATTTTAAATTTTAAATTTTAAATTTAAATTAAATTTTAAATTTAAATTTAAATTTTAAATTTCAAATTAAATTTAAATTTTAAATTTTAAACTCAAATTAAACTCAAATTTAAACTCAAACCTTAAACCTAAACTCAAATTTAAATTTTAAATTTAAATTTAAATTTAAATTTAAATTTAAATTTTAAATTTTAAATTTTAAATTTTAAATTTTAAATTTAAATTTTAAATTTTAAATTTTAAATTTAAATTTTAAATTTTAAATTTAAATTTAAATTTTAAATTTTAAATTTTAAATTTTAAATTTAAATTTTAAATTTTAAATTTTAAATTTAAATTTAAATTTTAAATTTTAAATTTTAAATTTTAAATTTTAAATTTAAATTTTAAATTTAAATTTTAAATTTTAAATTTTAAATTTTAAATTTTAAATTTAAATTTTAAATTTTAAATTTAAATTTTAAAAATTTTAAATTTTAAATTTTAAATTTTAAATTTTAAATTTAAATTTTAAATTTTAAATTTAAACTCAAACTTTAAATTTTAAATTTTAAACTCAAACCTTAAACTCAAATTTAAACCTTTAAATTTTAAATTTTAAATTTTAAATTAAACCTAAATTTTAAATTTTAAATTTTAAATTTAAATTTAAATTTTAAATTTTAAATTTTAAATTTTAAATTTTAAATTTTAAATTTAAATTTTAAATTTAAATTTAAATTTTAAATTTTAAATTTTAAATTTTAAATTTTAAATTTAAATTTAAATTTTAAATTTTAAATTTTAAATTTTAAATTTTAAATTTTAAATTTAAATTTTAAATTTTAAATTTTAAATTTAAATTTTAAATTTTAAATTTTAAATTTAAATTTTAAATTTTAAATTTTAAATAAATTTTAAATTTTAAATTTTAAATTTTAAATTTAAATTTTAAATTTAAATTAAATTTAAATTTTAAATTTTAAACTCAAATTAAATTAAATTTAAATAAATTTTAAATTTAAATCAAATTAAAACAAATTTAAACCTAAATCAAATTAAACCTTAAACTTTAAACTCAAATTTAAATTTTAAATTTTAAATTTTAAATTTTAAATTTTAAATTTAAATTTTAAATTTTAAATTTTAAATTTAAATTTAAATTTAAATTTTAAATTTAAATTTAAATTTTAAATTAAATTTAAATTTTAAATTTAAATTTTAAATTTTAAATTTAAATTTTAAATTTTAAATTTTAAATTTTAAATTTTAAATTTTAAATTTTAAATTTTAAATTTTAAATTTTAAATTTAAATTTTAAATTTAAATTTAAATTTTAAATTTAAATTTTAAATTTTAAATTTTAAATTTTAAATTTAAATTTTAAATTTTAAATTTAAATTTTAAATTTTAAATTTTAAATTTTAAATTTAAATTTTAAATTTTAAATTTAAATTTAAATTTTAAATTTTAAATTTTAAATTTAAATTTTAAATTTTAAATTTTAAATTTTAAATTTTAAATTTTAAATTTAAATTTTAAATTAAATTTAAATTTAAATTTTAAATTTTAAACTCAAATTAAATTTTAAATTTAAATTTAAATTTAAACTCAAATTTAAATTTTAAATTTAAATTTTAAATTTTAAATTTAAATTTTAAATTTTAAATTTAAATTTTAAATTTTAAATTTAAATTTTAAATTTTAAATTTTAAATTTTAAATTTAAATTTTAAATTTTAAATTTTAAATTTAAATTTAAATTTTAAATTTTAAATTTTAAATTTTAAATTTTAAATTTAAATTTTAAATTTAAATTTAAATTTTAAATTTTAAATTTTAAATTTTAAATTTTAAATTTTAAATTTTAAATTTTAAAATTTTAAATTTTAAATTTTAAATTTTAAATTTTAAATTTAAATTAAATTTTAAATTTAAATTTTAAATTTAAATTTTAAATTTTAAATTCAAATTTTAAATTTAAATTTCAAATTTTAAATTTTAAATTTAAATTAAATTCAAACTCAAATTTAAATTTAAATTTTAAATTTTAAACTCAAATTTTAAATTTCAAATTTTAAACCTAAATTTTAAATTTAAATTTTAAATTTAAATTTTAAATTTTAAATTTAAATTTTAAATTTAAATTTTAAATTTAAATTTTAAATTTAAATTTTAAATTTTAAATTTTAAATTTTAAATTTAAATTTTAAATTTTAAATTTTAAATTTTAAATTTTAAATTTTAAATTTTAAATTTTAAATTTTAAATTTTAAATTTAAATTTTAAATTTAAATTTTAAATTTTAAATTTTAAATTTTAAATTTAAATTAAATTTTAAATTTTAAATTTTAAATTTAAATTAAATTTTAAATTTTAAATTTTAAATTTAAATTTTAAATTTTAAATTTTAAATTTAAATTTTAAATTTAAATTTTAAATTTAAATTTAAATTTTAAATTTTAAATTTTAAATTTTAAATTTTAAACTCAAATTTTAAATTTTAAATTTTAAATTAAACTCAAATTTTAAATTTAAAACCTTAAATTTTAAATTTAAATTTTAAATTTTAAATTTAAATTTTAAATTTTAAATTTAAATTTAAATTTTAAATTTAAATTTTAAATTTTAAATTTAAATTTTAAATTTAAATTTAAATTTTAAATTTAAATTTAAATTTTAAATTTAAATTTAAATTTTAAATTTTAAATTTAAATTTAAATTTTAAATTTTAAATTTTAAATTTTAAATTTTAAATTTAAATTTTAAATTTAAATTTTAAATTTTAAATTTTAAATTT
The DNA here is from genome assembly GCA_023614405.1 of Avena insularis. Lineage (NCBI taxonomy): Eukaryota > Viridiplantae > Streptophyta > Magnoliopsida > Poales > Poaceae > Avena > Avena insularis. The sequence continues at coordinate 21,417,935 of CM042690.1, read as the reverse complement.
TAAATTTTAAATTTTAAATTTAAATTTTAAATTTTAAATTTTAAATTTAAATTTTAAATTTTAAATTTTAAATTAAATTTTAAATTTTAAATTAAATTTAAATTTTAAATTTTAAATTTAAATCAAATTTTAAATTTTAAATTTTAAATTTAAATTTAAATTTAAATTTAAATTTTAAACTCAAATTTTAAATTTTAAACTTTAAATTTAAACTCAAACTTAAACCTTAAATTTAAATTTAAATTTAAATTTTAAATTTAAATTTTAAATTTTAAATTTTAAATTTAAATTTTAAATTTTAAATTTTAAATTTTAAATTTAAATTTTAAATTTTAAATTTTAAATTTAAATTTTAAATTTTAAATTTTAAATTTAAATTTTAAATTTAAATTTAAATTTAAATTTTAAATTTTAAATTTAAATTTTAAATTTAAATTTAAATTTTAAATTTAAATTTTAAATTTTAAATTTAAATTTAAATTTTAAATTTAAATTTTAAATTTTAAATTTAAATTTTAAATTTTAAATTTAAATTTTAAATTTTAAATTTTAAATTTTAAATTAAAATTTAAATTTAAATTTAAATTTTAAAATTTTAAATTTTAAACCTTAAATTTTAAATTTCAAACCTAAATTTTAAATTTTAAATTTAAATTTAAACTCAAATTTTAAATTTAAACCTAAACTCAAACTTAAATTTTAAATTTAAATTTAAATTTAAATTTTAAATTTAAATTTTAAATTTTAAATTTAAATTTTAAATTTTAAATTTTAAATTTTAAATTTAAATTTTAAATTTTAAATTTTAAATTTAAATTTTAAATTTAAATTTTAAATTTTAAATTTAAATTTAAATTTAAATTTTAAATTTTAAATTTAAATTTAAATTTTAAATTTTAAATTTAAATTTTAAATTTTAAATTTAAATTTAAATTAAATTAAATTTTAAATTTTAAATTTTAAATTTTAAATTTTAAATTTTAAATTTAAATTTTAAATTAAATTTTAAATTTTAAATTTAAATTAAATTTTAAATTTTAAATTTTAAATTTAAATTTTAAATTTTAAATTTAAATTTTAAATTTTAAATTTTAAATTTTAAATTTTAAATCAAATTTAAACCTTAAATTTAAATTTTAAATTTAAATTTTAAATTTTAAATTTTAAATTTAAATTTAAATTTAAATTTTAAATTTTAAATTTAAATTTTAAATTTTAAATTTAAATTTTAAATTTTAAATTTTAAATTTAAATTTTAAATTTTAAATTTTAAATTTTAAATTTAAATTTTAAATTTTAAATTTAAATTTTAAATTTTAAATTTAAATTAAATTTTAAATTTTAAATTTTAAATTTAAATTTTAAATTTTAAATTTAAATTTAAATTTTAAATTTAAATTTTAAATTTAAATTTTAAATTTAAATTTTAAATTTTAAATTTTAAATTTTAAATTTAAATTTAAATTTTAAATTTTAAATTTTAAATTTAAATTTTAAATTTTAAATTTAAATTTTAAATTTAAATTAAATTTTAAACCTAAATTTTAAAATTTTAAATTTAAAACTCAAATTTAAATTTTAAATTTTAAATTTAAATTTAAATTAAATTTAAATTTAAACCTAAATTTTAAATTTAAATTTTAAATTTAAATTTTAAATTTTAAATTTTAAATTTAAATTTTAAATTTTAAATTTTAAATTTTAAATTTTAAATTTTAAATTTAAATTTAAATTTTAAATTTAAATTTTAAATTTAAATTTAAATTTAAATTTAAATTTTAAATTTAAATTTTAAATTTAAATTTAAATTTTAAATTTAAATTTAAATTTTAAATTTAAATTTTAAATTTTAAATTTTAAATTTAAATTTAAATTTTAAATTTTAAATTTTAAATTTTAAATTTTAAATTTAAATTTTAAATTTTAAATTTTAAATTTAAATTTAAATTTTAAATTTTAAATTTTAAATTTTAAATTTTAAATTTTAAATTTTAAATTAAATTTTAAAATTTTAAATTTTAAATTTAAATTTTAAATTTTAAATTAAATTTTAAACTCAAATTTTAAATTTTAAATTTTAAATTTTAAATTTAAATTTTAAATTTTAAATTTAAATTTAAATTTAAATTTAAAACTAAATTTTAAATTTAAATTTTAAATTTTAAATTTTAAATTTAAATTTAAATTTTAAATTTAAATTTTAAATTTAAATTTAAATTTTAAATTTTAAATTTTAAATTTTAAATTTAAATTTTAAATTTAAATTTAAATTTTAAATTTTAAATTTTAAATTTTAAATTTTAAATTTTAAATTTTAAATTTAAATTTAAATTTTAAATTTTAAATTTTAAATTTAAATTAAATTTTAAATTTAAATTTTAAATAAATTTTAAATTTTAAATTTTAAATTTAAATTTTAAATTTTAAATTTTAAATTTAAATTTAAATTTAAATTTAAATTTTAAATTTTAAATTAAATTTAAACTCAAATTTTAAATTTAAATTTAAACTCAAATTTTAAACTCAAACTCAAATTTTAAACTTTAAATTTTAAATTTTAAATTAAACTTTAAACTTAAATTTTAAATTTAAATTTTAAATTTTAAATTTTAAATTTAAATTTTAAATTTTAAATTTTAAATTTTAAATTTAAATTTTAAATTTAAATTTTAAATTTAAATTTAAATTTTAAATTTAAATTTTAAATTTAAATTTTAAATTTTAAATTTAAATTTAAATTTTAAATTTTAAATTTTAAATTTTAAATTTTAAATTTTAAATTTTAAATTTTAAATTTTAAATTTTAAATTTAAATTTAAATTTTAAATTTTAAATTTAAATTTTAAATTTAAATTTAAATTTTAAATTTTAAATTTAAATTTTAAATTTTAAATTTAAATTTCAAATTTAAATTTTAAACCTAAATTTAAATTTTAAATTAAACTCAAATTTTAAATTCAAATTTAAACTCAAACCTAAATTTAAACCTTTAAACTCAAATTTTAAATTTTAAATTTAAATTTAAATTTTAAATTTTAAATTTAAATTTTAAATTTTAAATTTTAAATTTTAAATTTTAAATTTTAAATTTTAAATTTTAAATTTTAAATTTTAAATTTTAAATTTTAAATTTAAATTTTAAATTTAAATTTAAATTTAAATTTTAAATTTAAATTTAAATTTTAAATTTTAAATTTTAAATTTAAATTTTAAATTTTAAATTTTAAATTTAAATTTAAATTTTAAATTTTAAATTTAAATTTTAAATTTTAAATTTTAAATTTTAAATTTAAATTTTAAATTTTAAATTTTAAATTTTAAATTTAAAATTTTAAATTTTAAATTTCAAATTTTAAATTTTAAACTCAAATTTAAATTTTAAATTTTAAATTAAATTTAAAACTCAAATTAAATTTAAATTTTAAACTCAAACTTAAATTTTAAATTTAAATTTTAAATTTTAAATTTAAATTTTAAATTTTAAATTTAAATTTTAAATTTAAATTTTAAATTTTAAATTTTAAATTTAAATTTTAAATTTTAAATTTAAATTTAAATTTTAAATTTAAATTTTAAATTTTAAATTTTAAATTTAAATTTAAATTTTAAATTTTAAATTTAAATTTTAAATTTTAAATTTTAAATTTTAAATTTAAATTTAAATTTTAAATTTAAATTTTAAATTTAAATTTTAAATTTAAATTTTAAATTTTAAATTTAAATTTAAATTTTAAATTTAAATTTAAATTTTAAATTTCAAATTTTAAATTTAAATTCAAATTTAAATTTTAAATTTAAATTTTAAATTTTAAATTAAATTTTAAATTTTAAATTTTAAATTTAAATTTAAATTCAAATTTAAATTTAAACCTTAAATTTAAATTTAAACCTTAAATTTTAAATTTTAAATTTTAAATTTTAAATTTTAAATTTAAATTTTAAATTTAAATTTTAAATTTTAAATTTTAAATTTTAAATTTAAATTTTAAATTTTAAATTTAAATTTTAAATTTAAATTTTAAATTTAAATTTAAATTTTAAATTTAAATTTTAAATTTTAAATTTTAAATTTAAATTTTAAATTTTAAATTTTAAATTTTAAATTTTAAATTTAAATTTAAATTTTAAATTAAATTTAAATTTTAAATTTAAATTTTAAATTTTAAATTTAAATTTTAAATTTTAAATTTAAATTTTAAATTTTAAATTTTAAATTTAAATTTTAAATTTTAAAATTTTAAATTTTAAATTTAAATTTTAAATTTAAATTTTAAATTTTAAATTTTAAATTAAATTTTAAATTTTAAATTTTAAATTAAATTTTAAATTTTAAATTTAAATTTAAATTTAAATTTAAATTTAAATTTTAAATTTTAAACTCAAATTTTAAATTTAAATTTTAAATTAAATTTTAAATTTAAAATTTAAATTTTAAATTTTAAACTCAAATTTAAATTTAAAATTTAAACTCAAATTTTAAACTCAAATTTAAATTTTAAATTTTAAATTTTAAATTTAAATTTTAAATTTTAAATTTAAATTTTAAATTTAAATTTTAAATTTTAAATTTTAAATTTTAAATTTTAAATTTAAATTTTAAATTTTAAATTTAAATTTTAAATTTTAAATTTTAAATTTTAAATTTTAAATTTTAAATTTTAAATTTTAAATTTTAAATTTTAAATTAAATTTTAAATTTTAAATTTAAATTTTAAATTTTAAATAAATTTTAAATTTAAATTTTAAATTTTAAATTTAAATTTTAAATTTTAAATTTAAATTTAAATTTAAATTTTAAATTTTAAATTTAAATTTTAAATTTAAATTTAAATTTAAATTTAAATTTAAATTTTAAATTTTAAATTTTAAATTTAAATTTAAATTTTAAATTTTAAATTTTAAATTTAAATTTAAATTTTAAATTTAAATTTTAAATTTAAATTTTAAATTTTAAATTTAAATTTTAAATTTTAAATTTTAAATTTTAAATTTAAATTTTAAATTTTAAATTTTAAATTTTAAATTTTAAATTTTAAATTTAAATTTTAAATTTTAAATTTTAAATTTTAAATTTAAATTTTAAATTTTAAATTTTAAATTTTAAATTTTAAATTTTAAATTTTAAATTTTAAATTTAAATTTTAAATTTTAAATTTAAATTTTAAATTTTAAATTTTAAATTTAAATTTTAAATTTTAAATTTTAAATTTTAAATTTAAATTTAAATTTTAAATTTAAATTTTAAATTTAAATTTAAATTTTAAATTTTAAATTTAAATTTAAATTTTAAATTTTAAATTTTAAATTTAAATTTTAAATTTAAATTTTAAATTTTAAATTTTAAATTTAAATTTTAAAATTTTAAATTTTAAATTTTAAATTTTAAATTTTAAATTTTAAATTAAATTTTAAATTTTAAATTAAACCTTAAACTCAAATTTAAACTCAAACTAAATTTTAAATTTAAATTTTAAAACCTTAAACTCAAATTTTAAACCTTAAACCTTAAACTCAAACTTAAATTTTAAATTTTAAACCCTAAACCCTAAATTTAAATTTTAAATTTTAAATTTTAAATTTTAAATTTAAATTTAAATTTTAAATTTAAATTTAAATTTTAAATTTAAATTTTAAATTTTAAATTTTAAATTTTAAATTTTAAATTTAAATTTTAAATTTTAAATTTTAAATTTTAAATTTTAAATTTAAATTTAAATTTTAAATTTTAAATTTTAAATTTAAATTTAAATTTTAAATTTAAATTTTAAATTTAAATTTAAATTTTAAATTTTAAATTTTAAATTTAAATTCAAAATTTTAAATTTAAATTTTAAACTCAAATTTTAAATTTTAAACTCAAATTTTAAATCAAATTTCAAATTTTAAATTTTAAACTCAAACTTTAAACCTAAACCTTAAACTCAAACTTTAAACTCAAACTCAAACCCTAAACCTTAAACTTTAAACCTTAAATTTTAAAACTCTAAATTTTAAATTTTAAATTTTAAATTTTAAATTTTAAATTTAAATTTTAAATTTTAAATTTTAAATTTTAAATTTTAAATTTAAATTTTAAATTTTAAATTTTAAATTTTAAATTTTAAATTTTAAATTTTAAATTTAAATTTTAAATTTTAAATTTAAATTTTAAATTTTAAATTTAAATTTAAATTTAAATTTTAAATTTTAAATTTAAATTTTAAATTTTAAATTTAAATTTTAAATTAAATTTAAATTTAAATTTTAAATTTAAATTTCAAATTTAAATTTTAAATTTAAAACCTTAAATTTTAAACCAAATTTAAACTCAAAACTTAAATTTTAAACTTAAACTCAAACCCTAAACTCAAATTTAAACTCAAACTTAAACTCTAAACTAAACCCTAAACCCTAAACCTCAAACTTTAAACCTTAAATTTAAAATTTTAAATTTTAAATTTTAAATTTTAAATTTAAATTTAAATTTTAAATTTTAAATTTTAAATTTTAAATTTAAATTTTAAATTTAAATTTTAAATTTTAAATTTTAAATTTAAATTTTAAATTTTAAATTTAAATTTTAAATTTAAATTTAAATTTAAATTTAAATTTAAATTTAAATTTAAATTTTAAATTTTAAATTTAAATTTTAAATTTTAAATTTTAAATTTTAAATTTAAATTTTAAATTTAAAATTTCAAATTTTAAATTTTAAATTTTAAACTTAAAATTTTAAATTTTAAACTCAAATTTAAATTTAAATTTTAAACTCAAATCAAATTTAAACTCAAACCTAAACCTTAAAACTCAAACTCAAAACTCTAAACTTTAAACCTTAAACTTAAACTCAAATTTTAAATTTAAATTTTAAATTTTAAATTTTAAATTTTAAATTTTAAATTTTAAATTTAAATTTAAATTTAAATTTTAAATTTTAAATTTTAAATTTAAATTTTAAATTTTAAATTTTAAATTTAAATTTTAAATTTTAAATTTAAATTTTAAATTTAAATTTTAAATTTTAAATTTAAATTTAAATTTTAAATTTAAATTTTAAAAATTTTAAATTTAAATTTTAAATTTTAAATTTTAAATTTTAAATTTTTAAATTTTAAATTTAAATTTTAATTTTAAATTTTAAATTTTAAACTCAAATTTTAAATTTAAATTTTAAACTCAAACCTAAATTTAAACCTTTTTAAACTCAAACTCAAAATTTTAAACTCAAACTCAAACTTAAACTCCTAAACCCTAAACTTAAATTTAAATTTTAAATTTAAATTTTAAATTTTAAATTTAAATTTTAAATTTTAAATTTTAAATTTTAAATTTTAAATTTTAAATTTTAAATTTTAAATTTTAAATTTAAATTTTAAATTTTAAATTTAAATTTTAAATTTTAAATTTAAATTTTAAATTTTAAATTTTAAATTTAAATTTTAAATTTTAAATTTTAAATTAAATTTAAATTTTAAATTTTAAATTAAATTTTAAATTTTAAAATTTTAAATTTAAATTAAATTTTAAATTTAAATTTTAAATTCAAATTTTAAACTCAAATTTTAAATTTAAACTCAAATTTTAAATCAAACCTTAAATTTAAACTCAAATTTAAACTTTAAAACTCAAATTTAAACCTTAAACTCAAATTTTAAATTTTAAATTTTAAATTTAAATTTAAATTTTAAATTTTAAATTTAAATTTTAAATTTTAAATTTTAAATTTTAAATTTAAATTTTAAATTTTAAATTTTAAATTTAAATTTTAAATTTAAATTTTAAATTTAAATTTAAATTTTAAATTTTAAATTTTAAATTTTAAATTTAAATTTTAAATTTAAATTTTAAATTTAAATTTTAAATTCAAATTTTAAACCTAAATTTAAATTTTAAATTTAAACTCAAATTTAAAATTTAAAACCTAAATTTCAAACTTAAACTCAAACTCAAACTTTAAATTTTAAACTCAAACTCAAACTCAAACTTAAACCTTAAACTCAAACCTTAAACTCAAACTCAAACCTAAACTTAAACCTAAACTTAAATTTTAAATTCAAATTTTAAAATTTAAATTTAAATTTAAACTTAAATTTTAAATTTTAAATTTTAAATTTAAATTTAAATTTTAAATTTAAATTTAAATTTTAAATTTTAAATTTTAAATTTTAAATTTAAATTTTAAATTTTAAATTAAATTTTAAATTTTAAATTAAATTTTAAATTTAAATTTTAAATTTTAAATTTTAAATTTTAAATTTTAAATTTTAAATTTAAATTTTAAATTTAAATTTTAAATTTAAATTTTAAATTTTAAATTTTAAATTTTAAATTTTAAATTTCAAACCTTAAATTTTAAATTTTAAATTTTAAATTCAAATTTTAAATTCAAACCTTAAATTCAAAATTTTAAACTCAAACCTTAAACTCAAATTTAAATTTTAAACTTTAAACAAAACTTAAACCCTAAACTCAAATTTAAATTTTAAATTTTAAATTTTAAATTTAAATAAATTTTAAATTTAAATTTTAAATTTAAATTTTAAATTTTAAATTTTAAATTTAAATTTTAAATTTAAATTTTAAATTTAAATTTAAATTTAAATTTAAATTTTAAATTTAAATTTTAAATTTTAAATTTTAAATTTAAATTTTAAATTTTAAATTTTAAATTTAAATTTAAATAAATTAAAACTCAAATTTAAATTTTAAATTTTAAATTTTAAACTTTAAATTTAAACTCAAATTTTAAATTTCAAATTTAAATTTTAAACTCAAACTTTAAACCTCAAACTCAAACCCTAAAATAAACTTAAAACTCAAACTCAAACCTTAAACCTAAACTTAAACTCAAACTCAAACCCTAAACTCAAACCTTAAACTTTAAACCCTAAATTTAAATTTTAAATTTTAAATTTAAATTTAAATTTTAAATTTTAAATTTTAAATTTTAAATTTAAATTTTAAATTTTAAATTTAAATTTTAAATTTTAAATTTTAAATTTTAAATTTAAATTTTAAATTTAAATTTTAAATTTAAATTTTAAATTTTAAATTTTAAATTTAAATTTTAAATTTTAAATTTTAAATTTTAAATTTAAATTTTAAATTTAAATTTTAAATTTTAAACTCAAATTTTAAATTAAATTTTAAATTTTAAAAATTTTAAATTTAAATTTTAAATTTTAAATTTTAAACTAAATTTTAAATTTAAACTCCTAAACTCAAATTTTAAATTTAAAATTTTAAATCAAACTCAAATTTAAAACCTAAACCTAAACCAAACCCTAAACTTTAAATTCAAATTTTAAACCTTAAATTTTAAATTTTAAATTTTAAATTTAAATTTTAAATTTAAATTTTAAATTTAAATTAAATTTAAATTTTAAATTTTAAATTTAAATTTTAAATTTTAAATTTAAATTTTAAATTTTAAATTTTAAATTTAAATTTTAAATTTTAAATTTTAAATTTTAAATTTTAAATTTAAATTTTAAATTTAAATTTTAAATTTAAATTTTAAATTTTAAATTTTAAATTTTAAATTTTAAATTTTAAATTTCAAATTTTAAATTAAATTTTAAATTTAAATTTTAAATTTTAAATTTTAATTTAAATTTTAAATTTTAAATTTAAAATCTTTAAATTTTAAAATTTTAAATTTAAATTTTAAATTTTAAATTAAATTTAAATTTAAATTTTAAATTTTAAAAAATTTTAAATTTAAATTTTAAATTTTAAATTTTAAATTAAATTTAAATTTTAAATTTTAAATTTAAATTTTAAATTTAAATTTAAATTTTAAATTTAAATTTTAAATTTAAATTTTAAATTTTAAATTTAAATTTTAAACTTTAAAATTTAAATTTTAAATTTAAAATCAAATCCTAAACTCAAACCCTAAATTAAATTTAACTAAACCCTAAACCCTAAACCCTAAACCCAAAATTCCTAAACCCAAACCTTAAACTCAAACCCAAACCCTAAACCCTAAACCCTAAACCCTAAACCTCAAACCCTAAACCCTAAACCCAAACCTAAACTCAAAACCCTAAACTCAAAACCCTAAACCCTAAACCCTAAACCCTAAACCCTAAAACCCTAAACCCAAAAACCCTAAACCCTAAACCCTAAACTCAAACCCCAAACCCTAAACCAAAAATCATTGTTTTCGTGTTTTACTATTGCTTTTCATGAGTTTTTGCTCACAGCTTTTGGGTTCCGCATTTGATTAGCATTCGTCGTAAGAACCCTTACATGTTAGAGAGATATGACCAGGAACTTGTCATTTTCACGTTTTATGTCCATTTTTATTAGATATTGCCCAATTTTGGGGTTCTGGCGATTTATATCAACCTTAAGACCCAATACAAGTTTGAGAGTTATGACCAAAACTCTGCTTTCATGTTGTATGGTCGTTTTCATGAGTTATTGCTCATAGTTTTTGGGTTCCTGGCGGTTTTGGATGCCTCGTAACAACCCTTACATGTTTGAGAGATATGACTAGAAACTCGTCGTTTTTGTTTTTATGGTGGTTTTCATGACCTATTGCCCAAAGTTTTGGGGTTCTTGGGCGATTTACAACGACATTAAGAACCAATAAATGTTTGAGAGTTTATGACCAAAACCTCGCTGCTTCATGTTTTATGGACTTTTTTATGAGCTATTGCCAGGTTTAGGGATTCGAGGGATTTACAATGACCTTAAGACTGATACATATTGAGAGATATGACCCAAACTCTTAGCTTCGTTTTATGGTCATTTTCATGAGCTATTGCCAACAATTTTGGGGTTCTAGGCGCTTTTACATCAACCTTAAGACCTGATGTTTGAGAGTTATGACCAAAAATCATCGTTTTGTGTTTTATGGCCGCTTTATGAGTTATTGCCCATAGTTTTGGGGTTTTAGATGGATTTTCATGCCTATTAAGAACCCTTTCATGTTTGAGAGATATGACCAAAACTCCATTTTCGCTTTTATGGCCATTATTATGAGCTAATTCCCATAGTTTTGGGGTTCCGTATGCATTTACATCAACCTTAAGACCGATACATGTTTGAGAGTTATGACCAAAACGGCTGCTTTCATGTTTTATGGTCGCTTTATGAGTTATTGCAAATAGTTTTGGGTTCCAGCGATTTTCATGCCTCAGAAGAACTCTTACATGTTTGAGATATGACTAGAAACTCGTCGTTTTCATTTTTATGGTGGTTTTCATGAACTATTGCCCAAAGTTCTGGGGTTCTTGGGCGATTTACAAAGACCTCAAGAACACATACATGTTTGAGAGTTTATGACCAAAACCTCGCGCTTTTGTGTTTTATGGCTGTTTTATGAGTTGCCTACTGTTTAGGGGTTTGAGGGCGTATTTACAATGACCTTAAGACCTGATACATGTTGAGAGATTTGACCCAAAACTTGCAGCTGCTTTTATGGCTATTTTCATGAGCTATTGCCAACAATTTTGGGGTTCTAGTGCCTTTACATCAACCTTAAGTTTGAGAGTTATGACCAAAAAACATTGTTTTCGTGTTTTACTCGCTTTTCATGAGTTATTGCCTACGCTTTTGGGGTTCCGACGGATTGCATGCCTTAAGAACACTTACATGTTTGAGAGATATGACCAGGAACTCGTCATTTTCACGTTTTATGGCCATTTTTATGAGTTATTGCCCACAATTTTGGGGTTCCAGGGCGATTTATATCAACCTTAAGACCCGATACAAGTCTGAGAGTTATGACCAAAAACTCATCATTTTCATGTTTTATGGTCGTTTTGATGAGTTATTTCCCATAGTTTTTGGGTTCCAGGCGGATTTGCATGCCTCGTAACAACCCTTACATGTTTGAGAGATATGACCAAAACTCGCTGCTGTGTTTATGGTCGTTTTCATGACCTATTGCCCAAAATTTTGGGGTTCTAGGATTTACATCAACCTTAAGAACTAATACATGTTGGAGAGTTTATGACCAAAACCTCGTCACCTTTTCATGTTTATGGACTTTTTCATGAGCTATTGCCTAGGTTTTGGGATTCTAGGCGAATTTGCATGCCTCATAAGAACCCTTACATGTTTGAGAGATATGACCAGAAACTCCATTTCACGTGTTTATGGCCATTTTCATGAGCTATTGCCATAATTTTGGGGTTCTGTTGATTTACATCAACCTTAAGACCATTACATGTTTGAGATATATGACTAAAACTCGTAGTTTTCATGTTTTATGGTCGCTTTTTATGAGTTATTGCCCATTTTGGGTTTTGAGTGCGATTTACAATGATATTAAGACCTGATACATGTTGGAGAGATATGACCCAAAACTCGCAATTTTCGTGTTTATGGCCGTTTTGATAAGCTATTTCCCATAGTTTTGGGGTTCCAGGGCGTTTTACATCAACCTTAAGACCCGATACATGTTTGAGAGAGTTATGACCAAAACTGCCCTTTTCATGTTTTATGGTCGTTTTCATGAGTTATTGCAAATAGTTTTTGGGTTCCAGGCGGATTTTCATGCCTCGTAACAACCCTTACATGTTTGAGAGATATGACTAGAAACTAGTCGTTTTCGTTTTTATGGTGGTTTTCATGAACTATTGCCCAAAGTTCTGGGGTTCTTGGGCGATTTACAACGACCTTAAGAACCAATACATGTTTGAGAGTTTATGACCAAAACCTCGCCGTTTTCGTGTTTTATGGCTGTTTTTATGAGCTGTTGCCCACACTTTAGGGGTTTGAGGGCGATTTACAATGACCTTAAGACCTTATACATATTGGAGAGATTTGACCCAAAACTTACAGTTTTCGTGTTTTATGGCGGTTTTCATGAGCTATTGCCAACAATTTTGGGGTTCTAGTGCGTCTTTGAGAGTTATGACCAAAAAAACATTGTTTTCGTGTTTTACGGTCGTTTTCATGAGTTATGCTCACCAGTTTTGGGTTCCATTTGGATTTGCATGCCTCAAGAACCCTTACATGTTTGAGAGATATGACCAGAACTCGTCATTTTCACGCTTTATGGCCATTTTATGAGTTATTGCCCATTTTGGGGGTTCCAGGCGATTTATATCAACCTTAAGACCCGATACAAGTTTGAGAGTTATGACCAAAACTCGCTGCTTTCATGTTTTATGGTCGCTTTTGATGAGTTTCCCATAGTTTTTGGGTTCTAGTGATTTGCATGCCTCTTAACAACCCTTACATGTTTGAGAGATATGACCGGAAACTCGTCGTTTTCGTGTTTATGGTCGTTTTCATGACCTATTGCCCAAAATTTTGGGGTTCTATGGCGATTTACAACGTCATTAAGAACTAATACATGTTGGAGAGTTTATGACCAAAACCTCGCTGCTTTCATGTTTATGGACTTTTTCATGAGCTATTGCCTAGTTTTGGGATTCGAGGGCGATTTACATGCCTCATAAGAACCCTTACATGTTTGAGATATGACCCAAACTCTTTTGCGTGTTTATGGCCATTTTCATGAGCTATTGCCAACAATTTTGGGTTCCTGGATTTGCAACCTTAAGACGTTACATGTTTGAGATATATGACCAAAAATCATAGTTTTGTATTTTATGGCTGCTTTATGAGTTATTGCCATAGGGTTTTGAGTGCGATTTACAATGATATTAAGACTGATACATGTTTGAGAGATATGACCCAAAACTCGCTATTTTCGTGTTTATGGCCATTTTGATGAGCTAATTCCCCACGTTTTGGGGTTCCAGGGCGATTTACATCAGCCTTAAGACCCAATACAAGTTTGAGAGTTATGACCAAAAACTCGTCGTTTTCATGTTTTATGGTCGTTTTCATGAGTTATTGCAAATAGTTTTTGGGTTCCAGGCGGATTTTCATGCCTCGTAACAACCCTTACATGTTTGAGAGATATGACTAGAAACTAGTCGTTTTCATTTTTATGGTGGTTTTCATGAACTATTGCCCAAAGTTCTGGGGTTCTTGGGCGATTTACAATGACCTCAAGAACAAATAAATGTTTTAGAGTTTATGACCAAAACTCGTCGCTTTCGTGTTTTATGGCTGTTTTTATGAGCTGTTGCCCACAGTTTAGGGGTTTGAGGGCGATTTACAATGACCTTAAGACCTGATACATATTGGAGAGATTTGACCCAAAACTTGCAGTTTTCGCGTTTTATGGCTATTTTCATGAGCTATTGCCAACAATTTTGGGGTTCTAGTGCGTCTTTGAGAGTTATGACCAAAAAAACATTGTTTTCGTGTTTTACGGTCGTTTTCATGAGTTATTGCCCACAGTTTTTGGGTTCCAGACGGATTTGCATGCCTCGTAAGAACCCTTACATGTTTGAGAGATATGACCAGGAACTCGTCATTTTCACGTTTTATGGCCATTTTTATGAGTTATTGCCCACAATTTTGGGGTTCCAGGGCGATTTATATCAACCTTAAGACCCGATACAAGTCTGAGAGTTATGACCAAAAACTCGTCGTTTTCATGTTTTATGGTCGCTTGATGAGCTATTTCCCATAGTTTTTTGGGTTCGAGCGGATTTGCATGCCTCAGAAGAACCCTTACATGTTTGAGAGATATGACCTAAACTCGCTGCGTGTTTATGGTCGTTTTCATGACCTATTGCCCAAAATTTTGGGGTTCTATGGCGATTTACAACGTCCTTAAGAACTAATACATGTTGGAGAGTTTATGACCAAAACCTCGTCACCTTTTCATGTTTATGGACTTTTTCATGAGCTATTGCCTAGGTTTTGGGATTCCAGGCGAATTTGCATGCCTCATAAGAACCCTTACATGTTTGAGAGATATGACCAGAAACTCTTCGTTTTCGTGTTTATGGCCATTTTCATGAGCTATTGCCAATAATTTTTGGGTTCCTGTTGGATTTGCAAGGCCTGTAAGACCCGTTACATGTTTGAGATATATGACTAAAAACTCGTAGTTTTCGTATTTTATGGCCGTTTTATGAGCTATTGCCCACTGTTAGGGTTTTGAGTGCGATTTACAATGATATTAAGACCTGATACATGTTGGAGAGATATGACCCAAAACTCGCAATTTTCGTGTTTATGGCCGTTTTGATAAGCTATTTCCCATAGTTTTGGGGTTCCAGGGCGTTTTACATCAACCTTAAGACCCGATACATGTTTGAGAGAGTTATGACCAAAAACTCGTCGTTTTCATGTTTTATGGTCGTTTTCATGAGTTATTGCAAATAGTTTTTGGGTTCCAGGCGGATTTTCATGCCTCGTAACAACCCTTACATGTTTGAGAGATATGACTAGAAACTCTGCTTTCATTTTTATGGTGGTTTTCATGAACTATTGCCCAAAGTTTTGGGGTTCTAGGCGATTTACAAGACCTCAAGAACCAATACATGTTTGAGAGTTTATGACCAAAACCTCGCTGCTTTCGTGTTTTATGGCTGTTTTATGAGCTATGCCCACGCTTTAGGGTTTGACGGCGATTTACAATGACCTTAAGACCTGATACATATTGGAGAGATTTGACCCAAAACTTGCAGTTTTCGCGTTTTATGGCTGTTTTCATGAGCTATTGCCAACAATTTTGGGGTTCTAGTGCGTCTTTGAGAGTTATGACCAAAAAAACATTGTTTTCGTGTTTTACGGTCGTTTTCATGAGTTATTGCCCACAGTTTTTGGGTTCCAGACGGATTTGCATGCCTCGTAAGAACCCTTACATGTTTGAGAGATATGACCAGGAACTCGTCATTTTCACGTTTTATGGCCTTTTTTATGAGTTATTGCGCACAGTTTTGGGGTTCCAGGGAGTTTTTCATCAACCTTAAGACCTGATACTTGTTTGAGAGTTATGACCAAAACTCGTCCTTTTCATGTTTTATGGTCGCTTTCATGAGTTATTGCCCATAGTTTTTGAGTTCTAGGATTTGCATGCCTGTAAGAACCCTTACATGTTTGAGAGATATGACTAAACTCGCTGCTTTCGTGTTTATGGTCGTTTTCATGACCTATTGCCCAAAGTTTTGGGGTTCTTGGGCGATTTACAATTTCCTTAAGAACCAATACATGTTGGAGAGTTTATGACCAAAACCTCGTCGTTTTCGTGTTTATGGCCTTTTCTATTGCCAAAAGTTTTGGGGTTCTAGGCGGATTTGCATGCCTCATAAGAACCCTTACATGTTTGAGAGATATGACCAGAAACTCGTCTTTTTCGTGTTTACGACCATTTTCATGAGCTATTGCCCACAATTTTTGGTTTCCTGTTGGATTAGTAAGGCTTGTAAGACCCATTACATGTTTGAGATATATGACTAAAAACTCGTAGTTTTCGTGTTTTATGGCCGTTTTATGAGCTATTGCCCACTGTTTAGGGTTTTGAGGGAGATTTACAATGATATTAAGACCTGATACATGTTAGAGATATATGACCCAAAACTCGCATTTCATGTTTATGGTCGTTTTCATAAGCTATTGCCCATAGTTTTGGGGTTCTAGGGCGTTTTACATCAACCTTAAGACCCGATACAAGTTTGAGAGTTATGACCAAAACCTCATCGTTTTCATGAGCTATTGCCCATAGTTCTTGGGTTCCAATCGGATTTGCATGCCTCGTAAGAACCCTTACATGTTTGAGAGATATGACCAGAAACTCGACGCTTTCGCATTTTATGGTCGTTTTCGTGAGCCATTGCGAATAATTTTGGGATTCTAGGGCGATTTACAACGACTTTAGGAACCAATACATGTTTGAGAGTTTATGACCAAAACCTCGTCGTTTTCGTGTTTATGGCCATTTTCATGAGCTATTTCCCACAGTTTTGGGGTTCCAGGCGGATTTGCATGCATCATAAGAACCCTTACATGTTTGAGAGTTTATATCCAAAACCTCGTTTTTTTCGTGTTTATAGCCATTTTCATGAGCTATTTCCCACAGATTTGGGGTTCCAGGCGGATTTGCATGCCTCATAAGAACCCTTACATGTTTGAGAGATATGACCAGAAACTCATCGTTTTTGTGTCTATGGCCATTTTCATGTGCCCTTGCCCATAGTTTTTGGGTTCCTATTGGACTTGGATGGCCTGTAAGACCCATTACATGTTTGAGATATATGACTAAAAACTCGTAGTTTTCGTGTTTTATGGGCGCTTTTATGAGCTATTGCCCACTGTTTAGTGGTTCAAGGGCAATTTACAATGACTGTAAGACCTAATACATGTTGGAGAGATATGACCCAAACTCGTAGTTTTCGCATTTTATGGCCGTTTTCATGAGCTATTGAAAACAATTTTGGGGTTCCAGAGCGCTTTACATCAACCTTAAGACCTGATGTACGTTTGAGAGTTATGACCAAAAAAACATCGTTTTCGTGTTTTATGGCGGTTTTCATGAGCTATTGCCAACAATTTTGGGGTTCTAGTGCGTCTTTGAGAGTTATGACCAAAAAAACATTGTTTTCGTGTTTTACGGTCGTTTTCATGAGTTATTGCCCACAGTTTTTGGGTTCCAGACGGATTTGCATGCCTCGTAAGAACCCTTACATGTTTGAGAGATATGACCAGGAACTCGTCATTTTCACGTTTTATGGCCATTTTTATGAGTTATTGCCCACAATTTTGGGGTTCCAGGGCGATTTATATCAACCTTAAGACCCGATACAAGTTTGAGAGTTATGACCAAAAACTCGTCGTTTTCATGTTTTATGGTCGTTTTGATGAGCTATTTCCCATAGTTTTTGGGTTCCAGGCGGATTTGCATGCCTCTTAACAACCCTTACATGTTTGAGAGATATGACCGGAAACTCGTCGTTTTCGTGTTTATGGTCGTTTTCATGACCTATTGCCCAAAATTTTGGGGTTCTATGGCGATTTACAACGTCATTAAGAACTAATACATGTTGGAGAGTTTATGACCAAAACCTCGTCGTTTTCATGTTTATGGACTTTTTCATGAGCTATTGCCTAGGTTTTGGGATTCCAGGCGGATTTGCATGCCTCATAAGAACCCTTACATGTTTGAGATATATGACCAGAAACTCTTCGTTTTCGTGTTTATGGCCATTTTCATGAGCTATTGCCCACAATTTTTGGGTTCCTGTTGGATTTGCAAGGCCTGTATGACCCGTTACATGTTTGAGATATATGACTAAAAACTCGTAGTTTTTGTATTTTATGGCCGTTTTATGAGCTATTGCCCACTGTTAGGGTTTTGAGTGCGATTTACAATGATATTAAGACCTGATACATGTTGGAGAGATATGACCCAAAACTCGCAGTTTTCGTGTTTATGGCCGTTTTGATAAGCTAATTCCCATAGTTTTGGGGTTCCAGGGCGTTTTACATCAACCTTAAGACCCGATACATGTTTGAGAGAGTTATGACCAAAAACTCGTCGTTTTCATGTTTTATGGTCGTTTTCATGAGTTATTGCAAATAGTTTTTGGGTTCCAGGCGGATTTTCATGCCTCGTAACAACCCTTACATGTTTGAGAGATATGACTAGAAACTAGTCGTTTTCATTTTTATGGTGGTTTTCATGAACTATTGCCCAAAGTTCTGGGGTTCTTGGGCGATTTACAATGACCTCAAGAACAAATACATGTTTGAGAGTTTATGACCAAAACCTCGCCGTTTTCGTGTTTTATGGCTGTTTTTATGAGCTGTTGCCCACAGTTTAGGGGTTTGAGGGCGATTTACAATGACCTTAAGACCTGATACATATTGGAGAGATTTGACCCAAAACTTGCAGTTTTCGCGTTTTATGGCTATTTTCATGAGCTATTGCCAACAATTTTGGGGTTCTAGTGCGTCTTTGAGAGTTATGACCAAAAAAACATTGTTTTCGTGTTTTACTATTGCTTTTCATGAGTTATTCACGCTTTTGGGTTCCAGACGGATTTGCATGCCTCGTAAGAACCCTTACATGTTTGAGAGATATGACCAGGAACTCGTCATTTTCACGTTTTATGGCCATTTTTATGAGTTATTGCCCACAATTTTGGGGTTCCAGGGCGATTTATATCAACCTTAAGACCCGATACAAGTTTGAGAGTTATGACCAAAAACTCGTCGTTTTCATGTTTTATGGTCGTTTTGATGAGCTATTTCCCATAGTTTTTGGGTTCCAGGCGGATTTGCATGCCTCGTAACAACCCTTACATGTTTGAGAGATATGACCGGAAACTCGTCGTTTTCGTGTCTATGGTCGTTTTCATGACCTATTGCCCAAAATTTTGGGGTTCTATGGCGATTTACAACTTCATTAAGAACTAATACATGTTGGAGAGTTTATGACCAAAACCTCGTCGTTTTCATGTTTATGGACTTTTTCATGAGCTATTGCCTAGGTTTTGGGATTCCAGGCGGATTTGCATGCCTCATAAGAACCCTTACATGTTTGAGAGATATGACCAGAAACTCTTCGTTTTCGTGTTTATGGCCATTTTCATGAGCTATTGCCCACAATTTTTGGGTTCCTGTTGGATTTGCAAGGCCTGTAAGACCCGTTACATGTTTGAGATATATGACTAAAAACTCGTAGTTTTTGTATTTTATGGCCGTTTTATGAGCTATTGCCCACTGTTAGGGTTTTGAGTGCGATTTACAATGATATTAAGACCTGATACATGTTGGAGAGATATGACCCAAAACTCGCAGTTTTCGTGTTTATGGCCGTTTTGATAAGCTATTTCCCATAGTTTTGGGGTTCTAGGGCGTTTTACATCAACCTTAAGACCCGATACATGTTTGAGAGAGTTAGGACCAAAAACTCGTCGTTTTCATGTTTTATGGTCGTTTTCATGAGTTATTGCAAATAGTTTTTGGGTTCCAAAGGATTTGCATGCCTCGTAACAACCCTTACATGTTTGAGAGATATGACTAGAAACTAGTCGTTTTCATTTTTATGGTGGTTTTCATGAACTATTGCCCAAAGTTCTGGGGTTCTTGGGCGATTTACAATGACCTCAAGAACAAATACATGTTTGAGAGTTTATGACCAAAACCTCGCCGTTTTCGTGTTTTATGGCTGTTTTTATGAGCTGTTGCCCACAGTTTAGGGGTTTGAGGGCGATTTACAATGACCTTAAGACCTGATACATATTGGAGAGATTTGACCCTAAACTTGCAGTTTTCGCGTTTTATGGCTGTTTTCATGAGCTATTGCCAACAATTTTGGGGTTCTAGTGCGTCTTTGAGAGTTATGACCAAAAAAACATCGTTTTCGTGTTTTACGGTCGTTTTCATGAGTTATTGCCCACAGTTTTTGGGTTCCAGACGGATTTGCATGCCTCGTAAGAACCCTTACATGTTTGAGAGATATGACCAGGAACTCGTCATTTTCACGTTTTATGGCCATTTTTATGAGTTATTGCCTACGCTTTTGGGGTTCCAGGCATTTACATCAACCTTAAGACCAGATACATGTTTGAGAGTTATGACCAAAACTCGCCTTTTCATGTTTTATGGTCGCTTGATGAGTTATTGCCCATAGTTTTTGAGTTCTAGGCGATTTATGTGCAACGTAAGAACCCTTACATGTTTGAGAGATATGACCAGAAACTCGTTGTTTTCGTGTTTATGGTCGTTTTCATGACCTATTGCCCAAAGTTTTGGGGTTCTTGGGCGATTTACAATTTCCTTAAGAACCAATACATGTTGGAGAGTTTATGACCAAAACCTCGGCGTTTTCGTGTTTATGGCCTTTTCTATTGCCAAAAGTTTTGGGGTTCTAGGCGGATTTGCATGCCTCATAAGAACCCTTACATGTTTGAGAGATATGACCAGAAACTCGTCTTTTTCGTGTTTACGGCCATTTTCATGAGCTATTGCCCACAATTTTTGGTTTCCTGTTGGATTAGTAAGGCTTGTAAGACCCATTACATGTTTGAGATATATGAATAAAAACTCGTAGTTTTCGTGTTTTATGGCCGTTTTATGAGCTATTGCCACGTTTAGGGTTTTGAGGGAGATTTACAATGATATTAAGACCTGATACATGTTAGAGATATATGACCCAAAACTCGCATTTCATGTTTATGGTCGTTTTCATAAGCTATTGTCCATAGTTTTGGGGTTCTAGGGCGTTTTACATCAACCTTAAGACCCGATACAAGTTTGAGAGTTATGACCAAAAACTCATCGTTTTCATGAGCTATTGCCCATAGTTCTTGGGTTCCAATCGGATTTGCATGCCTCGTAAGAACCCTTACATGTTTGAGAGATATGACCAGAAACTCGACGCTTTCTTATTTTATGGTCGTTTTCATGAGCCATTGCGAATAATTTTGGGATTCTAGGGCGATTTACAACGACTTTAGGAACCAATACATGTTTGAGAGTTTATGACCAAAACCTCGTCGTTTTCGTGTTTATGGCCATTTTCATGAGCTATTTCCCACAGTTTTGGGGTTCCAGGCAGATTTGCATGCATCATAAGAACCCTTACATGTTTGAGAGTTTATGTCCAAAACCTCGTTTTTTCCGTGTTTATAGCCATTTTCATGAGCTATTTCCCACAGATTTGGGGTTCCAGGCGGATTTGCATGCCTCATAAGAACCCTTACATGTTTGAGAGATATGACCAGAAACTCATCGTTTTTGTGTCTATGGCCATTTTCATGTGCCCTTGCCCATAGTTTTTGGGTTCCTATTGGACTTGGATGGCCTGTAAGACCCATTACATGTTTGAGATATATGACTAAAAACTCGTAGTTTTCGTGTTTTATGGGCGTTTTTATGAGCTATTGCCCACTGTTTAGTGGTTCGAGGGCGATTTACAATGACCGTAAGACCTAATACATGTTGGAGAGATATGACCCAAAACTCGTAATTTTCGCATTTTATGGCCGTTTTCATGAGCTATAGCCAACGGTTTTGGGGTTCCAGAGCGCTTTACATCAACCTTAAGACCTGATGTGTGTTTGAGAGTTATGACAAAAAGAACATCGCTGGTTTTACTATTGCTTTTCATGAGTTATTGCTTACGCTTTTGGGTTCTAGGCGGATTTGCATGCCTCGTAAGAACCCTTACATGTTTGAGAGATATGACCAGGAACTCGTCATTTTCACGTTTTATGGCCATTTTTATGAGTTATTGCCCACAATTTTGGGGTTCTGTATGATTTATATCAACCTTAAGAACCGATACAAGTTTGAGAGTTATGACCAAAAACTCGTCGTTTTCATGTTTTATGGTCGTTTTGATGAGTTATTTCCCATAGTTTTTGGGTTCCAGGCGGATTTGCATGCCTCGTAACAACCCTTACATGTTTGAGAGATATGACCGGAAACTCGTCGTTTTCGTGTTTATGGTCGTTTTCATGACCTATTGCCCAAAATTTTGGGGTTCTATGGCGATTTACAACGTCCTTAAGAACTAATACATGTTGGAGAGTTTATGACCAAAACATCGTTGTTTTCATGTTTATGGACTTTTTCATGAGCTATTGCCTAGGTTTTGGGATTCCAGGCGGATTTGCATGCCTCATAAGAACCCTTACATGTTTGAGAGATATGACCAGAAACTCTTCGTTTTCGTGTTTATGGCCATTTTCATGAGCTATTGCCCACAATTTTTGGGTTCCTGTTGGATTTGCAAGGCCTGTAAGACCCGTTACATGTTTGAGATATATGACTAAAAACTCGTAGTTTTCGTATTTTATGGCCGTTTTATGAGCTATTGCCCACTGTTAGGGTTTTGAGTGCGATTTACAATGATATTAAGACCTGATACATGTTGGAGAGATATGACCCAAAACTCGCAGTTTTCGTGTTTATGGCCGTTTTGATAAGCTAATTCCCATAGTTTTGGGGTTCTAGGGCGTTTTACATCAACCTTAAGACCCGATACATGTTTGAGAGAGTTATGACCAAAAACTCATCGTTTTCATATTTTATGGTCGTTTTCATGAGTTATTGCAAATAGTTTTTGGGTTCCAGGCGGATTTTCATGCCTCGTAACAACCCTTACATGTTTGAGAGATATGAATAGAAACTAGTCGTTTTCGTTTTTATGGTGGCTTTCATGAACTATTGCCCAAAGTTCTGGGGTTCTTGGGCGATTTACAACGACCTTAAGAACCAATACATGTTTGAGAGTTTATGACCAAAACCTCGCCGTTTTCGTGTTTTATGGCTGTTTTTATGAGCTGTTGCCCACAGTTTAGGGGTTTGAGGGCGATTTACAATGACCTTAAGACCTGATACATATTGGAGAGATTTGACCCAAAACTTGCAGTTTTCGCGTTTTATGGCTATTTTCATGAGCTATTGCCAACAATTTTGGGGTTCTAGTGCGTCTTTGAGAGTTATGACCAAAAAAACATTGTTTTCGTGTTTTACGGTCGTTTTCATGAGTTATTGCCCACAGTTTTTGGGTTCCAGACGGATTTGCATGCCTCGTAAGAACCCTTACATGTTTGAGAGATATGACCAGGAACTCGTCATTTTCACGTTTTATGGCCATTTTTATGAGTTATTGCCCACAATTTTGGGGTTCCAGGGCGATTTATATCAACCTTAAGACCCGATACAAGTCTGAGAGTTATGACCAAAAACTCGTCGTTTTCATGTTTTATGGTCGTTTTGATGAGTTATTTCCCATAGTTTTTGGGTTCCAGGCGGATTTGCATGCCTCGTAACAACCCTTACATGTTTGAGAGATATGACCGGAAACTCGTCGTTTTCGTGTTTATGGTCGTTTTCATGACCTATTGCCCAAAATTTTGGGGTTCTATGGCGATTTACAACGTCCTTAAGAACTAATACATGTTGGAGAGTTTATGACCAAAACCTCGTCGTTTTCATGTTTATGGACTTTTTCATGAGCTATTGCCTAGGTTTTGGGATTCCAGGCGGATTTGCATGCCTCATAAGAACCCTTACATGTTTGAGAGATATGACCAGAAACTCTTCGTTTTCGTGTTTATGGCCATTTTCATGAGCTATTGCCCACAATTTTTGGGTTCCTGTTGGATTTGCAAGGCCTGTAAGACCCGTTACATGTTTGAGATATATGACTAAAAACTCGTAGTTTTCGTATTTTATGGCCGTTTTATGAGCTATTGCCCACTGTTAGGGTTTTGAGTGCGATTTACAATGATATTAAGACCTGATACATGTTGGAGATATATGACCCAAAACTCGCAGTTTTCGTGTTTATGGCCGTTTTGATAAGCTATTTCCCATATTTTTGGGGTTCTAGGGCGTTTTACATCAACCTTAAGACCCGATACATGTTTGAGAGTTAGGACCAAAAACTCGTCGTTTTCATGTTTTATGGTCGTTTTCATGAGTTATTGCAAATAGTTTTTGGGTTCCAGGCGGATTTGCATGCCTCGTAACAACCCTTACATGTTTGAGAGATATGACTAGAAACTCGTCGTTTTCGTTTTTATGGTGGTTTT
Source organism: Avena insularis (assembly GCA_023614405.1). Classification (NCBI taxonomy): domain Eukaryota; kingdom Viridiplantae; phylum Streptophyta; class Magnoliopsida; order Poales; family Poaceae; genus Avena; species Avena insularis. Next base: position 21,393,582 of record CM042690.1, on the reverse strand, counting down.
CATGAACTATTGCCCAAAGTTCTGGGGTTCTAGGGCGATTTACAACGACCTTAAGAACCAATACATGTTTGACAGTTTATGACCAAAACCTCGTCGTTTTCGTGTTTTATGGCTGTTTTTATGAGCTGTTGCCCACAGTTTAGGGGTTTGAGGGCGATTTACAATGACCTTAAGACCTGATACATATTGGAGAGATTTGACCCAAAACTTGCAGTTTTCGCGTTTTATGGCTGTTTTCATGAGCTATTGCCAACAATTTTGGGGTTCTAGTGCGTCTTTGAGAGTTATGACCAAAAAAACATCGTTTTCGTGTTTTACGGTCGTTTTCATGAGTTATTGCCCACAGTTTTTGGGTTCCAGACGGATTTGCATGCCTCGTAAGAACCCTTACATGTTTGAGAGATATGACCAGGAACTCGTCATTTTCACGTTTTATGGCCATTTTTATGAGCTATTGCCCACAGTTTTGGGGTTCCAGGGCGATTTACATCAACCTTAAGACCAGATACATGTTTGAGAGTTATGACCAAAAACTCGTCCTTTTCATGTTTTATGGTCGTTTTCATGAGTTATTGCCCATAGTTTTTGAGTTCTAGGCGGATTTGCGTGCCACGTAAGAACCCTTACATGTTTGAGAGATATGACCAGAAACTCGTTGTTTTCGTGTTTATGGTCGTTTTCATGACCTATTGCCCAAAGTTTTGGGGTTCTTGGGCGATTTACAATTTCCTTAAGAACCAATACATGTTGGAGAGTTTATGACCAAAACCTCGTCGTTTTCGTGTTTATGGCCTTTTCTATTGCCAAAAGTTTTGGGGTTCTAGGCGGATTTGCATGCCTCATAAGAACCCTTACATGTTTGAGAGATATGACCAGAAACTCGTCTTTTTCGTGTTTACGGCCATTTTCATGAGCTATTGCCCACAATTTTTGGTTTCCTGTTGGATTAGTAAGGCTTGTAAGACCCATTACATGTTTGAGATATATGACTAAAAACTCGTAGTTTTCGTGTTTTATGGCCGTTTTATGAGCTATTGCCCACTGTTTAGGGTTTTGAGGGAGATTTACAATGATATTAAGACCTGATACATGTTAGAGATATATGACCCAAAACTCGCATTTCATGTTTATGGTCGTTTTCATAAGCTATTGCCCATAGTTTTGGGGTTCTAGGGCGTTTTACATCAACCTTAAGACCCGATACAAGTTTGAGAGTTATGACCAAAACCTCATCGTTTTCATGAGCTATTGCCCATAGTTCTTGGGTTCCAATCGGATTTGCATGCCTCGTAAGAACCCTTACATGTTTGAGAGATATGACCAGAAACTCGACGCTTTCGCATTTTATGGTCGTTTTCGTGAGCCATTGCGAATAATTTTGGGATTCTAGGGCGATTTACAAACTTTTAGGAACCAATACATGTTTGAGAGTTTATGACCAAAACCTCGTGCTTTCGTGTTTATGGCCATTTTCATGAGCTATTTCCCACATTTTGGGGTTCCAAAGTGATTTGCATGCCTCATAAGAACCCTTACATGTTTGAGAGTTTATGTCCAAAACCTCGTTTTTTCGTGTTTATAGCCATTTTCATGAGCTATTTCCCACAGTTTTGGGGTTCCAGGCGGATTTGCATGCCTCATAAGAACCCTTACATGTTTGAGAGATATGACCAGAAACTCATCGTTTTTGTGTCTATGGCCATTTTCATGTGCCCTTGCCCATAGTTTTTGGGTTCCTATTGGACTTGGATGGCCTGTAAGACCCATTACATGTTTGAGATATATGACTAAAAACTCGTAGTTTTCGTGTTTTATGGGCGTTTTTATGAGCTATTGCCCACTGTTTAGTGGTTCGAGGGCGATTTACAATGACCGTAAGACCTAATACATGTTGGAGAGATATGACCCAAAACACGTAGTTTTCGCATTTTATGGCCGTTTTCATGAGCTATTGCCAACAGTTTTGGGGTTCCACAGCGCTTTACATCAACCTTAAGACCTGATGTACGTTTGAGAGTTATGACCAAAAAAACATCGTTTTCGTGTTTTACGGTCGTTTTCATGAGTTATTGCCCACAGTTTTTGGGTTCCAGACGGATTTGCATGCCTCGTAAGAACCCTTAAATGTTTGAGAGATATGACCAGGAACTCGTCATTTTCACGTTTTATGGCCATTTTTATGAGTTATTGCCCACAATTTTGGGGTTCCAGGGCGATTTATATCAACCTTAAGACCCGATACAAGTCTGAGAGTTATGACCAAAAACTCGTCGTTTTCATGTTTTATGGTCGTTTTGATGAGTTATTTCCCATAGTTTTTGGGTTCCAGGCGGATTTGCATGCCTCGTAACAACCCTTACATGTTTGAGAGATATGACCGGAAACTCGTCGTTTTCGTGTTTATGGTCGTTTTCATGACCTATTGCCCAAATTTTGGGGTTCTATGGCGATTTACAACGTCCTTAAGAACTAATACATGTTGGAGAGTTTATGAACAAAACCTCGTTGTTTTCATGTTTATGGACTTTTTCATGAGCTATTGCCTAGGTTTTGGGATTCCAGGCGGATTTGCATGCCTCATAAGAACCCTTACATGTTTGAGAGATATGACCAGAAACTCTTCGTTTTCGTGTTTATGGCCATTTTCATGAGCTATTGCCCACAATTTTTGGGTTCCTGTTGGATTTGCAAGGCCTGTAAGACCCGTTACATGTTTGAGATATATGACTAAAAACTCGTAGTTTTCGTATTTTATGGCCGTTTTATGAGCTATTGCCCACTGTTAGGGTTTTGAGTGCGATTTACAATGATATTAAGACCTGATACATGTTGGAGAGATATGACCCAAAACTCGCAGTTTTCGTGTTTATGGCCGTTTTGATAAGCTATTTCCCATAGTTTTGGGGTTCCAGGGCGTTTTACATCAACCTTAAGACCCGATACATGTTTGAGAGAGTTATGACCAAAAACTCGTCGTTTTCATGTTTTATGGTCATTTTCATGAGTTATTGCAAATAGTTTTGGGGTTCCAGGCGGATTTTCATGCCTCGTAACAACCCTTACATGTTTGAGAGATATGACTAGAAACTTCTGCTTGCTTTTTATGGTGGTTTTCATGAACTATTGCCCAAAGTTCTGGGGTTCTTGGGCGATTTACAACAACCTTAAGAACCAATACATGTTTGAGAGTTTATGACCAAAACCTCGTCGTTTTCGTGTTTTATGGCTGTTTTTATGAGCTGTTGCCCACAGTTTAGGGGTTTGAGGGCGATTTACAATGACCTTAAGACCTGATACATATTGGAGAGATTTGACCCAAAACTTGCAGTTTTCGCGTTTTATGGCTGTTTTCATGAGCTATTGCCAACAATTTTGGGGTTCTAGTGCGTCTTTGAGAGTTATGACCAAAAAAACATTGTTTTCGTGTTTTACGGTCGTTTTCATGAGTTATTGCCCACAGTTTTTGGGTTCCAGACGGATTTGCATGCCTCGTAAGAACCCTTACATGTTTGAGAGATATGACCAGGAACTCGTCATTTTCATGTTTTATGGCCATTTTATGAGCTATTGCCCACAGTTTTGGGGTTCCAGGGCGATTTACATCAACCTTAAGACCAGATACATGTTTGAGAGTTATGACCAAAAACTCATACTTTTCATGTTTTATGGTTGTTTTCGAGTTATTGCCCATAGTTTTTGAGTTCTAGGCGGATTTGCGTGCCACGTAAGAACCCTTACATGTTTGAGAGATATGACCAGAAACTCGTTGTTTTCGTGTTTATGGTCGTTTTCATGACCTATTGCCCAAAGTTTTGGGGTTCTTGGGCGATTTACAATGTCCTTAAGAACCAATACATGTTGGAGAGTTTATGACCAAAACCTCGTCGTTTTCGTGTTTATGGCCTTTTCTATTGCCAAAAGTTTTGGGGTTCTAGGCGGATTTGCATGCCTCATAAGAACCCTTACATGTTTGAGAGATATGACCAGAAACTCGTCTTTTTCGTGTTTACGGCCATTTTCATGAGCTATTGCCCACAATTTTTGGGTTCCTGTTGGATTAGTAAGGCTTGTAAGACCCGTTACATGTTTGAGATATATGACTAAAAACTCGTAGTTTTCGTGTTTTATGGCCGTTTTATGAGCTATTGCCCACTGTTTAGGGTTTTGAGGGAGATTTACAATGATGTTAAGACCTGATACATGTTAGAGATATATGACCCAAAACTCGCAGTTTTCGTGTTTATGGTCGTTTTCATAAGCTATTGCCCATAGTTTTGGGGTTCTAGGGCGTTTTACATCAACCTTAAGACCCGATACAAGTTTGAGAGTTATGACCAAAAACTCATCGTTTTCATGAGTTATTGCCCATAGTTTTTGGGTTCCAATCGGATTTGCATGCCTCGTAAGAACCCTTACATGTTTGAGAGATATGACCAGAAACTCGACGCTTTCGCATTTTATGGTCGTTTTCATGAGCCATTGCGAATAATTTTGGGATTCTAGGGCGATTTACAACGACTTTAGGAACCAATACATGTTTGAGAGTTTATGACCAAAACCTCGTCGATTTCGTGTTTATGGCCATTTTCATGAGCTATTTCCCACAGTTTTGGGGTTCCAGGCGGATTTGCATGCCTCATAAGAACCCTTACATGTTTGAGAGTTTATGTCCAAAACCTCGTTTTTTTCGTGTTTATAGCCATTTTCATGAGCTATTTCCCACAGTTTTGGGGTTCCAGGCGGATTTGCATGCCTCATGAGAACCCTTACATGTTTGAGAGATATGACCAGAAACTCATCGTTTTTGTGTCTATGGCCATTTTCATGTGCCCTTGCCCATAGTTTTTGGGTTCCTATTGGACTTGGATGGCCTGTAAGACCCATTACATGTTTGAGATATATGACTAAAAACTCGTAGTTTTCGTGTTTTATGGGCGTTTTTATGAGCTATTGCCCACTGTTTAGTGGTTCGAGGGCGATTTACAATGACCGTAAGACCTAATACATGTTGGAGAGATATGACCCAAAACACGTAGTTTTCGCATTTTATGGCCGTTTTCATGAGCTATTGCCAACAGTTTTGGGGTTCCACAGCGCTTTACATCAACCTTAAGACCTGATGTACGTTTGAGAGTTATGACCAAAAAAACATCGTTTTCGTGTTTTACGGTCGTTTTCATGAGTTATTGCCCACAGTTTTTGGGTTCCAGACGGATTTGCATGCCTCGTAAGAACCCTTACATGTTTGAGAGATATGACCAGGAACTCGTCATTTTCACGTTTTATGGCCATTTTTATGAGATATTGCCCACAGTTTTGGGGTTCCAGGGCGATTTACATCAACCTTAAGACCAGATACATGTTTGAGAGTTATGACCAAAAACTCGTCCTTTTCATGTTTTATGGTCGTTTTCATGAGTTATTGCCCATAGTTTTTGAGTTCTAGGATTTGCGGATTTGCATGCCTCGTAACAACCCTTACATGTTTGAGAGATATGACCGGAAACTCGTCGTTTTCGTGTTTATGGTCGTTTTCATGACCTATTGCCCAAAATTTTGGGGTTCTTGGGCGATTTACAATGTCCTTAAGAACCAATACATGTTGGAGAGTTTATGACCAAAACCTCGTCGTTTTCGTGTTTATGGCCTTTTCTATTGCCAAAAGTTTTGGGGTTCTAGGCGGATTTGCATGCCTCATAAGAACCCTTACATGTTTGAGAGATATGACCAGAAACTCGTCTTTTTCGTGTTTACGGCCATTTTCATGAGCTATTGCCCACAATTTTTGGGTTCCTGTTGGATTAGTAAGGCTTGTAAGACCCGTTACATGTTTGAGATATATGACTAAAAACTCGTAGTTTTCGTGTTTTATGGCCGTTTTATGAGCTATTGCCCACTGTTTAGGGTTTTGAGGGAGATTTACAATGATGTTAAGACCTGATACATGTTGGAGATATGACCCAAAACTCGTAGTTTTCGATTTTATGGTCGTTTTCATAAGCTATTGCCCATAGTTTTGGGGTTCTAGGGCGTTTTACATCAACCTTAAGACCCGATACAAGTTTGAGAGTTATGACCAAAAACTCATCGTTTTCATGAGTTATTGCCCATAGTTTTTGGGTTCCAATCGGATTTGCATGCCTCGTAAGAACCCTTACATGTTTGAGAGATATGACCAGAAACTCGACGCTTTCGCATTTTATGGTCGTTTTCATGAGCCATTGCGAATAATTTTGGGATTCTAGGGCGATTTACAACGACTTTAGGAACCAATACATGTTTGAGAGTTTATGACCAAAACCTCGTCGATTTCGTGTTTATGGCCATTTTCATGAGCTATTTCCCACAGTTTTGGGGTTCCAGGCGGATTTGCATGCCTCATAAGAACCCTTACATGTTTGAGAGTTTATGTCCAAAACCTCGTTTTTTCGTGTTTATAGCCATTTTCATGAGCTATTTCCCACAGTTTTGGGGTTCTAGGCGGATTTGCATGCCTCATAAGAACCCTTACATGTTTGAGAGATATGACCAGAAACTCATCGTTTTTGTGTCTATGGCCATTTTCATGTGCCCTTGCCCATAGTTTTTGGGTTCCTATTGGACTTGGATGGCCTGTAAGACCCATTACATGTTTGAGATATATGACTAAAAACTCGTAGTTTTCGTGTTTTATGGGCGTTTTTATGAGCTATTGCCCACTGTTTAGTGGTTCGAGGGCGATTTACAATGACCGTAAGACCTAATACATGTTGGAGAGATATGACCCAAAACTCGTAGTTTTCGCATTTTATGGCCGTTTTCATGAGCTATTGCCAACAGTTTTGGGGTTCTAGAGCGCTTTACATCAACCTTAAGACCTGATGTATGTTTGAGAGTTATGACCAAAAAAACATTGCCCACAGTTTTTGGGTTCCAGACGGATTTGCATGCCTCGTAAGAACCCTTACATGTTTGAGAGATATGACCAGGAACTCATCATTTTCACGTTTTATAGCCATTTTTATGAGCTATTGCCCACAGTTTTGGGGTTCCAGGGCGATTTACATCAACCTTAAGACCAGATACATGTTTGAGAGTTATGACCAAAAACTCGTCCTTTTCATGTTTTATGGTCGTTTTGATGAGTTATTGCCCATAGTTTTTGAGTTCTAGGCGGATTTGCGTGCCTCGTAACAACCATTACATGTTTGAGAGATATGACCGGAAACTCGTCGTTTTCGTGTTTATGGTCGTTTTCATGACCTATTGCCCAAAATTTTGGGGTTCTTGGGCGATTTACAATGTCCTTAAGAACCAATACATGTTGGAGAGTTTATGACCAAAACCTCGTCGTTTTCGTGTTTATGGCCTTTTCTATTGCCAAAAGTTTTGGGGTTCTAGGCGGATTTGCATGCCTCATAAGAACCCTTACATGTTTGAGAGATATGACCAGAAACTCGTCTTTTTCGTGTTTACGGCCATTTTCATGAGCTATTGCCCACAATTTTTGGGTTCCTGTTGGATTAGTAAGGCTTGTAAGACCCGTTACATGTTTGAGATATATGACTAAAAACTCGTAGTTTTCGTGTTTTATGGCCGTTTTATGAGCTATTGCCCACTGTTTAGGGTTTTGAGGGAGATTTACAATGATGTTAAGACCTGATACATGTTAGAGATATATGACCCAAAACTCGCAGTTTTCGTGTTTATGGTCGTTTTCATAAGCTATTGCCCATAGTTTTGGTGTTCCAGGGTGTTTTACATCAACCTTAAGACCCGATACAAGTTTGAGAGTTATGACCAAAAACTCATTGTTTTCATGAGTTATTGCCCATAGTTTTTGGGTTCCAATCGGATTTGCATGCCTCGTAAGAACCCTTACATGTTTGAGAGATATGACCAGAAACTCGACGCTTTCGCATTTTATGGTCGTTTTCATGAGCCATTGCGAATAATTTTGGGATTCTAGGGCGATTTACAACGACTTTAGGAACCAATACATGTTTGAGAGTTTATGACCAAAACCTCGTCGTTTTCGTGTTTATGGCCATTTTCATGAGCTATTTCCCACAGTTTTGGGGTTCCAGGCGGATTTGCATGCCTCATAAGAACCCTTACATGTTTGAGAGATATGACCAGAAACTCATCGTTTTTGTGTCTATGGCCATTTTCATGTGCCCTTGCCCATAGTTTTTGGGTTCCTATTGGACTTGCATGGCCTGTAAGACCCATTACATGTTTGAGATATATGACTAAAAACTCGTAGTCTTCGTGTTTTATAGGCGTTTTTATGAGCTATTGCCCACTGTTTAGTGGTTCGAGGGCGATTTACAATGACCTAATACATGTTTTCATGAGTTATTGCCCACAGTTTTTGGGTTCCAAACGGATTTGCATGCCTCGTAAGAACCCTTACATGTAAGAGAGATATGACCAGGAACTCATCATTTTCATGTTTTATGGCCATTTTTATGAGCTATTGCCCACAATTTTGGGGTTCCAGGGCGATTTACATCAACCTTAAGACCCGATAAAAGTTTGAGAGTTATGACCAAAAACTCGTCGTTTTCATGTTTTATGGTCGTTTTGATGAGTTATTGCCCATAGTTTTTGGGTTCCAGACGGATTTGCATGCCTCGTAAGAACCCTTACATGTTTGAGAGATTTGACCAGAAACTCGTTGTTTTCGTGTTTATGGTCGTTTTCATGACCTATTGCCCAAAATTTTGGGGTTCTAGGGCGGTTTACAACGTCCTTAAGAACTAATACATGTTGGAGAGTTTATGACCAAAACCTCGTCGTTTTCATGTTTATGGACTTTTTCATGAGCTATTGCCAACAGTTTTGGGGTTCCAGGCGGATTTGCTTGCCTCATAAGAACCCTAACATGTTTGAGAGATATGACCAGAAACTCGTCGTTTTCGTGTTTATAACCATTTTCATGAGCTATTTCCCACAGTTTTTGGGTTCCTGTTGGATTTGTAAGGCCTGTAAGACCCGTTACATGTTTGAGATATATGACTAAAAACTCGTAGTTTTCGTGTTTTATGGCCGTTTTATGAGCTATTGCCCACTGTTAGGGTTTTGAGGGCGATTTACAATGATATTAAGACCTGATACATGTTGGAGAGATATGACCCAAAACTCACAGTTTTCGTGTTTATGGCCATTTTGATAAGCTAGTTCCCATAGTTTTGGGGTTCTAGGGCGTCTTACATCAACCTTAAGACCCGATACATGTTTGAGAGTTATGACCAAAAACTCGTCGTTTTCATGTTTTACGGTCGTTTTCATGAGTTATTGCAAATAGTTTTTGGGTTCCAGGCGGATTTGCATGCCTCATAACAACCCTTACATGTTTGAGAGATATGACCAGGAACTCGTCATTTTCATGTTTTATGGCCATTATTATGAGCTATTGCCCACAGTTTTGGGGTTGCAGGGCGATTTACATCAACCTTAAGACCAGTTACATGTTTGAGAGTTATGGCCAAAAACTCATCCTTTTCATGTTTTATGGTCGTTTTTATGAGTTATTGCCCATAGTTTTTGGGTTCCAGGCGGATTTGCGTGCCTCGTAAGAACTCTTACATGTTTGAGAGATATGACTAGAAACTCGTCGTTTTCGTTTTTATGGTGGTTTTCATGAACTATTGCCCAAAGTTCTGGGGTTCTAGGGCAATTTACAACGACCTTAAGAACCAATACATGTTTGAGAGTTTATGACTAGACCCTCGTCGTTTTCGTGTTTTATGGCTGTTTTTATGAGTTGTTGCCCACGGTTTAGGGGTTTGAGGTCGATTTACAATGACCTTAAGACCTGATACTTGTTGGAGAGATTTGACCCAAAACTCGCAGTTTTCTCGTTTTATGGCTGTTTTCATGAGCTATTGCCAACAATTTTGGGGTTCTAGGGCGTTTTACATCAACCTTAAGACCTGATGCGTGTTTGAGAGTTATGAGCAAAAATCATCGTTTTCGTGTTTTACGGTCGTTTTCATGAGTTATTGCCCACAATTTTTGGGTTCTAGACGGATTTGCATGCCTCGTAAGAACCCTTACATGTTTGAGAGATATGACCAGGAACTCGTCATTTTCACGTTTTATGGCCATTATTATGAGCTATTGCCCACTGTTTTGGGGTTCCAGGGCGATTTACACAACCTTAAGACCAGATACATGTTTGAGAGTTTATGACCAAAAACTCGTCGTTTTCGTGTTTTATGGTTGTTTTTATGAGATGTTGCCCACAGTTTAGGGGTTTGAGGGCGATTTACAATGACCTTAAGACCTGATACATGTTGGAGAGATTGGAACCCAAATCTCGTAATTTTCGCGTTTTATGGTTGTTTTCATGAGATATTGCCAACAATTTTGGGGTTCTAGTGCGTGTTTGAGAGTTATGAACAAAAAATCATCGTTTTCGTGTTTTACGGTCGTTTTCATGAGTTATTGCGCACAATTTTTGGGTTCCAGACGGATTTGCATGCCTCGTAAGAACCCTTACATGTTTGAGAGATATGACCAGGAACTCGTCATTTTCACGTTTTATGGCCATTATTATGAGCTATTGCCCACAGTTTTGGGGTTCCAGGGCGATTTACATCAACCTTAAGACCAGATACATGTTTGAGAGGTATGACCAAAAACTCGTCGTTTTCGTGTTTTATGGTTGTTTTTATGAGATGTTGCCCACCGTTTTCGGGTTCGAGGCAGATTTGCGTGCCTCGTAAGAACTCTTACATGTTTGAGAGATATGACCAGAAACTCGTCGTTTTTGTGTTTATGGTCGTTTTCATGACCTATTGCCCAAAGTTCTGGGGTTCTAGGGTGATTTAGAACGACCTTAAGAACCAATACATGTTTGAGCGTTTATGACCAAAACCTCGCCGTTTTCGTGTTTTATGGCTGTTTTTATGAGTTGTTGCCCACGGTTTAGGGGTTTGAGGGCGATTTACAATGACCTTAAGACCTGATACATGTTGGAGAGGTTTGACCCAAAACTCACAGTTTTCGCGTTTTATGGCTGTTTTCATGAGTTATTGCCAACAATTTTGGGGTTCTAGGGCGTTTTAATCAACCTTAAGACCTGATGCATGTTTGAGAGTTATGACCAAAAAATCATCGTTTTCGTGTTTTACGGTCGTTTTCATGAGTTATTGCCCATAGTTTTTGGGTTCCAGACGGATTTGCGTGCCTCGTAAGAACGCTTACATGTGTGAGAGATATGACCAGGAACTCGTCATTTTCATGTTTTATGGCCATTTTTATGAGCTATTGCCCACAGTTTTGGTGTTCCAGGGCGATTTACATCAACCTTAAGACCAGATACATGTTTGAGAGTTATGACCAAAAACTCATCCTTTTCATGTTTTATGGTCGTTTTTATGAGTTATTGCCCATAGTTTTTGGGTTCCAGGCGGATTTGCGTGCCTCGTAAGAACTCTTACATGTTTGAGAGATATGACTAGAAACTCGTCGTTTTCGTTTTTATGGTGGTTTTCATGAACTATTGCCCAAAGTTCTGGGGTTCTAGGGCGATTTACGACGACCATAAGAACCAATACATGTTTGAGAGTTTATGACCGCACCTCGTCGTTTTCGTGTTTTATGGCTGTTTTTATGAGCTGTTGCCCACGGTTTAGGGGTTTGAGGGCGATTTACAATGACCTTAAGACCTGATACATGTTGGAGAGATTTGACCCAAAACTCGCAGTTTTCGCGTTTTTGGCTGTTTTCATGAGCTATTGCCCACAATATTGGGGTTCTAGGGCGTTTTACATCAACCTTAAGACCTGATGCGTGTTTGAGAGTTATGACCAAAAATCATCGTTTTCGTGTTTTACGGTCGTTTTCATGAGTAGCCCACAGTTTTTAGGTTCCAGACGGATTTGCATGCCTCGTAAGAACCCTTACATGTTTGAGAGATGTGAACAGGAACTCTTCATTTTCACGTTTTATGGCCATTATTATGAGCTATTGCCCAAAGTTTTGGGGTTCTAGGACGATTTACATCAACCTTAAGACCTGATGCGTGTTTGAGAGTTATGACCAAAAAATCATCGTTTTCATGTTTTACGGTCGTTTTCATGAGTTATTGCCCATAGTTTTTGGGTTCTAGACGGATTTGCGTGCCTCGTAAGAACGCTTACATGTGTGAGAGATATGACCAGGAACTCGTCATTTTCACGTTTTATGGCCATTTTTATGAGCTATTGCCCACAGTTTTGGGGTTCCAGGGCGATTTACATCAACCTTAAGACCAGATACATGTTTGAGAGTTATGACCAAAAACTCATCCTTTTCATGTTTTATGGTCGTGTTTTATGAGTTATTGCCCACAGTTTTTGGGTTCCAGGCGGATTTGCGTGCCTCGTAAGAACTCTTACATGTTTGAGAGATATGACTAGAAACTCGTCGTTTTCGTTTTTATGGTGGTTTTCATGAACTATTGCCCAAAGTTCTGGGGTTCTAGGGCGATTTACAACGACCTTAAGAACCAATACATGTTTGAGAGTTTATGACCAGACCCTCGTCGTTTTCGTGTTTTATGGCTGTTTTTATGAGCTGTTGCCCACGGTTTAGGGGTTTGAGGGCGATTTACAATGACCTTAAGACCTAATACATGTTGGAGAGATTTGACCCAAAACTCGTAGTTTTCGCGTTTTATGGCTGTTTTCATGAGCTATTGCCAACAATTTTGGGGTTCTAGGGCATTTTACATCAACCTTAAGTCCTGATGCGTGTTTGAGAGTTATGACCAAAAATCATCGTTTTCGTGTTTTACGGTCGTTTTCATGAGTTATTGCCCATAGTTTTTAGGTCCCAGACGGATTTGCATGCCTCGTAAGAACCCTTACATGTTTGAGAGATATGACCAGGAACTCGTCATTTTCACGTTTTATGGCCATTATTATGAGCTATTGCCCAAAGTTTTGGGGTTCTAGGACGATTTACATCAACCTTAAGATCAGATACATGTTTGAGAGTTTATGACCAAACACTCGTCGTTTTCGTGTTTTATGGTTGTTTTTATGAGATGTTGCCCACAGTTTAGGGGTTTGAGGGCGATTTACAATGACCTTAAGACCTGATACATGTTGGAGAGATTTGACCCAAAACTCGTAGTTTTCGCGTTTTATGGCTGTTTTCATGAGATATTGCCAACAATTTTGGGGTTCTAGTGCGTGTTTGAGAGTGATGAACAAAAAATCATCGTTTTCGTGTTTTACGGTCGTTTTCATGAGTTATTGCCCACAGTTTTTGGGTTCCAGACGGATTTGCATGCCTCGTAAGAACCCTTACATGTTTGAGAGATATGACCAGGAACTCGTCATTTTCACGTTTTATGGCCATTATTATGAGCTATTGCCCATAGTTTTGGGGTTCCAGGGCGATTTACAACGACCTTAAGAACCAATACATGTTTGAGAGTTTATGACCAGACCCTCGTCGTTTTCGTGTTTTATGGCTGTTTTTATGAGTTGTTGCCCACGGTTTAGGGGTTTGAGGTCGTTACAATGACCTTAAGACCAGATACATGTTGGAGAGATTTGACCCAAAACTCGCAGTTTTCGCGTTTTATGGCTGTTTTCATGAGCTATTGCCAACAATTTTGGGGTTCTAGGGCGTTTTACATCAACCTTAAGACCTGATGCGTGTTTGAGAGTTATGAGCAAAAATCATCGTTTTCGTGTTTTACGGTCGTTTTCATGAGTTATTGCCCACAGTTTTTGGGTTCTAGACGGATTTGCATGCCTCGTAAGAACCCTTACATGTTTGAGAGATATGACCAGGAACTCGTCATTTTCACGTTTTATGGCCATTATTATGAGCTATTGCCCACAGTTTTGGGGTTCCAGGGCGATTTACACAACCTTAAGACCAGATACATGTTTGAGAGTTTATGACCAAAAACTCGTCGTTTTCTTGTTTTATGGTTGTTTTTATGAGATGTTGCCCACAGTTTAGGGGTTTGAGGGCGATTTACAATGACCTTAATACCTGATACATGTTGGAGAGATTTGACCCAAAACTCGTAGTTTTCGCGTTTTATGGTTGTTTTCATGAGATATTGCCAACAATTTTGGGGTTCTAGTGCGTGTTTGAGAGTTATGAACAAAAAATCATCGCTGTTTTACGGTCGTTTTCATGAGTTATTACACAATTTTTGGGTTCGACGGGATTTGCATGCCTCGTAAGAACCCTTACATGTTTGAGAGATATGACCAGAACTGTCATTTTCACGTTTTATGGCCATTATTATGAGCTATTGCCCACAGTTTTGGGGTTCCAGGGCGATTTACATCAACCTTAAGACCAGATACATGTTTGAGAGGTATGACCAAAAACTCGTCGTTTTCGTGTTTTATGGTCATTTTCATGAGTTATTGCCCATAGTTTTTGGGTTCGAGGCAGATTTGCGTGCCTCGTAAGAACTCTTACATGTTTGAGAGATATGACCAGAAACTCGTCGTTTTCGTGTTTATGGTCGTTTTCATGTCCTATTTCCCAAAGTTGTGGGGGTATAGGGTGATTTTCAACGACCTTAAGAACCAATACATGTTTGAGCGTTTATGACCAAAACTCGCGTTTTCGTGTTTTATGGCTGTTTTTATGAGTTGTTGCCCACGGTTTAGGGGTTTGAGGGCGATTTACAATGACCTTAAGACCTGATACATGTTGGAGAGGTTTGACCCAAAACTCGCAGTTTTCGCGTTTTATGGCTGTTTTCATGAGTTATTGCCCACAATATTGGGGTTCTAGGGCGTTTTACATCAACCTTAAGACCTGATGCGTGTTTGAGAGTTATGACCAAAAATCATCGTTTTCGTGTTTTACGGTCGTTTTCATGAGTAGCTCACAGTTTTTAGGTTCCAGACGAATTTGCATGCCTCGTAAGAACCCTTACATGTTTGAGAGATGTGAACAGGAACTCGTCATTTTCACGTTTTATGGCCATTATTATGAGCTATTGCCCAAAGTTTTGGGGTTCTAGGACGATTTACATCAACCTTAAGACCTGGTGCGTGTTTGAGAGTTATGACCAAAAAATCATCGTTTTCATGTTTTACGGTCGTTTTCATGAGTTATTGCCCATAGTTTTTGGGTTCCAGACGGATTTGCGTGCCTCGTAAGAAAGCTTACATGTGTGAGAGATATGACCAGGAACTCGTCATTTTCACGTTTTATGGCCATTTTTATGAGCTATTGCCCACAGTTTTGGGGTTCCAGGGCGATTTACATCAACCTTAAGACCAGATACATGTTTGAGAGTTATGACCAAAAACTCATCCTTTTCATGTTTTATGGTCGTTTTTTATGAGTTATTGCCCATAGTTTTTGGGTTCCAAAGCGGATTTGTGCCTCGTAAGAACTCTTACATGTTTGAGAGATATGACTAGAAACTCGTCGTTTTCGTTTTTATGGTGGTTTTCATGAACTATTGCCCAAAGTTCTGGGGTTCTAGGGCGATTTACAACGACCTTAAGAACCAATACATGTTTGAGAGTTTATGACCAGACCCTCGTCGTTTTCGTGTTTTATGGCTGTTTTTATGAGCTGTTGCCCACGGTTTAGGGGTTTGAGGGCGATTTACAATGACCTTAAGACCTAATACATGTTGGAGAGATTTGACCCAAAACTCGTAGTTTTCGCGTTTTATGGCTGTTTTCATGAGCTATTGCCAACAATTTTGGGGTTCTAGGGCATTTTACATCAACCTTAAGTCCTGATGCGTGTTTGAGAGTTATGACCAAAATCATCGCTTTTCGTGTTTTACTATTGCTTTTCATGAGTTATCGCCCATAGTTTTAGGGTCCTGAGATTTGCATGCCTCGTAAGAACCCTTACATGTTTGAGAGATATGACCAGAACTCGCTATTTTCACGTTTTATGGCCATTATTATGAGCTATTGCCCAAAGTTTTGGGGTTCTAGGACATTTACATCAACCTTAAGATCGATACATGTTTGAGAGTTTATGACCAAAACTCTGCTTTTCGTGTTTTATGGTTGTTTTTATGAGATGTTGCCCACAGTTTAGGGGTTTGAGGGCGATTTACAATGACCTTAAGACCTGATACATGTTGGAGAGATTTGACCCAAAACTCGTAGTTTTCGCGTTTTATGGCTGTTTTCATGAGATATTGCCAACAATTTTGGGGTTCTAGGGCGTGTTTGAGAGTGATGAACAAAAATCATCGTTTTCGTGTTTTACTGTCGTTTTCATGAGTTATTGCCCAGCTTTTTGGGTTCCGGATTTGCATGCCTCAGAAGAACCCTTACATGTTTGAGAGATATGACCAGGAACTCGTCATTTTCACGTTTTATGGCCATTATTATGAGCTATTGCCCATAGTTTTGGGGTTCCAGGGCGATTTACAACGACCTTAAGAACCAATACATGTTTGAGAGTTTATGACCAGACCCTCGTCGTTTTCGTGTTTTATGGCTGTTTTTATGAGTTGTTGCCCACGGTTTAGGGGTTTGAGGTCGATTTACAATGACCTTAAGACCTGATACATGTTGGAGAGATTTGACCCAAAACTCGCAGTTTTCGCGTTTTATGGCTGTTTTCATGAGCTATTGCCAACAATTTTGGGGTTCTAGGGCGTTTTACATCAACCTTAAGACCTGATGCGTGTTTGAGAGTTATGAGCAAAAATCATCGTTTTCGTGTTTTACGGTCGTTTTCATGAGTTATTGCCCACAGTTTTTGGGTTCTAGACGGATTTGCATGCCTCGTAAGAACCCTTACATGTTTGAGAGATATGACCAGGAACTCGTCATTTTCACGTTTTATGGCCATTATTATGAGCTATTGCCCACAGTTTTGGGGTTCCAGGGCGATTTACACAACCTTAAGACCAGATACATGTTTGAGAGTTTATGACCAAAAACTCGTCGTTTTCTTGTTTTATGGTTGTTTTTATGAGATGTTGCCCACAGTTTAGGGGTTTGAGGGCGATTTACAATGACCTTAAGACCTGATACATGTTGGAGAGATTTGACCCAAAACTCGTAGTTTTCGCGTTTTATGGTTGTTTTCATGAGATATTGCCAACAATTTTGGGGTTCTAGTGCGTGTTTGAGAGTTATGAACAAAAAATCATCGTTTTCGTGTTTTACGGTCGTTTTCATGAGTTATTGCGCACAATTTTTGGGTTCCAGACGGATTTGCATGCCTCGTAAGAACCCTTACATGTTTGAGAGATATGACCAGGAACTCGTCATTTTCACGTTTTATGGCCATTATTATGAGCTATTGCCCACAGTTTTGGGGTTCCAGGGCGATTTACATCAACCTTAAGACCAGATACATGTTTGAGAGGTATGACCAAAAACTCGTCGTTTTCGTGTTTTATGGTCATTTTCATGAGTTATTGCCCATAGTTTTTGGGTTCGAGGCAGATTTGCGTGCCTCGTAAGAACTCTTACATGTTTGAGAGATATGACCAGAAACTCGTCGTTTTCGTGTTTATGGTCGTTTTCATGACCTATTGCCCAAAGTTCTGGGGTTCTAGGGTGATTTACAACGACCTTAAGAACCAATACATGTTTGAGCGTTTATGACCAAAACCTCGCCGTTTTCGTGTTTTATGGCTGTTTTTATGAGTTGTTGCCCACGGTTTAGGGGTTTGAGGGCGATTTACAATGACCTTAAGACCTGATACATGTTGGAGAGGTTTGACCCAAAACTCGCAGTTTTCGCGTTTTATGGCTGTTTTCATGAGTTATTGCCCACAATATTGGGGTTCTAGGGCGTTTTACATCAACCTTAAGACCTGATGCGTGTTTGAGAGTTATGACCAAAAATCATCGTTTTCGTGTTTTACGGTCGTTTTCATGAGTAGCCCACAGTTTTTAGGTTCCAGACGGATTTGCATGCCTCGTAAGAACCCTTACATGTTTGAGAGATGTGAACAGGAACTCGTCATTTTCACGTTTTATGGCCATTATTATGAGCTATTGCCCAAAGTTTTGGGGTTCTAGGACGATTTACATCAACCTTAAGACCTGGTGCGTGTTTGAGAGTTATGACCAAAAAATCATCGTTTTCATGTTTTACGGTCGTTTTCATGAGTTATTGCCCATAGTTTTTGGGTTCCAGACGGATTTGCGTGCCTCGTAAGAACGCTTACATGTGTGAGAGATATGACCAGGAACTCGTCATTTTCACGTTTTATGGCCATTTTTATGAGCTATTGCCCACAGTTTTGGGGTTCCAGGGCGATTTACATCAACCTTAAGACCAGATACATGTTTGAGAGTTATGACCAAAAACTCATCCTTTTCATGTTTTATGGTCGTTTTTTATGAGTTATTGCCCATAGTTTTTGGGTTCCAGGCGGATTTGCGTGCCTCGTAAGAACTCTTACATGTTTGAGAGATATGACTAGAAACTCGTCGTTTTCGTTTTTATGGTGGTTTTCATGAACTATTGCCCAAAGTTCTGGGGTTCTAGGGCGATTTACAACGACCTTAAGAACCAATACATGTTTGAGAGTTTATGACCAGACCCTCGTCGTTTTCGTGTTTTATGGCTATTTTTATGAGCTGTTGCCCACGGTTTAGGGGTTTGAGGGCGATTTACAATGACCTTAAGACCTGATACATGTTGGAGAGATTTGACCAAAACTCGTAGATGTCGCGTTTTTATTGTTTTCATGAGCTATTGCCAACAATTTTGGGGTTCTAGGGCTTTTACATCAACCTTAAGACCTGATGTGTTTGAGAGTTATGGCCAAAAATCATCGTTTCGTGTTTTATGATGCTTTTCATGAGTTATTGCCCAGTTTTTAGGTCCTGGACGGATTTGCATGCCTCAGAAAACCCTTACATGTTTGAGAGATATGACCAGGAACTCGTCATTTTCACGTTTTATGGCCATTATTATGAGCTATTGCCCAAAGTTTTGGGGTTCTAGGACGATTTACATCAACCTTAAGATCAGATACATGTTTGAGAGTTTATGACCAAACACTCGTCGTTTTCGTGTTTTATGGTTGTTTTTATGAGATGTTGCCCACAGTTTAGGGGTTTGAGGGCGATTTACAATGACCTTAAGACCTGATACATGTTGGAGAGGTTTGACCCAAAACTCGCAGTTTTCGCGTTTTATGGCTGTTTTCATGAGTTATTGCCAACAATTTTGGGGTTCTAGGGCGTTTTAATCAACCTTAAGACCTGATGCATGTTTGAGAGGTATGACCAAAAAATCATCGTTTTCGTGTTTTACGGTCGTTTTCATGAGTTATTGCCCATAGTTTTTGGGTTCCAGACGGATTTGCGTGCCTCGTAAGAACGCTTACATGTGTGAGAGATATGACCAGGAACTCGTCATTTTCATGTTTTATGGCCATTTTTATGAGCTATTGCCCACAGTTTTGGGGTTCCAGGGCGATTTACATCAACCTTAAGACCAGATACATGTTTGAGAGTTATGACCAAAAACTCATCCTTTTCATGTTTTATGGTCGTTTTTATGAGTTATTGCCCATAGTTTTTGGGTTCCAAAGTGATTTGCGTGCCTCGTAAGAACTCTTACATGTTTGAGAGATATGACTAGAAACTCGTCGTTTTCGTTTTTATGGTGGTTTTCATGAACTATTGCCCAAAGTTCTGGGGTTCTAGGGCGATTTACGACGACCATAAGAACCAATACATGTTTGAGAGTTTATGACCAGACCCTCGTCGTTTTCGTGTTTTATGGCTGTTTTTATGAGCTGTTGCCCACGGTTTAGGGGTTTGAGGGCGATTTACGATGACCTTAAGACCTGATACATGTTGGAGAGATTTGACCCAAAACTCGCAGTTTTCGCGTTTTTGGCTGTTTTCATGAGCTATTGCCCACAATATTGGGGTTCTAGGGCGTTTTACATCAACCTTAAGACCTGATGCGTGTTTGAGAGTTATGACCAAAAATCATCGTTTTCGTGTTTTACGGTCGTTTTCATGAGTAGCCCACAGTTTTTAGGTTCCAGACGGATTTGCATGCCTCGTAAGAACCCTTACATGTTTGAGAGATGTGAACAGGAACTCGTCATTTTCACGTTTTATGGCCATTATTATGAGCTATTGCCCAAAGTTTTGGGGTTCTAGGACGATTTACATCAACCTTAAGACCTGGTGCGTGTTTGAGAGTTATGACCAAAAAATCATCGTTTTCATGTTTTACGGTCGTTTTCATGAGTTATTGCCCATAGTTTTTGGGTTCCATTTGATTTATGCATTCCTCGTAAGAACACTTACATGTTTGAGAGATATGACCAGGAACTCGTCATTTTCACGTTTTATGGCCATTTTTATGAGCTATTGCCCACAGTTTGGGGGTTCCAGGGCGATTTACATCAACCTTAAGACCAGATACATGTTTGAGAGTTATGACCAAAAACTCATCCTTTTCATGTTTTATGGTCGTTTTTTATGAGTTATTGCCCATAGTTTTTGGGTTCCAGGCGGATTTGCGTGCCTCGTAAGAACTCTTACATGTTTGAGAGATATGACTAGAAACTCGTCGTTTTCGTTTTTATGGTGGTTTTCATGAACTATTGCCCAAAGTTCTGGGGTTCTAGGGCGATTTACAACGACCTTAAGAACCAATACATGTTTGAGAGTTTATGACCAGACCCTCGTCGTTTTCGTGTTTTATGGCTATTTTTATGAGCTGTTGCCCACGGTTTAGGGGTTTGAGGGCGATTTACAATGACCTTAAGACCTGATACATGTTGGAGAGATTTGACCAAAACTCGTAGATGTCGCGTTTTATGGCTGTTTTCATGAGCTATTGCCAACAATTTTGGGGTTCTAGGGCGTTTTACATCAACCTTAAGACCTGATGTGTGTTTGAGAGTTATGGCCAAAAATCATCGTTTTCGTGTTTTACGGTCGTTTTCATGAGTTATTGCCCACAGTTTTTAGGTCCCAGACGGATTTGCATGCCTCGTAAAAACCCTTACATGTTTGAGAGATATGACCAGGAACTCGTCATTTTCACGTTTTATGGCCATTATTATGAGCTATTGCCCAAAGTTTTGGGGTTCTAGGACGATTTACATCAACCTTAAGATCAGATACATGTTTGAGAGTTTATGACCAAACACTCGTCGTTTTCGTGTTTTATGGTTGTTTTTATGAGATGTTGCCCACAGTTTAGGGGTTTGAGGGTGATTTACAATGACCTTAAGACCTGATACATGTTGGAGAGATTTGACCCAAAACTCGTAGTTTTCGCGTTTTATGGCTGTTTTCATGAGATATTGCCAACAATTTTGGGGTTCTAGTGCGTGTTTGAGAGTTATGAACAAAAAATCATCGTTTTCGTGTTTTACGGTCGTTTTCATGAGTTATTGCCCACAGTTTTTGGGTTCCAGACGGATTTGCATGCCTCGTAAGAACCCTTACATGTTTGAGAGATATGACCAGGAACTCGTCATTTTCACGTTTTATGGCCATTATTATGAGCTATTGCCCATAGTTTTGGGGTTCCAGGGCGATTTACATCAACCTTAAGACCAGATACATGTTTGAGAGTTATGACCAAAAACTCGTCGTTTTCGTGTTTTATGGTCATTTTCATGAGTTATTGCCCATAGTTTTTGGGTTCGAGGCAGATTTGCGTGCCTCGTAAGAACTCTTACATGTTTGAGAGATATGACCAGAAACTCGTCGTTTTCGTGTTTATGGTCGTTTTCATGACCTATTGCCCAAAGTTCTGGGGTTCTAGGGTGATTTACAATGACCTTAAGAACCAATACATGTTTGAGCGTTTATGACCAAAACCTCGCCGTTTTCGTGTTTTATGGCTGTTTTTATGAGCGGTTGCCCACGGTTTAGGGGTTTGAGGGCGATTTACAATGACCTTAGGACCTGATACATGTTGGAGAGGTTTGACCCAAAACTCGCAGTTTTCGCGTTTTATGGCTGTTTTCATGAGCTATTGCCAACAATTTTGGGGTTCTAGGGCGTTTTACATCAACCTTAAGACCTGATGCGTGTTTGAGAGTTATGACCAAAAAATCATCGTTTTCGTGTTTTACGGTCGTTTTCATGAGTTATTGCCCATAGTTTTTGGGTTCCAGACGGATTTGCGTGCCTCGTAAGAACGCTTACATGTGTGAGAGATATGACCAGGAACTTGTCATTTTCACGTTTTATGGCCATTTTTATGAGCTCTTGCCCACAGTTTTAGGGTTCCAGGGCGATTTACATCAACCTTAAGACCCGATACAAGTTTGAGAGTTATGACCAAAAACTCGTCCTTTTCATGTTTTATGGTCGTTTTCATGAGTTATTGCCCATAGTTTTTGGGTTCCAGGCGGATTTGTGTGCCTCGTAAGAACCCTTACATGTTTGAGAGATATGACCAGAAACTCGTTGTTTTCGTGTTTATGGTCGTTTTCATGACCTATTGCCCAAAGTTTTGGGGTTCTTGGGCGATTTACATGTTTGAGAGATATGACTAGAAACTCGTCGTTTTTATGGTGGTTTTCATGAAATATTGCCCAAAGTTCTGGGGTTCTAGGGCGATTTACAATGACCTTAAGAACCAATACATGTTTGAGAGTTTATGACCAAAACCTCGTCGTTTTCGTGTTTTATGGCTGTTTTGATGAGCTGTTGCCCACAGTTTAGGGGTTTGAGGGCGATTTACAATGACCTTCAGACCTGATACATATTGGAGAGATTTGAGCCAAAACTCGCAGTTTTCACATTTTATGGCTGTTTTCATGAGCTATTGCCAACAATTTTGGGGTTCTAGGGCGTTTTACATCAACCTTAAGACCTGATGCGTGTTTGAGAGTTATGACCAAAAAAATCATCGTTTTCGTGTTTTACGGTCGTTTTCATGAGTTATTGCCCACAGTTTTTGGGTTCTAGATGGATTTGCATGCCTCGTAAGAACCCTTACATGTTTGAGAGATATGACCAGGAACTCGTCATTTTCACGTTTTATGGCCATTTTTATGAGCTATTGCCCACAGTTTTGGGATTCCAGGGCGATTTACATTAACCTTAAGACCAGATACATGTTTGAGAGTTATGACCAAAAACTCGTCCTTTTCATGTTTTCTTATAGTCATTTTCATGAGTTATTGCCCATAGTTTTTGGGTTCGAGGCAGATTTGCGTGCCTCGTAAGAACTCTTACATGTTTGAGAGATATGACTAGAAACTCGTCGTTTTTGTTTTTATGGTGGTTTTCATGAACTATTGCCCAAAGTTCTGGGGTTCTAGGGTGATTCACAACGACCTTAAGAACCAATACATGTTTGAGAGTTTATGACCAAAACCTCGTCGTTTTCATGTTTTATGGCTGTTTTTTAAGTTGTTGCCCACAGTTTAGGGGTTTGAGGGCGATTTACAATGACCTTAAGACCTGATACATGTTGGAGAGGTTTGACCCAAAACTCACAGTTTTCGCGTTTTATGGCTGTTTTCATGAGCTATTGCCAAAAATTTTGGGGTTCTAGTGCGTGTTTGAGAGTTATGACCAAAAAATCATTGTTTTCATGAGTTATTGCCCATAGTTTTTGGGTTCCAGACAGATTTGCATGCCTCGTAAGAACCCTTACATGTTTGAGATATATGACCAGGAACTCGTCATTTTCACGTTTTATGGCCATTTTTATGAGCTATTGCCCACAATTTTGGGGTTCCAGGGCGATTTACATCAACCTTAAGACCCGATACAAGTTTGAGAGTTATGACCAAAAACTCGTCCTTTTCATGTTTTATGGTCGTTTTCATGAGTTATTGCCCATAGTTTTTGGGTTCCAGGCGGATTTGCATGCCTCGTAAGAACCCTTACATGTTTGAGAGATATGACCAGAAACTCGTTGTTTTCGTGTTTATGGTCGTTTTCATGACCTATTGCCCAAAGGTTTGGGGTTCTTGGGCGATTTACAACGTCCTTAAGAAAAAAATACATGTTGGAGAGTTTATGACCAAAACCTCGTCACTTTCGTGTTATGGCCTTTTTCATGAGCTATTGCCCAAAGTTTTGGGGTTCTAGGCGGATTTGCATGCCTCATAAGAACCCTTACATTTTTGAGTGATATGACCAGAAACTAGTCTTTTTCGTGTTTACGGCCATTTTCATGAGCTATTGCCCACAATTTTTGGGTTCCTGTTGGATTAGTAAGGCCTATAAGACCCGTTACATGTTTGAGATATATGACTAAAAACTCATAGTTTTTGTGTTTTATGGCCGTTTTATGAGCTATTGCCCACTGTTTAGGGTTTTGAGGGCGATTTACAATGATATTAAGACCTGATACATGTTGGAGATATATGACCCAAAATTCGCAATTTTCGTGTTTATGGTCGTTTTCATAAGCTATTTCCCATAGTTCTGGGGTTCCAGGGCGTTTTACATCAACCTTAAGACCCGATACAAGTTTGAGAGTTATGACCAAAAACTCGTCGTTTTCATGAGTTATTGCCCATAGTTTTTGGGTTCCAATCGTATTTGCATGCCTCGTAAGAACCCTTACATGTTTGAGAGATATGACCAGAAACTCGACGCTTTCGCATTTTATGGTCGTTTTCATGAGCCATTGCGAATAATTTTGGGATTCTAGGGCGATTTACAACGACTTTAAGAACCAATACATGTTTGAGTGTTTATGACCAAAACCTCGTCATTTTCGTGTTTATGGCCATTTTCATGAGCTATTCCCCACAGTTTTGGGGTTCCAGGCGGATTTGCATGCCTCATAAGAATCCTTACATGTTTGAGAGTTTATGTCCAAAACCTCGTTTTTTTTCGTGTTTATAGCCATTTTCATGAGCTATTTCCCATAGTTTTGGGGTTCCATGCGGATTTGCATGCCTCATAAGAACCCTTACATGTTTGAGAGATATGACCAGAAATTCATCGTTTTTGTGTCTATGGCCATTTTCATGTTCCCTTGGCCATAGTTTTTGGGTTCCTATTGGACTTGCATGGCCTGTAAGACCCAATACATGTTTGAGAGTTTATGACCAAAACCTCGTCGTTTTCGTGTTTTATGGCTATTTTTATGAGCTGTTGCCCACAGTTTAGGGGTTTGAGGGCGATTTACAATGACCTTAAGACTTGATACATGTTGGAGAGATTTGACCCAAAACTCGCAGTTTTCGCGTTTTATGGCTGTTTTCATGAGCTATTGCCAACAATTTTGGGGTTCTAGGGCGTTTTACATCAACCTTAAGACCTGGTGCGTGTTTGAGAGTTATGACCAAAAAATCATCGTATTTGTGTTTTACGGTCGTTTTCATGAGTTATTGGCCACAGTTTTTGGGTTCTAGATGGATTTGCATGCCTCATAAGAACCCTTACATGTGTGAGAGATATGACCAGGAACTCGTCATTTTCACGTTTTATGGCCATTATTATGAGCTATTGCCCACAGTTTTGGGGTTCCAGGGCGATTTACATCAACCTTAAGACCAGATACATGTTTGAGAGTTATGACCAAAAACTCGTCCTTTTCATGTTTAATGGTCGTTTTTATGAGTTATTGCCCATAGTTTTTGGGTTCCAGGCAGATTTGCGTGCCTCGTAAGAACTCTTACATGTTTGAGAGATATGACTAGAAACTCGTCGTTTTCGTTTTTATGGTGGTTTTCATGAACTTTTGCCCAAAGTTCTGGGGTTCTAGGGTGATTTACAACGACCTTAAGAACCAATACATGTTTGAGAGTTTATGACCAAAACCTTGTCTTTTTCGTGTTTTATGGCTGTTTTTATGAGCTGTTGCCCACGGTTTAGGGGTTTCAGGGCAATTTACAATGACCTTAAGACCTGATACATGTTGGAGAGGTTTGACCTAAAACTCGCAGTTTTCGCATTTTATGGATGTTTTCATGAGCTATTGCCAACAATTTTGGGGTTCTAGGGCGTTTTACATCAGCCTTAAGACCTGATGTGTGTTTGAGAGTTATGACCAAAAATCATCGCTCGTGTTTTATGCGTTTTCATGAGTTATTGCCCACAGTTTTTGGGTTCCAGACGGATTTGCATTCCTTGTAAGAACCCTTACATGTTTGAGATATGACCAGGAACTCATCATTTTCACGTTTCATGGCCATTTTTATGAGCTATTGCCCACAGTTTTGGGGTTCCAGGACGATTTACATCAACCTTAAGACCTGATACATGTTTGAGAGTTTATGACCAAAAACTCGTCATTTTCGTGTTTTATGGCTGTTTTTATGAGCTATTGCCCACAGTTTGGGGGTTTGAGGGCGATTTACAATGACCTTAAGACCTGATACGCATGTTGGAGAGATTTGACCCAAAACTCGCAGTTTTCGCGTTTTATGGCTGTTTTCATGAGCTATTGCCAACAATTTTGGGGTTCTAGTGCGTGTTTGAGAGTTATGACCAAAAAATCATCGTTTTCATGAGTTATTGCCCACAGTTTTTGGGTTCCAGACGGATTTGCATGCCTCGTAAGAACCCTTACATGTTTGAGAGATATGACCAGGAACTCGTCATTTTCACGTTTTATGGCCATATTTATGAGCTATTGCCCACAATTTTGGGGTTCCAGGGCGATTTACATCAACCTTAAGACCCGATACAAGTTTGAGAGTTATGACCACAAACTCGTCCTTTTCATGTTTTATGGTCGTTTTCATGAGTTATTGCCCATAGTTTTTGGGTTCCAGGCGGATTTGCATGCCTCGTAAGAACCCTTACATGTTTGAGAGATATGACCAGAAACTCGTTGTTTTCGTGTTTATGGTCGTTTTCATGACCTATTGCCCAAAGTTTTGGGGTTCTTGGGCGATTTACAACGTCCTTAAGAACAAATACATGTTGGAGAGTTTATGACCAAAACCTCGTCGTTTTCGTGTTTATGGCCTTTTTCATGAGCTATTGCCCAAAGTTTTGTGCATGCCTCATAAGAACCCTTACATGTTTGAGAGATATTACCAGAAACTAGTCTTTTTCGTGTTTACGACCATTTTCATGAGCTATTGCCCACAATTTTTGGCTTCCTGTTGGATTAGTAAGGCCTGTAAGACCCGTTACATGTTTGAGATATATGACTAAAAACTCATAGTTTTCGTGTTTTATGGCCGTTTTATGAGCTATTGCCCACTGTTTAGGGTTTTGAGGGCGATTTACAATGATATTAAGACCTGATACATGTTGGAGATATATGACCCAAAATTCGCAATTTTCGTGTTTATGGTCGTTTTCATAAGCTATTGCCCATAGTTTTGGGGTTCCAGGGCGTTTTACATCAACCTTAAGACCCGATACAAGTTTGAGAGTTATGACCAAAAGCTCATCGTTTTCATGAGTTATTGCCCATAATTTTTGGGTTCCAATCGGATTTGCATGCCTCGTAAGAACCCTTACATGTTTGAGAGATATGACCAGAAACTCGACGCTTTCGCATTTTATAGTCGTTTTCATGAGCCATTGCGAATAATTTTGGGATTCTAGGGCGATTTACAACGACTTTAAGAACCAATACATGTTTGAGAGTTTATGACCAAAACCTCGTCGTTTTCGTGTTTATGGCCATTTTCATGAGCTATTTCCCATAGTTTTGGGGTTCAAGGCGGATTTGCATGCCTCATAAGAATCCTTACATGTTTGAGAGTTTATGTCCAAAACCTCGTTTTTTGTGTTTATAGCCATTTTTATGAGCTATTTCCCATAGTTTTGGGGTTCCAGGCGGATTTGCATGCCTCATAAGAACCCTTACATGTTTGAGAGATATGACCAGAAACTCATCGTTTTTGTGTCTATGGCCATTTTCATGTGCCCTTGCTCATAGTTTTTGGGTTCCTATTAGACTTGCATGGCATGTAAGACCCAATACATGTTTGAGAGTTTATGACCAAAACCTCGTCGTTTTCGTGTTTTATGGCTATTTTTATGAACTATTGCCCACAGTTTAGGGGTTTGAGGGCGATTTACAATGACCTTAAGACCTGATACTCGCAGTTTTCGCGTTTTATGGCTATTTTCATGAGCTATTGCCAACAATTTTGGGGTTCTAGGGCGTTTTACATCAACCTTAAGACCTGATGCGTGTTTGAGAGTTATGACCAAAAAATCATCGTTTTCGTGTTTTACGGTCGTTTTCATGAGTTATTGCCCACAGTTTTTAGGTTCCAAACGGATTTGCATGCCTCGTAAGAACCCTTACATGTTTGAGAGATATGACCAGGAACTCGTCATTTTCACGTTTTATGGCCATTATTATGAGCTATTGCCCAAAGTTTTGGGGTTCCAGGACGATTTACATCAACCTTAAGACCAGACACATGTTTGAGAGTTTATGACCAAAAACTCGTCGTTTTCGTGTTTTATGGCTGTTTTTATGAGATGTTGCCCACAGTTTAGGGGTTTGAGGGCGATTTACAATGACCTTAAGACCTGATACATGTTGGAGAGATTTGACCCAAAACTCGTAGTTTTCGCGTTTTATGGCTGTTTTCATGAGATATTGCCAACAATTTTGGGGTTCTAGTGCGTGCTTGAGAGTTATGAACAAAAACTCATCGTTTTCGTGTTTTACGGTCGTTTTCATGAGTTATTGCCCACAGTTTTTGGGTTCCAGACGGATTTGCATGCCTCGTAAGAACCCTTACATGTTTGAGAGATATGACCAGGAACTCGTCATTTTCCTGTTTTATGGCCATTATTATGAGCTATTGCCCACAGTTTTGGGGTTCCAGGGCGATTTACATCAACCTTAAGACCAGATACATGTTTGAGAGTTATGACCAAAAACTCATCGTTTTCGTGTCTTATGGTTATTTTCATGAGTTATTGCCCATAGTTTTTGGGTTCGAGGCAGATTTGCGTGCCTCGTAAGAACTCTTACATGTTTGAGAGATATGACCAGAAACTCGTCGTTTTCGTGTTTATGGTCGTTTTCATGACCTATTGCCCAAAGTTCTGGGGTTCTAGGGTGATTTACAACGACCTTAAGAACCAATACATGTTTGAGCGTTTATGACCAAAACCTCGTCGTTTTCGTGTTTTATGGCTGTTGCCCACGGTTTAGGGGTTTGAGGGCGATTTACAATGACCTTAAGACTTGATACGCATGTTGGAGAGATTTGACCCAAAACTCGCAGTTTTCGTGTTTTATGGCTATTTTCATGACCTATTGCCAACAATTTTGGGGTTCTAGGGCGTTTTACATCAACCTTAAGACCTGATGCGTGTTTGAGAGTTATGACCAAAAAATCATCGTTTTCGTGTTTTACGGTCGTTTTCATGAGTTATTGCCCATAGTTTTTGGGTTCTAGACGGATTTGCATTCCTCGTAAGAACCCTTACATGTTTGAGAGATATGACCAGGAACTCGTCATTTTCACGTTTTATGGCCATTTTTATGAGCTATTGCCCAAAGTTTTGGGGCTCCAGGACGATTTACATCAACCTTAAGACCAGATACATGTTTGAGAGTTTATGACCAAAAACTCGTCGTTTTCGTGTTTTATGGCTGTTTTTATGAGCTGTTGCCCACAATTTAGGGGTTTCAGGGCGATTTACAATGACCGTAAGACCTGATACGCATGTTGGAGAGATTTGACCCAAAACTCGCAGTTTTCGCGTTTTATGGCTGTTTTCATGAGCTATTGCCAACAATTTTGGGGTTCTAGGGCGTTTTACATCAACCTTAAGACCTGATGCGTGTTTGAGAGTTATGACCAAAAACTCATCGTTTTCGTGTTTTACGGTCGTTTTCATGAGTTATTGCCCACAGTTTTTGGGTTCCATGCGGATTTGCATTCCTCATAAGGACCCTTACATGTTTGAGAGATATGACCAGGAACTCGTCATTTTCACGTTTTATGGTCATTTTTATGAGCTATTGCCCACAGTTTTGGGGCTCCAGGACGATTTACATCAACCTTAAGACCAGATACATGTTTGAGAGTTTATGACCAAAAACTCGTCGTTTTCGTGTTTTATGGCTGTTTTTATGAGCCGTTGCCCATAGTTTAGGGGTTTGAGGGCGATTTACAATGACCTTAAGACCTGATACGCATGTTGGAGAGATTTGACCCAAAACTCGCAGTTTTAGCGTTTTATGGCTGTTTTCATGAGCTATTGCTAACAATTTTGGGGTTCTAGTGCGTGTTTGAGAGTTATGACCAAAAAATCGTCGTTTTCGTGTTTTACGGTCGTTTTCATGAGTTATTGCCCACATTTTTTGGGTTCCAGACGGATTTGCATGCCTCGTAAGAACCCTTACATGTTTGAGAGATATGACCAGGAACTCGTCATTTTCACGTTTTATGGCCATTTTTATGAGCTATTGCCCACAATTTTGGGGTTCCAGGGCGATTTACATCAACCGTAAGACCCGATACAAGTTTGAGAGTTATGACCAAAAACTCGTCCTTTTCATGTTTTATGGTCGTTTTCATGAGTTATTGCCCATAGTTTTTGGGTTCCAGGCGGATTTGCATTCCTCGTAAGAACCCTTACATGTTTGAGAGATATGACCAGAAACTCGTTGTTTTCGTGTTTATGGTCGTTTTCATGACCTATTGCCCAAAGTTTTGGGGTTCTTGGGCGATTTACATGTTTGAGAGATATGACTAGAAACTCGTCGTTTTTGTTTTTATGGTGGTTTTCATGAACTATTGCCCAAAGTTCTGGGGTTCTAGGGCGATTTACAACGACCTTAAGAACCAATACATGTTTGAGAGTTTATGACCAAAACCTCGTCGTTTTCGTGTTTTATGGCTGTTTTTATGAGCTGGTTCCCACAGTTTAGGGGTTTGAGGGCGATTTACAATGACCTTAAGACCTGATACATATTGGAGCGATTTGACCCAAAACTCGCAGTTTTCGCGTTTATGGCTGTTTTCATGAGCTATTGCCAACAATTTTGGGGTTCTAGGGCGTTTTACATCAACCTTAAGACCTGATGCGTGTTTGAGAGTTATGACCAAAAAATCATCGTTTTCGTGTTTTACGGTCGTTTCCATGAGTTATTGCCCATAGTTTTGGGGTTCTAGATGGATTTGCATGCCTCGTAAGAACCCTTACATGTTTGAGAGATAAGACCAGGAACTCGTCATTTTCGCGTTTTATGGCCATTATTATGAGCTATTGCACACGATTTTGGGGTTCCAGGGCGATTTACATCAACCTTAAGACCAGATACATGTTTGAGAGTTATGACCAAAAACTCGTCCTTTTCATGTTTTATTATGGTCGTTTTCATGAGTTATTGCCCATAGTTTTTTGGTTCGAGGCAGATTTGCGTGCCTCGTAAGAACTCTTACATGTTTGAGAGATATGACTAGAAACTAGTCGTTTTTGTTTTTATGGTGGTTTTCATGAACTATTGCCCAAAGTTCTGGGGTTCTAGGGTGATTCACAACGACCTTGAGAACCAATACATGTTTGAGAGTTTATGACCAAAACCTCGTCGTTTTCGTGTTTTATGGCTGTTTTTTAAGCTGTTGCCCACAGTTTAGGGGTTTGAGGGCGATTTACAATGACCTTAAGACCTGATACATGTTGGAGAGGTTTGACCCAAAACTCGCAGTTTTCGCGTTTTATGGCTGTTTTCATGAGCTATTGCCAACAATTTTGGGGTTCTAGTGCGTGTTTGAGAGTTATGACCAAAATATCATCGTTTTCGTGTTTTATGGTCATTTTCATGAGTTATTGCCCATAGTTTTTGGGTTCCAGACGGATTTGCATGCCTCGTAAGAACCCTTACATGTTTGAGAGATATGACCAGGAACTCGTCATTTTCACGTTTTATGGCCATTTTTATGAGCTATTGCCCACAATTTTGGGGTTCCAGGGCGATTTACATCAACCTTAAGACCCGATACAAGTTTGAGAGTTATGACCAAAAACTCGTCCTTTTCATGTTTTATGGTCGTTTTCATGAGTTATTGCCCATAGTTTTTCGGTTCCAGGCAGATTTGCGTGCCTCGTAAGAACTCTTACATGTTTGAGAGATATGACTAGAAACTAGTCGTTTTTGTTTTTATGGTGGTTTTCATGAACTATTGCCCAAAGTTCTGGGGTTCTAGGGTGATTCACAACGACCTTGAGAACCAATACATGTTTGAGAGTTTATGACCAAAACCTCGTCGTTTTCGTGTTTTATGGTTGTTTTTTAAGCTGTTGCCCACAGTTTAGGGGTTTGAGGGCGATTTACAATGACCTTAAGACCTGATACATGTGGGAGAGGTTTGACCCAAAACTCGCAGTTTTCGCGTTTTATGGCTGTTTTCATGAGCTATTGCCAACAATTTTGGGGTTCTAGTGCGTGTTTGAGAGTTATGACCAAAATATCATCGTTTTCGTGTTTTATGGTCATTTTCATGAGTTATTGCCCATAGTTTTTGGGTTCCAGACGGATTTGTATGCCTCGTAAGAACCCTTACATGTTTGAGAGATATGACCAGGAACTCGTCATTTTCACGTTTTATGGCCATTTTTATGAGCTATTGCCCACAATTTTGGGGTTCCAGGGCGATTTACAGCAACCTTAAGACCCGATACAAGTTTGAGAGTTATGACCAAAAACTCGTCCTTTTCATGTTTTATGGTCGTTTTCATGAGTTATTGGCCATAGTTTTTCGGTTCCAGGCGGATTTGCATGCCTCGTAAGAACCCTTACATGTTTGAGAGATATGACCAGGAACTCGTTGTTTTCGTGTTTATGGTCGTTTTCATGACCTATTGCCCAAATTTTTGGGGTTCTTGGGCGATTTACAACGTCCTTAAGAACAAATACATGTTGGAGAGTTTATGACCAAAACCTCGTCGTTTTCGTGTTTATGGCCCTTTTCATGAGCTATTGCCAAAAATTTTGGGGTTCTAGGCGGATTTGCATGCCTCATAAGAACCCTTACATGTTTGAGAGATATGACCAGAAACTAGTCTTTTTCGTGTTTACGGCCATTTTCATGAGCTATTGTGTTAGACCCCTCCTTTATAAAGGAAAGGATCCATGTGATTGCAATGCTAGTCCCTGGATCAATGCTAGCATCCACAGTTTAAGATGAAGTACACAGATACAAAGGTCATTTATTACATTCATTCCAGAGATAAAACATAGTCTTTTACAACTCGGGGCCAAAGGCCTAATACAAGAGTTTATGGAATAAGCAAATAAACATAAGTCTTCATCTTCATGTGCCACAGGCAAGCATGTTGAGTGTAGACTCATGACTCCTATTCATCATCGGAGTAACCTGCAACATTACAAGTTACAGCCACAGAGGGTCAATACTTTGGAATAGTATTGGCAAGTGATACCTTAGTTTATTTAAAGTGGACTATAATACTATATGCATTTTGGCTAAGTGTAGCTTGGCTTGCTTTGCTCAAAAATAGGTTTTCCTATTAGTTGAAATCACTAAATTTTTCTTTGTCAAAACTTCCCAAGGAACCACCAATAGACATTGAGGTCCTTTACCCTTGTTCACCCACAAGTTTTACTTTGAAGTTGGAGTGATGAGATTCTTGTAGCTTCCATGTCTTGATGCTCAAATTGTCCTTTACCAGGGACATGGCTAAGTACTTAGGTTTTACACTCTGCAGAGGTGGTGCACTTTCCCCACAAGACTTGGTTTCCCAAGACAAGATCTTTCAGAAGCCTTTCCTTAGTCAAATGGACGCGTTCCAACCTATCATTCCCTCTACCACCAACTGTGTAAGATCCCTCCTTATTAAAGGAAAAGATCCCTGTGATTGCAATGCTAGTCCCTGGATCATTGCTAGCATCCACAGTTTAAGATGAAGTACACAGATACAAAGGTCGTTTATTACAGTCATTCCAGAGATATAACATAGTCTTTTACAACTCATGGCCAAAGGCCTAGTACAAGAGTTTATGGAATATGTAAATAAACATAAGTCTTCATCTTCATGTGCCACAGGCAAGCATGTTGAGTGTAGACTCATGACTCCTAATCATCATCAGAGTAACCTGCAACATTATAAGTTACAGCCACAAGGGTCAATACTTTGGAATAGTATTGGCAAGTGATACCTTAATATATTTTAAGTGGACTAAAATACTATATGCATTTGGCTGGTGGAGCTTAGGCTTGCATTGCTCAAAATAGATTTTTCCTTAACTTTTGAAAATACTAAAACTTGTTGACAAAAACCAATCAAGACTTCTATCCATCAAGACTGAAGATCCTCTCAAGGCATCTACAATTCAAAGATAGAAGATCCTTTCTTGGCAAAAACACCCAAGGTATCTATCAACAAAGACTCTAGATCCACTCAGGGCATCTAGCAATCCATGACTGAAGATCCTTTTATCCCTTTGTTCACCCTCAAGTTTTATTTAGAAATTGGAGTGATGAGATTCTTGAAGTTTCCATGTCTTGATGCTCAAATTGTCCTTTACCAGGGACATGGCTAAGTACTTAGGTTTTACACTCTGCAGAGGTGGTGCACTTTCCCCACAAGCCTTGGTTTCCCAAGGATGATCCTTCAGTAGCCTTTCCTTAGTCAAATGGACGCGTTCCAACCTATCATCCCATCTACCACCCACTGTCCAAAAGACTAAGTTCCAGCATCCTAAGATCATGGCAGAGCCCATAATGCCAAGTGGTTGCACTTGAAGCTTTTCAACATTTGACAACTCAAATCTCTTTGTTCCCTGGGTGGCCATCCACAAGTGAGATACACAAGCCAGTCCCTGGCCTTGTGAACCACTCAACATAAGCCATTCCTTCCATTCCACCCAGGAGATTCATTAACTTAGTTATTTTATTTTACAAAAACATAAGTCCTTAGACTTAGAAATTTTTCCATAGTGAATATATAAACCACCCTTGTTTTCTAGTAGCTAGGCTAAGCATGATAGTAATAGGAATTTGGACTTAGGAAATTTTCACTAAGGCTTATTCTAATAGGTTTTCCCAAAGCATAGCTTGTACTTAGCTAAAAACCATGCAAGTCCTATACTTAGAAAAATAATACTAATGCATATATAAAATTATAGGAATGGAATATTCATGATGATATCACTTGCCTTGGTAGTGTGGAGAGTAGCACTCGTCACAATCACAATCACTAGCAAAATCTACACACAAAGTTGTAGCATACAATTACACACAAATATATATACAAACAAAAGTATTATGAATGCATGCATGCATGAATCTACCAAGTGATGATTTTTGAAAACTTCAACCAAGCAAGTGCATGTTTACAGAATCTAAACAAGTCACAAATATATCCAAGACAACTTAAATAACCCTAAAACAAAAATACTAAGCTAAATCTATACTTAAAATGGCCTCAAACAAGTCTCTGCAATTTTAGCACATCTAATGGTTACTATATGCTAAACAAAAAGGATAGGCAGAAAGGTCTTGTTTTTCTGAATCCAACGGTATAAAGTTTGCAAAATTCCAACGTGGCATTCAAAAGATATAGGCATTTGAATTTGGATCAAATTTCTGCTTTTAAATTCTATTCTCAGATCTAACCTAGCCACGCGTCTTATTCTTATTCGCTGCATCGTTCGCTGGATCGAGCTCCACAGCCGTAGGATCTTAAAGGGGCAGGTGCAGCTCAGATCGCGTACCGCTTCGGGGTTAAGTGATCTATCGTAGGCGTTCGATTCAGATCTAACGGCTGCTACTGCCTGGCCACAGATGGGCGGCGCTGCGCGGTGGCTACCGGTGGCGGAACCGTCGGTCGACGACGTTGCCGATGATGCAGACGGCGAGGAAGAAGGAGGAGTGGCTTACCGGGCTCAGGAGGTCACGGCGAAGCTCGTCGACCGCGTTGGTCAAGGGCGCCTGTCACGGCTGCGATTCTCACCGGAGTTCGCGGGCGGCGCAAGGCCGGGTGGTCGTCGGGGACGTCGCTGTGGACCACCCCAAGGCAAGTCGAGGACACGGTTAGGTTCACAGGGTCAAGGCGAAGTAGTGAGCATGAACTAGGAGGCGCGGGGCGGTCTGGACTTACCACTAGAGTTCGCCGGAGTTCGTGCAGACGTCGGTGGCGACTAGTCGATGATGTTGCCGGAGCTACGGTCCATGCGAGAGCAAACGGAATGTGTTAAAAGAAACGCAGGGATTCACTGAATCAGTTTGCAAGAACGAGAGGCAGAGGGGAGCTTTGGACTCACCGGAATTCGCCGGCGCAGTCGTCGGAGACGGCGGGGTTTCAGAGAGCAATACACGCAGCCTGGTGGCGCTCTGGGTTCGGGGTTTGAGTGAGAAGAGAGAGGAAACAGAGGGGGTTCTTATAGCCTGGTCACGAGCAAGAATCACTCGTCCAATAAATCGAATTGACGCCGCGAATTAAACACAGAAACGCCCGCGTTGATTTGGGGATGAACGGGTCGTGCGGGTGGAGACGACGGTGACGTGGAGAAGGCCCGCCTGTCAGCGAGGAGCGCGGAGTGCAGGTGGGGTCGGCTTGTCAGCGTCTGTTCAAGGTGCTCGCGTGAGAGAAGAAAAAGGAGAACCGGTGGGCTTCTTGGGCTGGATCCGCTGGGCCAGATTCGCCGCCGGCCTTTTCTTTTCTTTAGCCTTTTTCTTTTTTCTAATTCTATTTTCTGAATAGAATTTGATATGAATTCAAATCCTTTTGAATTCAAACTTCTTTGGGGATTTTTGCAGGGTTCTTGTGGGTTCAAATGCAGTCAAATAACCATGTGGTTACTAGCAAGGGCTTGGTCAAGCTTGGGTCTTTGAAATAAACAGAGACTTTGTCTCTTTGCAAAAATTTGGAATAGGGTTTAGAAAATATTTCTAAATTTTGAATCTTGGGTCAAAAGCTTCTCCTAGCTTTTCCAACCATGGAGGCAAGCAAACAAGTTCATAGACAATCAAATCCCAAAGGGTGATGGCCATTTGAGATAAATTGCCCACATGAAATCATAGCCAAAGTGTATGCTTCTAAATGATTTTGAGAAAAACCCTATATGAATGAATGATGCAAGAATGATATGAAACATGATTTTTAGGGATGTTACAAACTGTCCAAGAGACTAAGTTCTAGCTACCTATATGATCAAGGCAGAGCCCATTTTGCCAAGTGGTTGCACTTGAAGCTTTCTCAACATTTGACCTCTCAAATCTCTTTGTTCCTGGGTGGCAATCCACAAGTGTGATACACAAGGTAAACCATAAAAATGGGCCTTGTGTAACCACTCAATCAAAAACCACCAAGCAAGTCCCATTCCACCCAGGTAATTCATTAACTTAGTTGTTTTATTAAAAAAAACACAAGTCCTCAGACTTAGAAATTTTCCATAGCATGAATATATATTCCACCCTTGTTTTCTATTAGCTAGGCTAAGCATGGCATGGCAACTTAACTTTAGGGAAAAATTTCCTAGCAACTCTACCATTCTAACTACATAGGATTTCCCATCATATCATTTGACAAAAGTAGCATGCATGTCTTAGCAAAAATATCTAATGCTAGTATAAAATATAGGAATGGAATATTCATGAAAATATCACTTGCCTTGGTAATGGGGAGAGTAGCACTCTTCACAGTCACAATCACTAGCAAAATCTACACAAAATTCATAACATACAATTACACACAATTATATACAATCAAAAATAATATGAATGCATGCATGCAAGAACTTACTAAGTGGTGATTTTGAAAACTCTACCAAGCATGTGCATGTTTACAGAAACTTAACAAGTCACAAAAATTGCCAGAACAAATTTATTTGGTACTTAAACAATTTGCTAAACTAAAACCATACTCAAAATAGCCTTAAACGTGTTTCTACAAACAAAGTCATTTTAATGGTTACTATATGTTAAACACTTTGTATAATCAGAAATGCCTTGATTCACTAAATCCAACGGTATAAAGTTTGCAAAAAACCAATGTGGCAATCAAAAGTTATAGGAATTTGAAATTTGGTTCAAATTCTGATTTGAAACCTGTTTTTAGATCTAACCCTTGACACGTGTCGCGGTATCACTGGCGCGTACCGATTCACACCGGATTGAGCTCTGCAGCCATAGGATCTAAACAGATCGTACGCTCCAGATCGCATACCTCTTCGCCGATTAGTGAATCTATCCTAACGCTTGGATCAAGATCCAACGGCGCGCGAGAAAGCGACCATGTCCTGGCGGCGCGCGGCGTCAGCGAGCGGCGGAGCGCTCGGTCTACGGCGGCGCTAGCATTCCAGATCGTCCCAGGATGCAAGAAGGTGCTTACCAGATCCGCAAAGGCGTGCTAAAGCTCGACGTGGTACTGGTTTGCGGAGGGGCGCTCGGATGTGGCTGAGAGAGCTCGTCGGAGTCGTGCACGGCGTCGGGTGTACATGCAGAATCCTCTTTCTTTGTGGTTGTCTTCCTTGTTTTTGTACAAGTGAAGTTGCACCCACCAGTACTCAACCCCTTCATCCATCACTGAAAAGCCTTTGTACACAGCTGCACCATGTATTTCCATTGCCACCATGAGGTCCTTGAGAATCTTGGGAAACTCAGTCTCACACTCCAAGGTCATGGTCATGAGTGGTCCTTTCTTCACGGCTTCGTTGATGGAGTTCATCTACAAATAGAGATGAGAATGAGAAGATTAGAAAAGTTTACGAGAAGAATAGACAAGTGTAGAAGTAGTTAAAAGTTTTCCTTAGTGGTTTCCAATCCTAAGGTCATAATCCTATAGGCAACACAGTGCTCTGATACCATCTGTTAGACCCCTCCTTTATAAAGGAAAGGATCCCTGTGATTGCAATGCTAGTCCCTGGATCAATGCTAGCATCCACAGTTTAAGATGAAGTACACAGATACAAAGGTCGTTTATTACATTCATTCCAGAGATAAAACATAGTCTTTATAACTGGGCCAAAGGCCTAATACAAGAGTTTATGGAATAAGCAAATAAACATAAGTCTTCATCTTCATGTGCCACAGGCAAGCATGTTGAGTGTAGACTCATGACTCCTATTCATCATCGGAGTAACCTGCAACATTACAAGTTACAGCCACAGAGGGTCAATACTTTGGAATAGTATTGGCAAGTGATACCTTAGTTTATT
Organism: Avena insularis; assembly: GCA_023614405.1. Classification (NCBI taxonomy): domain Eukaryota; kingdom Viridiplantae; phylum Streptophyta; class Magnoliopsida; order Poales; family Poaceae; genus Avena; species Avena insularis. Next base: position 21,354,606 of record CM042690.1, on the reverse strand, counting down.
TAAAGTGGACTATAATACTATATGCATTTTGGCTAAGTGTAGCTTGGCTTGCTTTGCTCAAAAATAGGTTTTCCTATTAGTTGAAATCACTAAATTTTTCTTTGTCAAAACTTCCCAAGGAACCACCAATAGACATTGAGGTCCTTTACCCTTGTTCACCCACAAGTTTTACTTTGAAGTTGGAGTGATGAGATTCTTGTAGCTTCCATGTCTTGATGCTCAAATTGTCCTTTACCAGGGACATGGCTAAGTACTTAGGTTTTACACTCTGCAGAGGTGGTGCACTTTCCCCACAAGACTTGGTTTCCCAAGACAAGATCTTTCAGAAGCCTTTCCTTAGTCAAATGGACGCGTTCCAACCTATCATTCCCTCTACCACCAACTGTCCAAGAGACTAAGTTCTAGCTACCTATATGATCAAGGCAGAGCCTATTTTGCCAAGTGGTTGCACTTGAAGCTTTCTCAACATTTGACCTCTCAAATCTCTTTGTTCCTGGGTGGCAATCCACAAGTGTGATACACAAGGTAAACCATAAAAATGGGCCTTGTGTAACCACTCAACCAAAAACCACCAAGCAAGTCCCATTCCACCCAGGTAATTCATTAACTTAGTTGTTTTATTAAACAAAACACAAGTCCTCAGACTTAGAAATTTTCCATAGCATGAATATATATTCCACCCTTGTTTTCTATTAGCTAGGCTAAGCATGGCATGGCAACTTAACTTTAGGGAAAAATTTCCTAGCAACTCTACCATTCTAACTACATAGGATTTCCCATCATATCATTTGACAAAAGTAGCATGCATGTCTTAGCAAAAATATCTAATGCTAGTATAAAATATAGGAATGGAATATTCATGAAAATATCACTTGCCTTGGTAATGGGGAGAGTAGCACTCTTCACAGTCACAATCACTAGCAAAATCTACACAAAATTCATAACATACAATTACACACAATTATATACAATCAAAAATAATATGAATGCATGCATGCAAGAACTTACTAAGTGGTGATTTTGAAAACTCTACCAAGCATGTGCATGTTTACAGAAAACTTAACAAGTCACAAAAATTGCCAGAACAAATTTATTTGGTACTTAAACAATTTGCTAAACTAAAACCATACTCAAAATAGCCTTAAACATGTTTCTACAAACAAAGTCATTTTAATGGTTACTATATGTTAAACACTTTGTATAATCAGAAAGGCCTTGATTCACTGAATCCAACGGTATAAAGTTTGCAAAAAACCAACGTGGCAATCAAAAGTTATAGGCATTTGAAATTTGGATCAAATTCTGATTTGAAATCTGTTTTTAGATCTAACCCTAGACACGTGTCGCGGTATCACTGGCGCGCACCGATTCGCACCGGATCGAGCTCGCACCGAGGATCTAAACAGATCGCACGCTCCAGATCGCGTACCTCTTCGATTAATGAATCTATCCTAACGCTTGGATCAAGATCCAGCGGCATGAAAGCGGCGACCATGTCTGGCGGTAGCGGTGTTAGCGAGCGGCGGAGCGCTCGGTCTACGGCGGCGCTAGCGTTCCAGATCGTCCCAGGATGCAAGAAGGTGCTTACCAGATCCGCAAAGGCGTGCTAAAGCTCGACGTGGTACTGGTTTGCAGAGGGGCGCTCGGATGTGGCTGAGAGAGCTCGTCGGAGTCGTGCACGGCGTCGGGTGGTTGTTGTCGGAGTCGTTGCCGAGGTTCCGCGTCGCCCTAACACAAGCCAGAGGGTTTAGGAGATGCGCAAGAACGTGGCGAACAATCTCGTGTGAGTCAGAAGTGAAGGGGCGCACGGGACTTACGAAATTTGGTCGCCGGAGTCGAGGTGGTCGTCAGATGCTTGCGGCGTCGAGCAGAAACGGCAACCTGGGGCAGTACAGGATGAACTGGTGGGGTCAGGAGGTGCGCAAAGAGATTGCGAATCTGCTCGTTTGAACCTGAGGGGAAGGGGCGCACGAGGCTTACCGGAATCGATCGCCGGAGTGAGCTCTGCCTGCGGCGGTGTTGTGTGAGTCGTGGGCAGCCTGGTGGCGTGAGGGCAGAATTGACTGGGGGAAAATGGTCGCTAGGAGGTGGGGATCTTATAGCTAAAGGCTCGACAGGAAACGCTCGTCGCATCAATGCTAATTAAGCTCGGGGTATCACTGCTGCAACGGCCAGCGGCGGAGATCGTGCGCGGATTCAGGGGGAAGACGATGCTGACGTGGAGGAGGCCCGCTCGTCAGCGAAGTGCGCGAGGTGGAGGTGGGGTCTGTCTGTCAGCGACTGAATGCGTGCGCTCGCGCGTGAGAGAAGAAAAGAACATCCCCGGGTTGGCTAGTTGGGCTCAATTCGATGCTGGGCCAGAAACCTGGCGCGCAGCCCTTTTCATTTGTTTATTCCTTTTCCTTTTCTATTTTGGTTTTCAGGAATGATTTAAATATGAATTCAAATCCTTTTTGAATTCAAACAATTCTGGGGATCTTTGCAGGGTTCTGTGGTTTCAAAAACCAGTTATTTAAACATGTGCCTACCCTGCAAGGCTTGGTCAAGCTTGGGCTTAATACAATCAGAGACTTTGCCTCTGGTTTGCAAATCATGATAAATAGGGTTTTGAATTTATTTCTAAGTTGAAAACTTTGGTCAAACTTTTACACCTAAAGTTTCCAACAATGGAGGCAAGCAAACAAGTTCCTAAATATTCAAGTTCAAAGGGTGATGGCCATTTGAATTAAATCTGCTCACATGAAATCATAGCACAAGCTTCTGTTTTTCTGAAATGAGTTTGAAAATGAATTAAACCTATATGCATGCATGAGTGATATGCAAACTTTGAAACTTATGATTTTAGGGATGTTACAAATCTAACCCCCTTAAGGTGAATCTCGCCCTCGAGATTCGGATTGGCTAGCAAATAGGTGTGGGTGGTCTTTCCGAAGATCATCTTCTCTTTCCCATGTTGCTTCCTCTTCGGAATGATGATTCCATTGCACTTTGCAAAACTTGATAGTTTTTGTCCTTGTGACTCTTTCTGCGGTCTCAAGAATCTTGACAGGCTTTTCTTCATAGGTGAGATCACTTTCTAGTTGAACTTCTTCCAAAGGTATGGTATCCTTCAAAGAAGATTCTTCCATTTCTGGGTGACATTTCTTAAGCTGACTCACATGAAAAACATTATGGACTGCTAATAAAGATGCTGGCAGTTCGATTTCATATGCAACTTCTCCCTTGCGACTTAGAATGTTGAATGGCCCAACATATCTTGGTGCCAACTTTCCTTTGACTCCAAATCTTTTCACTCCACGAAGTGGTGATACTCTAAGATAAGCTCTATCCCCAACTTCGTAGGTGACTTCTCTACGCTTAGAATCCGCGTAGCTTTTCGAGACTGTGCTATCTTCAAACTGTCCTTAACCAATTTGACCTTTTCTTTGGCGTCTTTGATAAGATCTGGTCCAAACAAACTTCTTTCTCCCACACCATTCCATAGCAATGGGGTGGTACACTTCCTTCCGTAGAGAAACTCAAATGGTGCCATCCCAATGCTAGATTGGTAACTGTTATTGTAAGAGAACTCTGCGTAAGGCAGACTTTCATCCCAACTCGCTCCATAATCTAAAGCACATGCCCTCAACATGTCTTCAAGAATTTGATTAGTCCTTTCTGTTTGCCCATCGGTTTGTGGATGAAAAGCAGTGCTGAATTCCAACCTCGTTCCTAAAGATTCATGAAGCTGTCTCCAAAAGTGAGATGTGAACTGAGTTCCTCTATCAGACACAATACTCTTAGGCACACCGTGAAGGCATACAATTCTGCTCATGTAGATTTTGGCTAACTTGGCACTGGTATAAGTTGTCTTTACGGGTATAAAATGAGCCACTTTAGTTAGGCGATCCACTACTACCCATATGGAATCATACCCTGACCTGGTCCTTGGTAATCCGGTAATGAAATCCATACCAATATTTTCCCACTTCCATTCAGGAATAGGCAGTGGTTGAAGCAAACCTGCTGGTTTCTGATGCTCCGCTTTCACTCTACTACACACATCACACAAAGCAATATGTTCGGCGATGTCCCTTTTGAGATTGTTCCACCAAAATCTTTCTTTCATATCCATGTACATTTTGGTGTTTCCCGGGAGAATAGAATATGGAGAGTTATGGGCTTCTTGTAGAATCAGTTTCCGCAATTCCGGATCTTGTGGAACACAAATACGTTTCCCGTGCCATAAAGTACCTTGTTCGTCTATATGGAAACTTTTAGCTTTCCCTTGGCTAATCCTTTCCTTAATCTCTTCGATTTCTTTATCCGTCTTTTGGGCTTCTTTAATCTTACCCAACATAGTGGGTTGAACATCCAAAGACATGAGATGTCCTTCTGGCACAATCTCCAACCTGAGTTCCTTGAATTGCTTACTCAAGTCATCTGGCAATTCACCTTTGGTAAGGCCATTTACAAACGTCTTACGACTTAGAGCATCTGCTACGACATTTGCTTTACCAGGGTGGTATTGCAAACTCAAGTCGTAATCCTTGATAAGTTCTAGCCATCTCCTTTGTCTCATATTGATTTCCTTCTGGGTGAAGATATATTTTAGACTCTTGTGATCCGTGAATACTTCACAACGCTTTCCCAAAAGGTAGTGTCTCCATGTTTTGAGTGCATGGACAACAGCAGCTAACTCTAAATCATGAGTAGGATAATTTACTTCATGAGTTTTGAGTTGTCTCGAGGCATAAGCCACAACTTTTCCGCCTTGCATAAGTACGGCACCTAATCCTTGATGAGAAGCATCACAATACACTTGGAAATCCTTTTCCATGTCTGGTAGGCACAGAACTGGTGCTGACACAAGCCTCTTCTTTAATTCTTGAAAGCTGAGTTCACAACCTTCAGACCAAGCAAATTTCTTATCTTTCTTTAACAATTCTGTTATTGGTTTAGCAACCTTTGAAAAAATTTCAATGAATCTTCTGTAGTAACCTGCTAAACCAAGGAAACTACGAACCTCTTTTACGTTCTTAGGAGATTCCCATTCTGTCACAGCTGAAACCTTAGCAGGATCAACTGCTACACCATCCTTTGTCATAACGTGACCAAGAAATCCAACTTCCTCTAACCAAAACTCACACTTGCTGAATTTGGCATAAAGCTTATGTTCCCTCAGTTTCTCAAGTATCAAGCGTAGATGTCTTTCATGCTCTTCCTTGCTCTTAGAGTAGACTAAGATGTCATCGATGAAAATGACAACGAACTTGTCGAGAAATTCCATGAACACTTTGTTCATCATATTCATGAAGTATGCTGGAGCGTTGGTTAAACCAAAAGGCATCACAGTGTACTCATACAATCCATACCTTGTGGTGAATGCTGTTTTAGGTATGTCTTGGTCTCTTATCTTGAGTTGAAAATAGCCTGACCGAAGATCAATCTTCGAGAACACACATGCTCCTTCTAGCTGATCAAACAAGTCGTTGATTCTTGGCAAAGGATATTTGTTCTTGATGGTTACCTCGTTGAGAGAACGGTAATCTATGCATAATCTTAGAGTTCTATCTTTCTTTTCTACGAATAAAACTGGAGCTCCCCAAGATGAAGAACTTGGCTGGATGAATCCTTTCTGCAATTGTTCTCCAAGTTGTTTCTTGAGTTCCTTAAGTTCGTCAACTGACATTTTATAAGGCCTCTTTGCTCTTGGTCCAGAACCTGGTACCAAATCTATTATAAACTCTACATCTCTATCTGGTGGCATTCGGAACTCTTCCTAAACACATCCGGATATTCACACACAATTGGCACGGTCCATGCTAACCCCTTAAGAGAATTCAGCTTACTTCCTTTAGATTCAAAATTGGACTTGAATTTTATCCTCTTACCTTCAGGGGTTGTGAGTGTAACTGTACGATTGGCACAATCTAGTACTCCCTCATACTTAACCATCCAATCCATTCCCAAAATCACATCCAATCCATGGGAATTCAGGATTATTAGGTTCACTGGAAACTTATGTTTTCCAAACTCTATGACTAAGTCATGGCATCCTGAGTTTACTATCATTTCTCCGCCAGGAGAACTTACTCTTATAGGACACCCAATGGTTTCTACCGGTAGTTCATTTCTTTCGACAAAAGCTTTTGATATGAATGAATAAGATGCACCGGTATCAAAGAGTACAAATGCTGGAATTGAATTTAGTCTGAACTTACCAGCAACAGCATCAGGCTCTTCATAGACATCTTCCACATTGATGGGCTTTCTGAAAAGGATTGGGCTTGTTAGGTCCTTCAACTTTTTTTTTCAGGGCACTCATTAGCATAATGCCCCAGCTTCTTGCATTTGAAGCATTCAACCTGACTGATGTCCCTTTTAGGCTGGTTTCCACTTCCACTTCCACTGTGGTGGCTCTTATGTCCACTCTTGTGATTCTTGTACTTATCATTGTCATGACTGCGATGATGCTTGTTGTCATGACGGTTGTGGTTGTGGTGCTTGTTAAATTTCCCATACTTGTGGGATCCTGAGCTGACACTATCATCATAGTGAGATCGTTTATGAGACGATCCCGAGCTGTGCTTGTCGGAGTGTTTCCTCTTTCTACTCTCGACTTGTTTCATTTTACTCTCCACAATAACAGCCTTGTCACACAGCGACTGATAAGTTGGAACATATGCCACAGACAGCTGCAGATTCAGCTCATCATTCAAGCCTTCCAGAAACTTTTCCTTTCTTTTGGCATCTGTGTCAACCTCATCCGGTGCATAGCGCGCCAGATTGTTGAACTCTTCTATATACTCACCATCACTGTGGTGGCGCCGCTCAGTTGTGAAACTCCTTCTTTTTCAGGCTCATCATTCCTGGTGAGATATGAGTAGTGCGAAAACCATCTTCAAAGATAGCCCAAGTCACCTCATCAATAGGTGTGGTGATCTAGAAGTTGTCCCACCATGTGGCGGCTGGTCCTTCTAACAGATGTGCTACGAACCTGACTTTTTCAGCATCCGTGCAGCCCACGGTCACTATGTCTTTGTTCACAGAACGTAGCCAATCATTGGCCACCATGGGATCAGTCGTTCCCGAAAACTTAGCTGGCCTCAGACGCAAAAATCTGGTGAGCATATCAAAACCCGGAGGGTTGTTGTTGTTGTTATTGGGGTTGTTGTTGTTCTGGTTTGGATGAATGTCGTCATCATTTGCATAAGCTACGTTTGCGCATTCATCATCTTTTGCATTTCCGGGGTAATGTTATTGGGGTTGGGGTTTGCGTGACGGGGAGGCATCTGTGGTTTGTTCAAATAGAGATAAGAATGAGATACCCTTACATGATTCATGCACAATACATCACATAAGCAAACACATAGCATGCAACACAAGGATAAAAGCTCAACAACAAGATAACAAAAGTCTCAAAGTAAAAACACACAAGTGGCAAGCCATCCACATGTCGGATGGTCCAATAATAAGTTCACAAATAACGAGTACGGTAAATAGAGATAACTGAGTAGTCAAGTCTACTCGTCAGCATCAATCTCCTCCTCGACAAAGGTAAGACCTGCGTCCTCCATTGCGGTCTTGTTCTCCTCGATAGTAGTGGTCAAGGAGTCGATTTTGGCCTTGAGAGCCCTCTTCTGGGAACGAAGTCTCTCAATCACTATCTGCTGCTGCTCTAACTCGAAGTCCTTGGCCTGCAGTTCCTCGGTCATATCCCGGATCCTCTTGTTCCTTTCCTGGACACGTTTCTCTTGACTCTTGAACTTACGGTCATGGGTCTCGAACTTCGCCTCCATCTCCTTGACAATCTCGCCCTGCTGCGCGAAGAGCTTGTCCTTCTCGGTTGCACTGAGCTCACATCTTGAGCATGACATTGGTCCTATCAGTATCCACGTGCCTAATAAGAGTCTCTAAATCCTGGAGGTACAGGCGTATCGGCTCTGCTGCGGCCCTCGAGTCGTCCTCAAAGTCGATGGACTCTCCGTCATCATCACGCCTTCCGAAGGTGTGGAAGTGAGTGCCTCTAACCTGTCGGGAGTGACGGCCTAACAGACGTCCTATCAGGTCCTGCATGACCACCTCCATGCCTCTCTCCTTGTCATCGTGCATAAGCTTGAAGAAGATGGCCTCCGTAGTAGGCTCTGTCTGGCGTCCTGGCTGGTTCACCTTGAAGCCCCAGAGGTCCTTCCTCTCAAACTTGGTGAGTAGGTGCACCGTAATGGTGGGAAGAGGGAGATCGAGCAAGGTAGTAAGCTCTACGATACGAGGACCAAAACGGGTAACCTGGAACTCCTCAACAGTGCTAATGGTAATAGGCATCTATTTATAAGATTGAAAAAGTTAGAACAACACAATTTAAGATAAACAAGACAAACATTCATACATATCCATGGAACATAAGAGTCACACAAGTCATGCATACACAATTCCATTACATCATTCAAGGTCCAAACTTGTTTAAGGTATCTTTTTGGAAATAAGGTGATAGATGGTGGTCCAACTAACGAAGTGCGTTTACAAACCTATCTCACTGGATCTGGTGGCTAACACAATGTTCCTAGAGGCAATCAGCCTATCTTGTTCACATGATTCCATCACTAAGTCTATAATATCTCCCCTTAAGATTTGGTTGGTGGCTTCCAACTCTTGGGTATGTTCCTTCTCTTTCTTTAAGTCCTTTTGGAGGTTGAGCATTCTGCACTTGACTCTAGCACTGAGTTCTTTGATAGTCCTCCAAGCTGCTTCTCTTGCTGACTCAAAGAATGTGGTATGCACCACAGTGTTGGTGTACATGCAGAATCCTCTTTCTTTGTGGTTGTCTTCCTTGTTTTTGTACAAGTGAAGTTGCACCCACCAGTACTCAACCCCTTCATCCATCACTGAAAAGCCTTTGTACACAGCTGCACCATGTATTTCCATTGCCACCATGAGGTCCTTGAGAATCTTGGGAAACTCAGTCTCACACTCCAAGGTCATGGTCATGAGTGGTCCTTTCTTCACGGCTTCGTTGATGGAGTTCATCTACAAATAGAGATGAGAATGAGAAGATTAGAAAAGTTTACGAGAAGAATAGACAAGTGTAGAAGTAGTTAAAAGTTTTCCTTAGTGGTTTCCAATCCTAAGGTCATAATCCTATAGGCAACACAGTGCTCTGATACCATCTGTTAGACCCCTCCTTTATAAAGGAAAGGATCCCTGTGATTGCAATGCTAGTCCCTGGATCAATGCTAGCATCCACAGTTTAAGATGAAGTACACAGATACAAAGGTCGTTTATTACATTCATTCCAGAGATAAAACATAGTCTTTTACAACTCGGGGCCAAAGGCCTAATACAAGAGTTTATGGAATAAGCAAATAAACATAAGTCTTCATCTTCATGTGCCACAGGCAAGCATGTTGAGTGTAGACTCATGACTCCTATTCATCATCGGAGTAACTTTGCAACATTACAAGTTACAGCCACAGAGGGTCAATACTTTGGAATAGTATTGGCAAGTGATACCTTAGCTTATTTAAAGTGGACTATAATACTATATGCATTTTGGCTAAGTGTAGCTTGGCTTGCTTTGCTCAAAATAGGTTTTCCTATTAGTTGAAATCACTAAATTTTTCTTTGTCAAAACTTCCCAAGGAACCACCAATAGACATTGAGGTCCTTTACCCTTGTTCACCCACAAGTTTTACTTTGAAGTTGGAGTGATGAGATTCTTGTAGCTTCCATGTCTTGATGCTCAAATTGTCCTTTACCAGGGACATGGCTAAGTACTTAGGTTTTACACTGCAGAGGTGGTGCACTTTCCCCACAAGACTTGGTTTCCCAAGACAAGATCTTTCAGAAGCCTTTCCTTAGTCAAATGGACGCGTTCCAACCTATCATTCCCTCTACCACCAACTGTCCAAGAGACTAAGTTCTAGCTACCTATATGATCAAGGCAGAGCCTATTTTGCCAAGTGGTTGCACTTGAAGCTTTCTCAACATTTGACCTCTCAAATCTCTTTGTTCCTGGGTGGCAATCCACAAGTGTGATACACAAGGTAAACCATAAAAATGGGCCTTGTGTAACCACTCAACCAAAAACCACCAAGCAAGTCCCATTCCACCCAGGTAATTCATTAACTTAGTTGTTTTATTAAACAAAACACAAGTCCTCAGACTTAGAAATTTTCCATAGCATGAATATATATTCCACCCTTGTTTTCTATTAGCTAGGCTAAGCATGGCATGGCAACTTAACTTTAGGGAAAAATTTCCTAGCAACTCTACCATTCTAACTACATAGGATTTCCCATCATATCATTTGACAAAAGTAGCATGCATGTCTTAGCAAAAATATCTAATGCTAGTATAAAATATAGGAATGGAATATTCATGAAAATATCACTTGCCTTGGTAATGGGGAGAGTAGCACTCTTCACAGTCACAATCACTAGCAAAATCTACACAAAATTCATAACATACAATTACACACAATTATATACAATCAAAAATAATATGAATGCATGCATGCAAGAACTTACTAAGTGGTGATTTTGAAAACTCTACCAAGCATGTGCATGTTTACAGAAACTTAACAAGTCACAAAAATTGCCAGAACAAATTTATTTGGTACTTAAACAATTTGCTAAACTAAAACCATACTCAAAATAGCCTTAAACGTGTTTCTACAAACAAAGTCATTTTAATGGTTACTATATGTTAAACACTTTGTATAATCAGAAATGCCTTGATTCACTAAATCCAACGGTATAAAGTTTGCAAAAAACCAATGTGGCAATCAAAAGTTATAGGAATTTGAAATTTGGTTCAAATTCTGATTTGAAACCTGTTTTTAGATCTAACCCTTGACACGTGTCGCGGTATCACTGGCGCGTACCGATTCACACCGGATTGAGCTCTGCAGCCATAGGATCTAAACAGATCGTACGCTCCAGATCGCATACCTCTTCGCCGATTAGTGAATCTATCCTAACGCTTGGATCAAGATCCAACGGCGCGCGAGAAAGCGACCATGTCCTGGCGGCGCGCGGCGTCGCTGCCGCGGCGGAGCGCTTCGGGCGGCGCTAGCATTCCAGATCGTCCCAGGATGCAAGAAGGTGCTTACCAGATCCGCAAAGGCGTGCTAAAGCTCGACGTGGTACTGGTTTGCGGAGGGGCGCTCGGATGTGGCTGAGAGAGCTCGTCGGAGTCGTGCACGGCGTCGGGTGTTTGTTGTCGGAGTCGTTGCCGAGGTTCCGCGTCGCCCTAACACAAGCAGGAGGGTTTAGGAGATGCGCAAGAACGTGTGAGTCAGAAGTGAAGGGGCGCACGGGACTTACGAAATTTGGTCGCCGGAGTCGAGGTGGTCGTCAGATGCTTGCGGCGTCGAGCAGAAACGGCAACCTGGGGCAGTACAAGATGAACTGGTGGGGTCAGGAGGTGCGCAAAGAGATTGCGAATCTGCTCGTTTGAACCTGAGGGGAAGGGGCGCACGAGGCTTACCGGAATCGATCGCCGGAGTGAGCTCTGCCTGCGGCGGTGTTGTGGGCGGCCCGGTGTGGTGTGAGGGCAGAATTGACTGGGGGAAAATGGTCGCTAGGAGGTGGGGATCTTATAGCTAAATGCTCGATAGGAAACGCTCGTCGCATCAATGCTAATTAAGCTCGGGGTATCACTGCTGCAACGGCCAGCGGCGGAGATCGTGCGCAGATTCAGGGGGAAGACGATGCTGACGTGGAGGAGGCCCGCTCGTCAGCGAAGTGCACGAGGTGGAGGTGGGGTCTCTGCTGCCGACGAATCGTCAGGCCGCGTGAGAGAAGAAAAGAACATCCCCGGGTGGGCTAGTTGGGCTCGATTCGATGCTGGGCCAGAAACCTGGCGCGCGGCCCTTTTCATTTGTTTATTCCTTTTCCTTTTCTATTTTGGTTTTCAGGAATGATTTAAATATGAATTCAAATCCTTTTTGAATTCAAACAATTCTAGGGATCTTTGCAGGGTTCTGTGGTTTCAAAAACCAGTTATTTAAACATGTGCCTACCCTGCAAGGCTTGGTCAAGCTTGGGCTTAATACAATCAGAGACTTTGCCTCTGGTTTGCAAATGTTGATAAATAGGGTTTTGAATTTATTTCTAAGTTGAAAACTTTGGTCAAACTTTTACACCTAAACTTTCCAACAATGGAGGCAAGCAAACAAGTTCCTAAACATTCAAGTTCAAAGGGCGATGGCCATTTGAATTAAATCTGCTCACATGAAATCATAGCACCAAGCTTCTGTTTTTCTGAAATGAGTTTGAAAATGAATTAAACCTATATGCATGCATGAGTGATATGCAAACTTTGAAACTTATGATTTTAGGGATGTTACAAATTGCCCACAATTTTTGGGTTCCTGTTGGATTAGTAAGGCCTGTAAGACCCGTTACATGTTTGAGATATATGACTAAAAACTCATAGTTTTCGTGTTTTATGGCCGTTTTATGAGCTATTGCCCACTGTTTAGGGTTTTGAGGGAGATTTACAATGATATTAAGACCTGATACATGTTGGAGATATATGACCCAAAATTCGCAATTTTCGTGTTTATGGTCGTTTTCATAAGCTATTTCCCATAGTTCTAGGGTTCCAGGGCGTTTTACATCAACCTTAAGACCCTATACAAGTTTGAGAGTTATGAACAAAAACTCGTCAATTTAATGAGTTATTTCCCAAAGTTTTGGGTTCCAATCGATTTGCATGCCTCGTAAGAACCCTTACATGTTTGAGAGATATGACCAGAAACTCGATGCTTTCGCATTTTATGGTCGTTTTCATGAGCCATTGCGAATAATTTTGGGATTCTAGGGCGATTTACAACGACTTTAAGAACCAATACATGTTTGAGAGTTTATGACCAAAACCTCGTCATTTTCGTGTTTATGGCCATTTTCATGAGCTATTTCCCACAGTTTTGGGGTTCCAGGCGGATTTGCACGCCTCATAAGAATCCTTACATGTTTGAGAGTTTATGTCCAAAACCTCGTTTTTTTCGTGTTTATAGCCATTTTCATGAGCTATTTCCCATAGTTTTGGGGTACCAGGCGGATTTGCATGCCTCATAAGAACCCTTACATGTTTGGGAGATATGACCAGAAACTCATCGTTTTTGTGTCTATGGCCATGTTCATGTGCCCTTGCCCATAGTTTTTGGGTTCCTATTGGACTTGCATGGCCTGTAAGACCCAATACATGTTTGAGAGTTTATGACCAAAACCTCATCGTTTTCGTGTTTTATGGCTATTTTTATGAGCTATTGCCCAAAGTTTAGGGGTTTGAGGGCGATTTACAATGACCTTAAGACCTGATACATGTTGGAGAGATTTGACCCAAAACTCGTAGATTTCGCGTTTTATGGCTGTTTTCATGAGCTATTGCCAACAATTTTGGGGTTCTAGGGCGTTTTACATCAACCTTAAGACCTGATGCGTGTTTGAGAGTTATGACCAAAAAATCATCGTTTTCGTGTTTTACGGTCGTTTTCATGAGTTATTGCCCACAGTTTTTGGGTTCCAGACGGATTTGCATTCGTCGTAAGAACCCTTACATGTTTGAGAGATATGACCAGGAACTTGTCATTTTCACGTTTTATGGCCATTTTTATGAGCTATTCCACACGATTTTGGGGTTCCAGGGCGATTTACATCAACCTTAAGACCAGATACATGTTTGAGAGTTATGACCAAAAACTCGTCCTTTTCATGTTTTATGGTCGTTTTTATGAGTTTTTGCCCAAAGTTTTTGGGTTCCAGGCAGATTTGTGTGCCTCGTAAGAACTCTTACATGTTTGAGATATATGACTAGAAACTCGTCGTTTTCGTTTTTATGGTGGTTTTCATGAACTATTGCCCAAAGTTCTGGGGTTCTAGGGTGATTTACAACGACCTTAAGAACCAATACATGTTTGAGAGTTTATGACCAAAACCTCGTCGTTTTCGTGTTTTATGGCTGTTTTTATGAGCTGTTGCCCACGGTTTAGGGGTTTGAGGGCGATTTACAATGACCTTAAGACCTGATACATGTTGGAGAGATTTGACCCAAAACTCGCAGTTTTCGCGTTTTATGGCTGTTTTCATGACCTATTGCCAACAATTTTGGGGTTCTAGGGCGTTTTACATCAACCTTAAGACCTGATGCGTGTTTGAGAGTTATGACCAAAAAATCATCGTTTTCGTGTTTTACGGTCGTTTTCATGAGTTATTGCCCACAGTTTTTGGGTTCCAGACGGATTTGCATTCCTCGTAAGAACACTTACATGTTTGAGAGATATGACCAAGAACTCGTCATTTTCACGTTTTATGGCCATTTTTATGAGCTATTGCCCACAGTTTGGGGGTTCCAGGACGATTTAGATCAACCTTAAGACCAGATACATGTTTGAGAGTTTATGACCAAAAACTCATCATTTTCGTGTTTTATGGCTGTTTTTATGAGCTGTTGCCCACAGTTTAGGGGTTTGAGGGCGATTTACAATGACCTTAAGACTTGATACGCATGTTGGAGAGATTTGACCCAAAACTCGCAGTTTTCGTGTTTTATGGCTATTTTCATGAGCTATTGCCAACAATTTTGGGGTTCTAGTGCGTGTTTGAGAGTTATGACCAAAAAATCATCGTTTTCGTGTTTTACGGTCGTTTTCATGAGTTATTGCCCACAGTTTTTGGGTTCCAGATGGATTTTCATGCCTCGTAAGAACCCTTACATGTTTGAGAGATATGACCAGGAACTCGTCATTTTCACGTTTTATGGCCATTTTTATGAGCTATTGCCCACAGTTTTGGGGTTCCAGGGCGATTTACATCAACCTTAAGACCCGATACAAGTTTGAGAGTTATGACCAAAAACTCGTCCTTTTCATGTTTTATGGTCGTTTTCATGAGTTATTGCCCATAGTTTTTGGGTTCCAGGCGGATTTGCATGCCTCGTAAGAACCCTTACATGTTTGAGAGATATGACCAGAAACTCGTCGTTTTCGTGTTTATGGTCGTTTTCATGACCTATTGCCCAAAATTTTGGGGTTCTATGGCGATTTACAATGTCCTTAAGAACTAATACATGTTGGAGAGTGTATGACCAAAACCTCGTCGTTTTCATGTTTATGGACTTTTTCATGAGCTATTGCCAAGAGTTTTGGGGTTCCAGGCGGATTGGCATGCCTCATAAGAACCCTTACATGTTTGAGAGATATGACCAGAAACTCGTCGTTTTCGTGTTTATGGCCATTTTCATGAGCTATTGCCCACAACTATTGGGTTCCTGTTGGATTTGCAAGGCCTGTAAGACCCATTACATGTTTGAGATATATGAGTAAAAACTCGAAGTTTTCGTGTTTTATGGCCGTTTTATGAGGTATTGCCCACTGTTAGGGTTTTGAGGGCGATTTACAATGATATTAAGACCTGATACATGTTGGAGAGATATGACCCAAAACTCATAGCTTTCGTGTTTATGACCGTTTTGATAAGCTATTTCCCATAGTTTTGGGGTTCAAGGGTGTTTTACATCAACCTTAAGACCCGATACATGTTTGAGAGTTATGACCAAAAACTCGTCGTTTTCATGTTTTATGGTCGTTTTCATGAGTTATTGCAAATAGTTTTTGGGTTCTAGGCGGATTTGCATGCCTCGTAACAACCCTTACATGTTTGAGAGATATGACTAGAAACTCGTCGTTTTTGTTTTTATGGTGGTTTTCATGAACTGTTGCCCAAAGTTATGGGGTTCTAGGGCGATTTACAACGACCTTAAGAACCAATACATGTTTGAGAGTTTATGACCAAAACCTCGTCCTTTTCGTGTTTTATGGCTGTTTTTATGAGCTGTTGCCCACAGTTTAGGGGTTTGAGGGCGATTTACAATGACCTTAAGACCTGATACATGTTGGAGAGGTTTGACCCAAAACACGCAGTTTTCGCGTTTTATGGCTGTTTTCATGAGCTATTGCCAACAATTTTGGGGTTCTAAGGCGTTTTACATCAACCTTAAGACCTGATGCGTGTTTGAGAGTTATGACCAAAAAATCATCGTTTTCGTGTTTTACGGTCGTTTTCATGAGTTATTGGCCACAGTTTTGGGTTCTAGATGGATTTGCATGCCTCGTAAGAACCCTTACATGTGTGAGAGATATGACCAGGAACTCGTCATTTTCGCGTTTTATGGCCATTATTATGAGCTATTGCACACGATTTTGGGGTTCCAGGGCGATTTACATCAACCTTAAGACCAGATACATGTTTGAGAGTTATGACCAAAAACTCGTCCTTTTCATGTTTAATGGTCGTTTTTATGAGTTATTGCCCATAGTTTTTGGGTTCCAGGCAGATTTGCGTGCCTCGTAAGAACTCTTACATGTTTGAGAGATATGACTAGAAACTCGTCGTTTTCGTTTTTATGGTGGTTTTCATGAACTTTTGCCCAAAGTTCTGGGGTTCTAGGGTGATTTACAACGACCTTAAGAACCAATACATGTTTGAGAGTTTATGACCAGAACCTCGTCGTTTTCGTGTTTTATGGCTGTTTTTATGAGCTGTTGCCCAAGGTTTAGGTGTTTTAGGGCGATTTACAATGACCTTAAGACCTGATACATGTTGGAGAGGTTTGAACCAAAACTCGCAGTTTTCGCATTTTATGGCTGTTTTCATGAGCTATTGCCAACAATTTTGGGGTTCTAGGGCGTTTTACATCAACCTTAAGACCTGATGCGTGTTTGAGAGTTATGACCAAAAATCATCGTTTCGTGTTTCTGATCGTTTTCATGAGTTATTGCCCACAGTTTTTGGGTTCCAGACGGATTTGCATTCCTCGTAAGAACCCTTACATGTTTGAGAGATATGACCAGGAACTCATCATTTTCACATTTTATGGCCATTTTTATGAGCTATTGCCCAAAGTTTTGGGGTCCTAGGGTGATTTACAACGACCTTAAGAACCAATACATGTTTGAGAGTTTATGACCATAAACTCGTCGTTTTCGTGTTTTGTGGCTGTTTTTATGAGCTATTGCCCACAGTTTAGGGGTTTGAGGGTGATTTACAATGACCTTAAGACCTGATACGCATGTTGGAGAGATTTGACCCAAAACTCGCAGTTTTCGCGTTTTATGGCTGTTTTCATGAGCTATTGCCAACAATTTTGGGGTTCTAGTGCGTGTTTGAGAGTTATGACCAAAAAATCATCGTTTTCGTGTTTTACGGTCGTTTTCATGAGTTTTTGCCCACAGTTTTTGGGTTCCAGACGGATTTGCATTCGTCGTAAGAACCCTTACATGTTTGAGAGATATGACCAGGAACTTGTCATTTTCACGTTTTATGGCCATTTTTATGAGCTATTGCCCACAATTTTGGAGTTCCAGGGCGATTTACATCAGCCTTAAGACCCGATACAAGTTTGAGAGTTATGACCAAAAACTCGTCGTTTTCATGTTTTATGGTCGTTTTCATGAGTTATTGCCCATAGTTTTTGGGTTCCAGGCGGATTTGCATGCCTCGTAAGAACCCTTACATGTTTGAGAGATATGACTAGAAACTCGTCATTTTCGTGTTTATGGTCGTTTTCATGACCTATTGCCCAAAATTTTGGGGTTCGAGGGCGATTTACAACGTCCTTAAGAACTAATACATGTTGGAGAGTTTATGACCAAAACCTTGTCGTTTTCATGTTTATGGACTTTTTCATGAGCTATTGCCAAGAGTTTTGGGGTTCCAGGCGGATTGGCATGCCTCATAAGAACCCTTACATGTTTGAGAGATATGACCAGAAACTCGTCGTTTTCGTGTTTATGGCCATTTTCATGAGCTATTGCCCACAACTTTTGGGTTCCTGTTGGATTTGCAAGGCCTGTAAGACCCATTACATGTTTGAGATATATGAGTAAAAACTCGAAGTTTTCGTGTTTTATGGCCGTTTTATGAGCTATTGCCCACTGTTAGGGTTTTGAGGGCGATTTACAATGATATTAAGACCTGATACATGTTGGAGAGATATGACCCAAAACTCGCAGTTTTCGTGTTTATGACCGTTTTGATAAGCTATTTCCCATAGTTTTGGGGTTCAAGGGTGTTTTACATCAACCTTAAGACCCGATACATGTTTGAGAGTTATGACCAAAAACTCGTCGTTTTCATGTTTTATGGTCGTTTTCATGAGTTATTGCAAATAGTTTTTGGGTTCTAGGCGGATTTGCATGCCTCGTAACAACCCTTACATGTTTGAGAGATATGACTAGAAACTCGTCGTTTTTGTTTTTATGGTGGTTTTCATGAACTGTTGCCCAAAGTTATGGGGTTCTAGGGCGATTTACAACGACCTTAAGAACCAATACATGTTTGAGAGTTTATGACCAAAACCTCGTCCTTTTCGTGTTTTATGGCTGTTTTTATGAGCTGTTGCCCACAGTTTAGGGGTTTGAGGGCGATTTACAATGACCTTAAGACCTGATACATGTTGGAGAGGTTTGACCCAAAACACGCAGTTTTCGCGTTTTATGGCTGTTTTCATGAGCTATTGCCAACAATTTTGGGGTTCTAAGGCGTTTTACATCAACCTTAAGACCTGATGCGTGTTTGAGAGTTATGACCAAAAAATCATCGTTTTCGTGTTTTACGGTCGTTTTCATGAGTTATTGGCCACAGTTTTGGGTTCTAGATGGATTTGCATGCCTCGTAAGAACCCTTACATGTGTGAGAGATATGACCAGGAACTCGTCATTTTCACGTTTTATGGCCATTATTATGAGCTATTGCCCACAGTTTTGGGGTTTCAGGGCGATTTACATCAACCTTAAGACCAGATACATGTTTGAGAGTTATGACCAAAAACTCGTCCTTTTCATGTTTAATGGTCGTTTTTATGAGTTATTGCCCATAGTTTTTGGGTTCCAGGCAGATTTGCGTGCCTCGTAAGAACTCTTACATGTTTGAGAGATATGACTAGAAACTTCTGCTTTCGCTTTTATGGTGGTTTTCATGAACTTTTGCCCAAAGTTCTGGGGGTTCTAGGTGATTTACAACGACCTTAAGAACCAATACATGTTTGAGAGTTTATGACCAAAACCTCGTTTTCGTGTTTTATGGCTGTTTTATGAGTTGCCCAAGGTTTAGGTGTTTTAGGGCGATTTACAATGACCTTAAGACCTGATACATGTTGGAGAGGTTTTAACCAAAACTCGCAGTTTTCGCATTTTATGGCTGTTTTCATGAGCTATTGCCAACAATTTTGGGGTTCTAGGGCGTTTTACATCAACCTTAAGACCTGATGCGTGTTTGAGAGTTATGACCAAAAAATCATCGTTTTCGTGTTTTACGATCGTTTTCATGAGTTATTGCCCACAGTTTTTGGGTTCCAGACGGATTTGCATTCCTCGTAAGAACCCTTACATGTTTGAGAGATATGACCAGGAACTCATCATTTTCACATTTTATGGCCATTTTTATGAGCTATTGCCCAAAGTTCTAGGGTTCTAGGGTGATTTACAACGACCTTAAGACCAGATACATGTTTGAGAGTTTATGACCAAAAACTCGTTGTTTTCGTGTTTTATGGCTGTTTTTATGAGCTATTGCCCACAGTTTGGGGGTTTGAGGGCGATTTACAATGACCTTAAGACCTGATACGCATGTTGGAGAGATTTGACCCAAAACTCGCAGTTTTCGCGTTTTATGGTTGTTTTCATGAGCTATTGCCAACAATTTTGGGGTTCTAGTGCGTGTTTGAGAGTTATGACCAAAAAATCATCGTTTTCGTGTTTTACGGTCGTTTTAATGAGTTATTGCCCAGTTTTGGGTTCAGAGACGGATTTGCATGCCTCAGGAACCCTTACATGTTTGAGAGATATGACCAGAACTCGTCATTTTCACGTTTATGGCCATTTTATGAGCTATTGCCCACAATTTTGGGGTTCGAGGCGATTTACATCAACCTTAAGACCCGACAAGTTTGAGAGTTATGACCAAAAACTCGTCCTTTTCATGTTTTATGGTCGTTTTCATGAGTTATTGCCCATAGTTTTTGGGTTCCAGGCGGATTTGCATGCCTCGTAAGAACCCTTACATGTTTGAGAGATATGACTAAAAACTCGTCATTTTCGTGTTTATGGTCGTTTTCATGACCTATTGCCCAAAATTTTGGGGTTCGAGGGCGATTTACAACGTCCTTAAGAACTAATACATGTTGGAGAGTTTATGACCAAAACCTTGTCGTTTTCATGTTTATGGACTTTTTCATGAGCTATTGCCAAGAGTTTTGGGGTTCCAGGCGGATTGGCATGCCTCATAAGAACCCTTACATGTTTGAGAGATATGACCAGAAACTCGTCGTTTTCGTGTTTATGGCCATTTTCATGAGCTATTGCCCACAACTTTTGGGTTCCTGTTGGATTTGCAAGGCCTGTAAGACCCATTACATGTTTGAGATATATGAGTAAAACTCAAGTTTTCGTGTTTTATGGCGTTTATGAGCTATTGCCTTGTTAGGGTTTTGAGGCGATTTACAATGATATTAAGACCGATACATGTTGGAGAGATATGACCCAAAACTCGGAGTTTTCGTGTTTATGACCGTTTTGATAAGCTATTTCCCATAGTTTTGGGGTTCAAGGGTGTTTTACATCAACCTTAAGACCCGATACATGTTTGAGAGTTATGACCAAAACTCGCTGCTTTTCATGTTTTTTGGTCGTTTTCATGAGTTATTGCAAATAGTTTTTGGGTTCCAGGCGGATTTGCATGCCTCGTAACAACCCTTACATGTTTGAGAGATATGACTAGAAACTCGTCGTTCTTGTTTTTATGGTGGTTTTCATGAACTATTGCCAACAATTTTGGGGTTCTAGGGCGTTTATCAACCTTAAGACCTATGCGTGTTTGAGAGTTATGACCAAAAATCATCGCTTTTCGTGTTTTACGGTCGTTTTCATGAGTTATTGGCCACGCTTTTGGGGTTCTAGATGGATTTGCATGCCTTAAGAACACTTACATGTGTGAGAGATATGACCAGGAACTCGTCATTTTCACGTTTTATGGCCATTATTATGAGCTATTGCCCACAGTTTTGGGGTTTGAGGGCGATTTACATCAACCTTAAGACCGATACATGTTTGAGAGTTATGACCAAAAACTTCGTCCTTTTCATGTTTAATGGTCGTTTTTATTTGTTATTGCCCATAGTTTTTTGGTTCCAGGCAGATTTGCGTGCCTCGTAAGAAATCTTACATGTTTGAGAGATATGACTAGAAACTCGTCGTTTTGGTTTTTTTTGTGGTTTTGATGAAATTTTTCCCAAAGTTGTGGGGGTTCTAGGTGATTTACAACCTTAAGAACCAATACATGTTTGAGAGTTTATGACCAAAACCTCGTCGTTTTCGTGTTTTATGGCTGTTTTTATGAGCTGTTGCCCAAGGTTTAGGTGTTTTAGGGCGATTTACAATGACCTTAAGACCTGATACATGTTGGAGAGGTTTGAACCAAAACTCGCAGTTTTCGCATTTTATGGCTGTTTTCATGAGCTATTGCCAACAATTTTGGGGTTCTAGGGCGTTTTACATCAACCTTAAGACCTGATGCGTGTTTGAGAGTTATGACCAAAAATCATCGCTTTTGTTTTACGATCGCTTTCATGAGTTATTGCCCACAGTTTTTGGGTTCCGTGATTTGCATTCCTCAAGAACCCTTTCATTTTTGATAGTTATGACCAGGAACTAATCATTTTAACATTTTATGGCCATTTTTATGAGCTATTGCCCAAAGTTCTAGGGTTCTAGGGTGATTTACAACGACCTTAAGACCAGATACATGTTTGAGAGTTTATGACCAAAAACTCGTTGTTTTCGTGTTTTATGGCTGTTTTTATGAGCTATTGCCCACAGTTTGGGGGTTTGAGGGCGATTTACAATGACCTTAAGACCTGATACGCATGTTGAGAGATTTGACCCAAAACTCGCATTTCGCTTTTATGGTTGTTTTCATGAGCTATTGCCAACAATTTTGGGGTTCTAGTGCGTGTTTGAGAGTTATGACCAAAAATCATCGTTTTCGTGTTTTACGTCGCTTTCATGAGTTATTGCCCACGCTTTTGGGTTCCGAGATTTGCATGCCTCGTAGGAACCCTTACATGTTTGAGAGATATGACCAGAACTCGTCATTTTCACGTTTATGGCCATTTTATGAGCTATTGCCACAATTTTGGGGTTCGAGGCGATTTACATCAACCTTAAGACCCGATACAAGTTTGAGAGTTATGACCAAAAACTCCTTTTCATGTTTTATGGTCGTTTTCATGAGTTATTGCCCATAGTTTTTGGGTTCCAGGCGGATTTGCATGCCTCGTAAGAACCCTTACATGTTTGAGAGATATGACTAGAAACTCGTCATTTTCGTGTTTATGGTCGTTTTCATGACCTATTGCCCAAAATTTTGGGGTTCGAGGGCGATTTACAACGCCCTTAAGAACTAATACATGTTGAGAGTTTATGACCAAAACCTTGTCGCTTTTCATGTTTATGGACTTTTCATGAGCTATTGCCAAGAGTTTTGGGGTTCCAGTGATTGGCATGCCTCATAAGAACCCTTACATGTTTGAGAGATATGACTAAACTCGCTTTCGTGTTTATGGCCATTTTCATGAGCTATTGCCCACAACTTTTGGGTTCTGTTGGATTTGCAAGGCTGTAAGACCCATTACATGTTTGAGATATATGAGTAAAACTCAAGTTTTCGTGTTTTATGGCTTTTATGAGATATTGCCCACCGTTAGGGTTTTGAGGCGATTTACAATGATATTAAGACTGATACATGTTGGAGAGATATGACCCAAAACTCGCAGCTTTCGTGTTTATGGCCGTTTTGATAAGCTATTTCCCATAGTTTTGGGGTTCAAGGGTGTTTTACATCAACCTTAAGACCCCATACAAGTTTGAGAGTTATGACCAAAAACTTCGTTTTTCATGTTTTATGGTCGCTTTTCATGAGTTATTGCAAATAGTTTTTGGGTTCTAGGCGATTTGCATGCCTCGTAACAACCCTTACATGTTTGAGATATATGACTAGAAACTCGTCGTGTTCGTTTTTAAGGTGGTTTTCATGAACTGCTGCTAGTTATGGGGTTCTAGGCGATTTACAACGACCTTAAGAACCAATACATGTTTGAGAGTTTATGACCAAAACCTCGTCCTTTTCGTGTTTTATGGCTGTTTTTATGAGCTGTTGCCCACAGTTTAGGGGTTTGAGGGCGATTTACAATGACCTTAAGACCTGATACATGTTGGAGAGGTTTGACCCAAAACACGCAGTTTTCGCGTTTTATGGCTGTTTTCATGAGCTACTGCCAACAATTTTGGGGTTCTAAGGCGTTTTACATCAACCTTAAGACCTGATGCGTGTTTGAGAGTTATGACCAAAAAATCATCGTTTTCGTGTTTTACGGTCGTTTTCATGAGTTATTGGCCACAGTTTTGGGTTCTAGATGGATTTGCATGCCTCGTAAGAACCCTTACATGTGTGAGAGATATGACCAGGAACTCGTCATTTTCACGTTTTATGGCCATTATTATGAGCTATTGCCAGTTTTGGGGTTTCAGGGCGATTTACATCAACCTTAAGACCAGATACATGTTTGAGAGTTATGACCAAAAACTCGTCCTTTTCATGTTTAATGGTCGTTTTTATGAGTTATTGCCCATAGTTTTTGGGTTCCAGGCAGATTTGCGTGCCTCGTAAGAACTCTTACATGTTTGAGAGATATGACTAGAAACTCGTCGTTTTCGTTTTTATGGTGGTTTTCATGAACTTTTGCCCAAAGTTCTGGGGTTCTAGGGTGATTTACAACGACCTTAAGAACCAATACATGTTTGAGAGTTTATGACCAAAACCTCGTCGTTTTCGTGTTTTATGGCTGTTTTTATGAGCTGTTGCCCAAGGTTTAGGTGTTTTAGGGCGATTTACAATGACCTTAAGACCTGATACATGTTGGAGAGGTTTGAACCAAAACTCGCAGTTTTCGCATTTTATGGCTGTTTTCATGAGCTATTGCCAACAATTTTGGGGTTCTAGGGCGTTTTACATCAACCTTAAGACCTGATGCGTGTTTGAGAGTTATGACCAAAAAATCATCGTTTTCGTGTTTTACGGTCGTTTTCATGAGTTATTGCCCACAGTTTTTGGGTTCCAGACGGATTTGCATTCCTCGTAAGAACCCTTACATGTTTGAGAGATATGACCAGGAACTCATCATTTTCACATTTTATGGCCATTTTTATGAGCTATTGCCCAAAGTTCTAGGGTTCTAGGGTGATTTACAACGACCTTAAGACCAGATACATGTTTGAGAGTTTATGACCAAAAACTCGTTGTTTTCGTGTTTTATGGCTGTTTTTATGAGCTATTGCCCACAGTTTGGGGGTTTGAGGGCGATTTACAATGACCTTAAGACCTGATACGCATGTTGGAGAGATTTGACCCAAACTCGCAGTTTTCGCGTTTTATGGTTGTTTTCATGAGCTATTGCCAACAATTTTGGGGTTCTAGTGCGTGTTTGAGAGTTATGACCAAAAAATCATCGTTTTCGTGTTTTACGGTCGTTTTCATGAGTTATTGCCCACAGTTTTTGGGTTCCAGACGGATTTGCATGCCTCGTAGGAACCCTTACATGTTTGAGAGATATGACCAGGAACTCGTCATTTTCACGTTTTATTGCCAATTTATGAGCTATTGCCCACAATTTTGGGGTTCCGTATGATTTACATCAACCTTAAGACCCGATACAAGTTTGAGAGTTATGACCAAAAACTCGTCCTTTTCATGTTTTATGGTCGTTTTCATGAGTTATTGCCCATAGTTTTTGGGTTCCAGGCGGATTTGCATGCCTCGTAAGAACCCTTACATGTTTGAGAGATATGACTAGAAACTCGTCATTTTCGTGTTTATGGTCGTTTTCATGACCTATTGCCCAAAATTTTGGGGTTCGAGGGCGATTTACAACGTCCTTAAGAACTAATACATGTTGGAGAGTTTATGACCAAAACCTTGTCGTTTTCATGTTTATGGACTTTTTCATGAGCTATTGCCAAGAGTTTTGGGGTTCCAGGCGGATTGGCATGCCTCATAAGAACCCTTACATGTTTGAGAGATATGACCAGAAACTCGTCGTTTTCGTGTTTATGGCCATTTTCATGAGCTATTGCCCACAACTTTTGGGTTCCTGTTGGATTTGCAAGGCTGTAAGACCCATTACATGTTTGAGATATATGAGTAAAACTCAAGTTTTCGTGTTTTTATGGCCGTTTTATGAGCTATTGCCCACTGTTAGGGTTTTGAGGGCGATTTACAATGATATTAAGACCTGATACATGTTGGAGAGATATGACCCAAAACTCGCAGTTTTCGTGTTTATGACCGTTTTGATAAGCTATTTCCCATAGTTTTGGGGTTCAAGGGTGTTTTACATCAACCTTAAGACCCGATACATGTTTGAGAGTTATGACCAAAAACTCGCTGCTTTTCATGTTTTATGGTCGTTTTCATGAGTTATTGCAAATAGTTTTTGGGTTCTAGGCGGATTTGCATGCCTCGTAACAACCCTTACATGTTTGAGAGATATGACTAGAAACTCATCGTTTTTGTTTTTATGGTGGTTTTCATGAACTGTTGCCCAAAGTTATGGGGTTCTAGGGCGATTTACAACGACCTTAAGAACCAATACATGTTTGAGAGTTTATGACCAAAACCTCGTCCTTTTCGTGTTTTATGGCTGTTTTTATGAGCTGTTGCCCACAGTTTAGGGGTTTGAGGGCGATTTACAATGACCTTAAGACCTGATACATGTTGGAGAGGTTTGACCCAAAACACGCAGTTTTCGCGTTTTATGGCTGTTTTCATGAGCTACTGCCAACAATTTTGGGGTTCTAAGGCGTTTTACATCAACCTTAAGACCTGATGCGTGTTTGAGAGTTATGACCAAAAAATCATCGTTTTCGTGTTTTACGGTCGTTTTCATGAGTTATTAGCCACAGTTTTGGGTTCTAGATGGATTTGCATGCCTCGTAAGAACCCTTACATGTGTGAGAGATATGACCAGGAACTCGTCATTTTCACGTTTTATGGCCATTATTATGAGCTATTGCCCACAGTTTTGGGGTTTTAGGGCGATTTACATCAACCTTAAGACCAGATACATGTTTGAGAGTTATGACCAAAAACTCGTCCTTTTCATGTTTAATGGTCGTTTTTATGAGTTATTGCCCATAGTTTTTGGGTTCCAGGCAGATTTGCGTGCCTCGTAAGAACTCTTACATGTTTGAGAGATATGACTAGAAACTCGTCGTTTTCGTTTTTATGGTGGTTTTCATGAACTTTTGCCCAAAGTTCTGGGGTTCTAGGGTGATTTACAACGACCTTAAGAACCAATACATGTTTGAGAGTTTATGACCAAAACCTCGTCGTTTTCGTGTTTTATGGCTGTTTTTATGAGCTGTTGCCCAAGGTTTAGGTGTTTTAGGGCGATTTACAATGACCTTAAGACCTGATACATGTTGGAGAGGTTTGAACCAAAACTCGCAGTTTTCGCATTTTATGGCTGTTTTCATGAGCTATTGCCAACAATTTTGGGGTTCTAGGGCGTTTTACATCAACCTTAAGACCTGCGTGTTTGAGAGTTATGACCAAAAATCATCGCTGTTTTACTTGCTTTTCATGAGTTATTGCCCACAGTTTTTGGGTTCCAGACGGATTTGCATTCCTCGTAAGAACCCTTACATGTTTGAGAGATATGACCAGGAACTCATCATTTTCACATTTTATGGCCATTTTTATGAGCTATTGCCCAAAGTTCTAGGGTTCTAGGGTGATTTACAACGACCTTAAGACCAGATACATGTTTGAGAGTTTATGACCAAAACTCGTTGTTTTCGTGTTTTATGGCTGTTTTTATGAGCTATTGCCCACGGTTGGGGGTTTGAGGGCGATTTACAATGACCTTAAGACCTGATACATGTTGGAGAGATTTGACCCAAAACTCGCAGTTTTCGCGTTTTATGGTTGTTTTCATGAGCTATTGCCAACAATTTTGGGGTTCTAGTGCGTGTTTGAGAGTTATGACCAAAAAATCATCGTTTTCGTGTTTTACGGTCGTTTTCATGAGTTATTGCCCACAGTTTTTGGGTTCCAGACGGATTTGCATGCCTCAGAGAACCCTTACATGTTTGAGAGATATGACCAGAACTCGCCATTTTCACGCTTTTATGGCCATTTTATGAGCTATTGCCCACAATTTTGGGGGTTCCAGGGCGATTTACATCAACCTTAAGACCCGATACAAGTTTGAGAGTTATGACCAAAAACTCGTCCTTTTCATGTTTTATGGTCGTTTTCATGAGTTATTGCCCATAGTTTTTGGGTTCCAGGCGGATTTGCATGCCTCGTAAGAACCCTTACATGTTTGAGAGATATGACTAGAAACTCGTCATTTTCGTGTTTATGGTCGTTTTCATGACCTATTGCCCAAAATTTTGGGGTTCGAGGGCGATTTACAACGTCCTTAAGAACTAATACATGTTGGAGAGTTTATGACCAAAACCTTGTCGTTTTCATGTTTATGGACTTTTTCATGAGCTATTGCCAAGAGTTTTGGGGTTCCAGGCGGATTGGCATGCCTCATAAGAACCCTTACATGTTTGAGAGATATGACCAGAAACTCGTCGTTTTCGTGTTTATGGCCATTTTCATGAGCTATTGCCCACAACTTTTGGGTTCCTGTTGGATTTGCAAGGCCTGTAAGACCCATTACATGTTTGAGATATATGAGTAAAAACTCGAAGTTTTCGTGTTTTATGGCCGTTTTATGAGCGATTGCCCACTGTTAGGGTTTTGAGGGCGATTTACAATGATATTAAGACCTGATACATGTTGGAGAGATATGACCCAAAACTCGCAGTTTTCGTGTTTATGGCCGTTTTGATAAGCTATTTCCCATAGTTTTGGGGTTCAAGGGTGTTTTACATCAACCTTAAGACCCGATACATGTTTGAGAGTTATGACCAAAAACTC
Organism: Avena insularis; assembly: GCA_023614405.1. NCBI lineage: Eukaryota > Viridiplantae > Streptophyta > Magnoliopsida > Poales > Poaceae > Avena > Avena insularis. The sequence goes on along the minus strand of CM042690.1, from coordinate 21,326,578 downwards.
TGCTTTCATGTTTTATGGTCGTTTTCATGAGTTATTGCAAATAGTTTTTGGGTTCCAGGCGGATTTGCATGCCTCGTAACAACCCTTACATGTTTGAGAGATATGACTAGAAACTCGTCGTTCTTGTTTTTATGGTGGTTTTCATGAACTATTGCCCAAAGTTCTGGGGTTCTAGGGCGATTTACAACGACCTTAAGAACCAACACATGTTTGAGAGTTTATGACCAAAACCTCGTCGTTTTCATGTTTTATGGCTGTTTTTATGAGCTGCCTACAGCTTAGGGGTTTGAGGCGATTTACAATGACCTTAAGACCGATACATGTTGAGAGGTTTGACCCAAAACACGCAGCTTTTCGCTTTTATGGCTGTTTTCATGAGCTACGCCAACAATTTTGGGGTTCTAATGCTTTTACATCAACCTTAAGACCTGATGCGTGTTTGAGAGTTATGACCAAAAATCATCGTTTTCGTGTTTTACTATTGCTTTTCATGAGTTATTGGCACGCTTTTGGGTTCTAGATGGATTTGCATGCCTCGTAAGAACCCTTACATGTGTGAGAGATATGACCAGAACTCGTCATTTTCACGCTTTTATGGCCATTATTATGAGCTATTGCCCACGCTTTGGGGTTTTAGGCGATTTACATCAACCTTAAGACCAGATACATGTTTGAGAGTTATGACCAAAACTCGTCCTTTTCATGTTTAATGGTCGCTTTTATGAGTTATTGCCCATAGTTTTTGGGTTCCAGCAGATTTATGCGTGCCTCGTAAGAACTCTTACATGTTTGAGAGATATGACTAGAAACTTCGCGTTGCTTTTTATGGTGGTTTTCATGAACTTTTGCCCAAAGTTCGGGGTTCTAGGGTGATTTACAACGACCTTAAGAACCAATACATGTTTGAGAGTTTATGACCAAAACCTCGTCGTTTTCGTGTTTTATGGCTGTTTTTATGAGCTGTTGCCCAAGGTTTAGGTGTTTTAGGGCGATTTACAATGACCTTAAGACCTGATACATGTTGGAGAGGTTTGAACCAAAACTCGCAGTTTTCGCATTTTATGGCTGTTTTCATGAGCTATTGCCAACAATTTTGGGGTTCTAGGGCGTTTTACATCAACCTTAAGACCTGATGCGTGTTTGAGAGTTATGACCAAAAAATCATCGTTTTCGTGTTTTACGGTCGTTTTCATGAGTTATTGCCCACAGTTTTTGGGTTCCAGACGGATTTGCATTCCTCGTAAGAACCCTTACATGTTTGAGAGATATGACCAGGAACTCATCATTTTCACATTTTATGGCCATTTTTATGAGCTATTGCCCAAAGTTCTAGGGTTCTAGGGTGATTTACAACGACCTTAAGACCAGATACATGTTTGAGAGTTTATGACCAAAAACTCGTTGTTTTCGTGTTTTATGGCTGTTTTTATGAGCTATTGCCCACAGTTTGGGGGTTTGAGGGCGATTTACAATGACCTTAAGACCTGATACGCATGTTGGAGAGATTTGACCCAAAACTCGCAGTTTTCGCGTTTTATGGTTGTTTTCATGAGCTATTGCCAACAATTTTGGGGTTCTAGTGCGTGTTTGAGAGTTATGACCAAAAAATCATCGTTTTCGTGTTTTACGGTCGTTTTCATGAGTTATTGCCCACAGTTTTTGGGTTCCAGACGGATTTGCATGCCTCGTAGGAACCCTTACATGTTTGAGAGATATGACCAGGAACTCGTCATTTTCACGTTTTATGGCCATTTTTATGAGCTATTGCCCACAATTTTGGGGTTCCAGGGCGATTTACATCAACCTTAAGACCCGATACAAGTTTGAGAGTTATGACCAAAAACTCGTCCTTTTCATGTTTTATGGTCGTTTTCATGAGTTATTGCCCATAGTTTTTGGGTTCCAGGCGGATTTGCATGCCTCGTAAGAACCCTTACATGTTTGAGAGATATGACTAGAAACTCGTCATTTTCGTGTTTATGGTCGTTTTCATGACCTATTGCCCAAAATTTTGGGGTTCGAGGGCGATTTACAACGTCCTTAAGAACTAATACATGTTGGAGAGTTTATGACCAAAACCTTGTCGTTTTCATGTTTATGGACTTTTTCATGAGCTATTGCCAAGAGTTTTGGGGTTCCAGGCGGATTGGCATGCCTCATAAGAACCCTTACATGTTTGAGAGATATGACCAGAAACTCGTCGTTTTCGTGTTTATGGCCATTTTCATGAGCTATTGCCCACAACTTTTGGGTTCCTGTTGGATTTGCAAGGCCTGTAAGACCCATTACATGTTTGAGATATATGAGTAAAAACTCGAAGTTTTCGTGTTTTATGGCCGTTTTATGAGCGATTGCCCACTGTTAGGGTTTTGAGGGCGATTTACAATGATATTAAGACCTGATACATGTTGGAGAGATATGACCCAAAACTCGCAGTTTTCGTGTTTATGGCCGTTTTGATAAGCTATTTCCCATAGTTTTGGGGTTCAAGGGTGTTTTACATCAACCTTAAGACCCGATACATGTTTGAGAGTTATGACCAAAAACTCGTCGTTTTCATGTTTTATGGTCGTTTTCATGAGTTATTGCAAATAGTTTTTGGGTTCCAGGCGGATTTGCATGCCTCGTAACAACCCTTACATGTTTGAGAGATATGACTAGAAACTCGTCGTTCTTGTTTTTATGGTGGTTTTCATGAACTATTGCCCAAAGTTCTGGGGTTCTAGGGCGATTTACAACGACCTTAAGAACCAACACATGTTTGAGAGTTTATGACCAAAACCTCGTCGTTTTCATGTTTTATGGCTGTTTTTATGAGCTGTTGCCCACAGTTTAGGGGTTTGAGGGTGATTTACAATGACCTTAAGACCTGATACATGTTGGAGAGGTTTGACCCAAAACACGCAGTTTTCGCGTTTTATGGCTGTTTTCATGAGCTATTGCCAACAATTTTGGGGTTCTAAGGCGTTTTACATCAACCTTAAGACCTGATGCGTGTTTGAGAGTTATGACCAAAAAATCATCGTTTTCGTGTTTTACGGTCGTTTTCATGAGTTATTGCCCACAGTTTTTGGGTTCTAGATGGATTTGCATGCCTCGTAAGAACCCTTACATGTGTGAGAGATATGACCAGGAACTCGTCATTTTCACGTTTTATGGCCATTATTATGAGCTATTGCCCACAGTTTTGGGGTTCCAGGGCGATTTACATCAACCTTAAGACCAGATACATGTTTGAGAGTTAAGACCAAAAACTCGTCCTTTTCATGTTTAAGGGTTTTATGGCCATTTTATGAACATCCCCGGGTGGGCTAGTTGGGCTCGATTCGATGCTGGGCCAGAAACCTGGCGCGCGACCCTTTTCATTTGTTTGTTCCTTTTCCTTTTCTATTTTGGTTTTTAGGAATGATTTAAATATGAATTCAAATCCTTTTTGAATTCAAACAATTCTGGGGATCTTTGCAGGGTTCTGTGGTTTCAAAAACCAGTTATTTAAACATGTGCCTACCCTGCAAGGCTTGGTCAAGCTTGGGCTTAATACAATCAGAGACTTTGCCTCTGGTTTGCAAATGTTGATAAATAGGGTTTTGAATTTATTTCTAAGTTGAAAACTTTGGTCAAACTTTTACACCTAAACTTTCCAACAATGGAGGCAAGCAAACAAGTTCCTAAACATTCAAGTTCAAAGGGTGATGGCCATTTGAATTAAATCTGCTCACATGAAATCATAGCACCAAGCTTCTGTTTTTCTGAAATGAGTTTGAAAATGAATTAAACCTATATGCATGCATGAGTGATATGCAAACTTTGAAACTTATGATTTTAGGGATGTTACAAATTGCCCACAATTTTTGGGTTCCTGTTGGATTAGTAAGGCCTGTAAGACCTGTTACATGTTTGAGATATATGACTAAAAACTCATAGTTTTCGTGTTTTATGGCCGTTTTATGAGCTATTGCCCACTGTTTAGGGTTTTGAGGGCGATTTACAATGATATTAAGACCTGATACATGTTGGAGATATATGACCCAAAATTCGCAATTTTCGTGTTTATGGTCGTTTTCATAAGCTATTTCCCATAGTTCTAGGGTTCCAGGGCGTTTTACATCAACCTTAAGACCCTATACAAGTTTGAGAGTTATGACCAAAAACTCGTCATTTTCATGAGTTATTGCCCATAGTTTTTGGGTTCCAATCGGATTTGCATGCCTCGTAAGAACCCTTACATGTTTGAGAGATATGACCAGAAACTCGATGCTTTCGCATTTTATGGTCGTTTTCATGAGCCATTGCGAATAATTTTGGGATTCTAGGGCGATTTACAACGACTTTAAGAACCAATACATGTTTGAGAGTTTATGACCAAAACCTCGTCATTTTCGTGTTTATGGCCATTTTCATGAGCTATTTCCCACAGTTTTGGGGTTCCAGGCGGATTTGCACGCCTCATAAGAATCCTTACATGTTTGAGAGTTTATGTCCAAAACCTCGTTTTTTTCGTGTTTATAGCCATTTTCATGAGCTATTTCCCATAGTTTTGGGGTACCAGGCGGATTTGCATGCCTCATAAGAACCCTTACATGTTTGGGAGATATGACCAAAAACTCATCGTTTTTGTGTCTATGGCCATTTTCATGTGCCCTTGCCCATAGTTTTTGGGTTCCTATTGGACTTGCATGGCCTGTAAGACCCAATACATGTTTGAGAGTTTATGACCAAAACCTCATCGTTTTCGTGTTTTATGGCTATTTTTATGAGCTATTGCCCAAAGTTTAGGGGTTTGAGGGCGATTTACAATGACCTTAAGACCTGATACATGTTGGAGAGATTTGACCCAAAACTCGCAGTTTTCGCGTTTTATGGCTGTTTTCATGAACTATTGCTAACAATTTTGGGGTTCTAGGGAGTTTTACATCAACCTTAAGACCTGATGCATGTTTGAGAGTTATGACCAAAAAATCATCGTATTCGTGTTTTACGGTCGTTTTCATGAGTTATTGGCCACAGTTTTTGGGTTCTAGATGGATTTGCATGCCTCGTAAGAACCCTTACATGTGTGAGAGATATGACCAGGAACTCGTCATTTTCACGTTTTATGGCCATTATTATGAGCTATTGCCCACAGTTTTGGGGTTCCAGGGCGATTTACATCAACCTTAAGACCAGATACATGTTTGAGAGTTAAGACCAAAAACTCGTCCTTTTCATGTTTAATGGTCGTTTTTATGAGTTATTGCCCATAGTTTTTGGGTTCCAGGCAGATTTGCGTGCCTCGTAAGAACTCTTACATGTTTGAGAGATATGACTAGAAACTCGTCGTTTTCGTTTTTATGGTGGTTTTCATGAACTTTTGCCCAAAGTTCTGGGGTTCTAGGGTGATTTACAACGACCTTAAGAACCAATACATGTTTGAGAGTTTATGACCAAAACCTCGTCGTTTTCGTGTTTTATGGCTGTTTTTATGAGCTGTTGCCCACGGTTTAGGGGTTTCAGGACGATTTACAATGACCTTAAGACCTGATACATGTTGGAGAGGTTTGACCTAAAACTCGCAGTTTTCGCGTTTTATGGCTGATTTCATGAGCTATTGCCAACAATTTTGGGGTTCTAGGGCGTTTTACATCAACCTTAAGACCTGATGCGTGTTTGAGAGTTATGACCAAAAAATCATCGTTTTCGTGTTTTACGGTCGTTTTCATGAGTTATTGCCCACAGTTTTTGGGTTCCAGACGGATTTGCATTCCTCGTAAGAACCCTTACATGTTTGAGAGATATGACCAAGAACTCATCATTTTCACGTTTTATGGCCATTTTTATGAGCTATTGCCCACAGTTTTGGGGTTCTAGGACGATTTACATCAACCTTAAGACCTGATACATGTTTGAGAGTTTATGACCAAAAACTCGTCGTTTTCGTGTTTTATGGCTGTTTTTATGAGCTATTGCCCATAGTTTGGGGGTTTGAGGGCGATTTACAATGACCTTAAGACCTGATACGCATGTTGGAGAGATTTGACCCAAAACTCGCAGTTTTCGCGTTTTATGGCTGTTTTCATGAGCTTTTTTGCCAACAATTTTGGGGTTCTAGTGCGTGTTTGAGAGTTATGACCAAAAACTCGTCCTTTTCGTGTTTTATGGTCGTTTTCATGAGTTATTGCCCATAGTTTTTGGGTTCCAGGCGGATTTGCATGCCTCGTAAGAACCCTTACATGTTTGAGAGATATGACCAGGAACTCGTCATTTTCATGTTTTATGGCCATTTTTATGAGCTATTTCCCACAATTTTGGGGTTCCTGGGCGATTTACATCAACCTTAAGACCCGATACAAGTTTGAGAGTTATGACCAAAAACTCGTCCTTTTCATGTTTTATGGTCGTTTTCATGAGTTATTGCCCATAGTTTTTGGGTTCCAGGCGGATTTGCATGCCTCGTAAGAACCCTTACATGTTTGAGAGATATGACAAGAAACTCGTTGTTTTCGTGTTTATGGTCGTTTTCATGACCTATTGCCCAAAGTTTTGGGGTTCTTGGGCGATTTACAACGTCCTTAAGAACAAATACATGTTGGAGAGTTTATGACCAAAACCTCGTCGTTTTCGTGTTTATGGCCTTTTTCATGAGCTATTGCCCAAAGTTTTGGGGTTCTAGGCGGATTTGCATGCCTCATAAGAACCCTTACATGTTGGAGAGATATTACCAGAAACTAGTCTTTTTCGTGTTTACGGCCATTCTCATGAGCTATTGCCCACAATTTTTGGGTTCCTGTTGGATTAGTAAGGCCTGTAAGACCCGTTACATGTTTGAGATATATGACTAAAAACTCATAGTTTTCGTGTTTTATGGCCATTTTATGAGCTATTGCCCACTGTTTAGGGTTTTGAGGGCGATTTACAATGATATTAAGACCTGATACATGTTGGAGATATATGACCCAAAATTCGCAATTTTCGTGTTTATGGTCGTTTTCATAAGCTACTGCCCATAGTTTTGGGGTTCTAGGGCGTTTTACATCAACCTTAAGACCCGATACAAGTTTCAGAGTTATAACCAAAAACTCATCGTTTTCTGGAGTTATTGCCCATAGTTTTTGGGTTCCAATCGGATTTGCATGCCTCGTAAGAACCCTTAAGTGTTTGAGAGATATGACCAGAAACTCGACGCTTTCGCATTTTATGGTCGTTTTCATGAGCGATTGCGAATAATTTTGGGATTCTAGGGCGATTTACAACGACTTTAAGAACCAATACATGTTTGAGAGTTTATGACCAAAACCTTGTCGTTTTCGTGTTTATGGCCATTTTCATGAGCTATTTCCCACAGTTTTGGGGTTCCAGGCGGATTTGCATGCCTCATAAGAATCCTTACATGTTTGAGAGTTTATGTCCAAAACCTCGTTTTTTCGTGTTTATAGCCATTTTCATGAGCTATTTCCCATAGTTTTGGGGTTCCAGGCGGATTTGCATGCCTCATAAGAACACTTACATGTTTGAGAGATATGACCAGAAACTCGTCGTTTTTGTGTCTATGGCCATTTTCATGTGCCCTTGCCCATAGTTTTTGGGTTCCTATTGGACTTGCATGGCCTGTAAGACCCAATACATGTTTGAGAGTTTATGACCAAAACCTCGCCGTTTTCGTGTTTTATGGCTATTTTTATGAGCTGTTGCCCATAGTTTACGGGTTTGAGGGCGATTTACAATGACCTTAAGACCTGATACATGTTGGAGAGATTTGACCCAAAACTTCATGATTTGCGTTTTTATCGCTGTTTTCATGAGCTATTGCCAACAATTTTGGGGTTCTAGAGCGTTTTACATCAACCTTAAGACCTGATACAAGTTTGAGAGTTATGACCAAAAACTCGTCCTTTTCATGTTTTATGGTCGTTTTCATGAGTTATTGCCCATAGTTTTTGAGTTCTAGGCGGATTTGCGTGCCTCGTAAGAACCCTTACATGTTTGAGAGATATGACCAGGAACTCGTCATTTTCACGTTTTATGGCCATTATGAGCTATTGCCCACAGTTTTGGGGTTCCAGGGCGATTTACATCAACCTTAAGACCAGATACATGTTTGAGAGTTATGACCAAAAACACGTCCTTTTCATGTTTTATGGTCGTTTTCATGAGTTATTGCCCATAGTTTTTTAGTTCTAGGCGCATTTGCGTGCCTCGTAAGAACTCTTACATGTTTGAGAGATATGAGCAGAAACTCGTCGTTTTCGTGTTTATGGTGGTTTTCATGAACTATTGCCCAAAGTTTTGGGGTCCTAGGGTGATTTACAACGACCTTAAGAACCAATACATGTTTGAGAGTTTATGACCATAAACTCGTCGTTTTCGTGTTTTGTGGCTGTTTTTATGAGCTATTGCCCACAGTTTAGGGGTTTGAGGGTGATTTACAATGACCTTAAGACCTGATACGCATGTTGGAGAGGTTTGACCTAAAACTCGCAGTTTTCGCGTTTTATGGCTGTTTTCATGAGCTATTGCCAACAATTTTGGGGTTCTAGGGCGTTTTACATCAACCTTAAGACCTGATGCGTGTTTCAGAGTTATGACCAAAAAATCATCGTTTTCGTGTTTTACGGTCGTTTTCATGAGTTTTTGCCCACAGTTTTTGGGTTCCAGACGGATTTGCATTCGTCGTAAGAACCCTTACATGTTTGAGAGATATGACCAGGAACTTGTCATTTTCACGTTTTATGGCCACTTTTATGAGCTATTGCCCACAGATGCATGTTTGAGAGTTTATGACCAAAAACTCGTTGTTTTCGTGTTTTATGGCTGTTTTTATGAGCTATTGCCCACAATTTCGGGGTTTGAGGGTGATTTACAATGACCTTAAGACCTGATACGCATGTTGGATAGATTTGACCCAAAACTCGCAGTTTTCGCGTTTTATGGCTGTTTTCATGAGCTATTGCCAACAATTTTGGGGTTGTAGTGCATGTTTGAGAGTTATGACCAAAAAATCATCATTTTCGTGTTTTACGGTCGTTTTCAGGAGTTATTGCCCATAGTTTTTGGGTTGCAGACGGATTTGCATGCCTCGTAAGAACCCTTACATGTCTGAGAGATATAACCAGGAACTCGTCATTTTCACGTTTTATGGCCATTTTTATGAGCTATTGCCCACAATTTTGGGGTTCCAGGGCGATTTACATCAACCTTAAGACCCGATACAAGTTTGAGAGTTATGACCAAAAACTCGTCCTTTTCATGTTTATGGTCGTTTTCATGAGTTATTGCCCATAGTTTTTGGGTTCCAGGCGGATTTGCATGCCTCGTAAGAACCCTTACATGTTTGAGACATATGACTAAAAACTCGTCATTTTCGTGTTTATGGTCGTTTTCATGACCTATTGCCCAAAATTTTGGGGTTCGAGGGCGATTTACAACGTCGTTAAGAACTAATACATGTTGGAGAGTTTATGACCAAAACCTTGTCATTTTCATGTTTATGGACTTTTTCATGAGCTATTGCCAAGAGTTTTGGGGTTCGAGGTGGATTTGCATGCCTCATAAGAACCCTTACATGTTTGAGAGATATGACCAGAAACTCGTCGTTTTCGTGTTTATGGCCATTTTCATGAGCTATTGCCCACAACTTTTGGGTTCCTGTTGGATTTGTAAGGCCTGTAAGACCCGTTACATGTTTGAGATATATGAGTAAAAACTCGAAGTTTTCGTGTTTTATGGCCGTTTTATGAGCTATTGCCCACTGTTAGGGTTTTGAGGGCGATTTACAATGATATTAAGACCTGATACATGTTGGAGAGATATGACCCAAAACTCGCAGTTTTCGTGTTTATGGCCGTTTTGATAAGCTATTTCCCATAGTTTTGGGGTTCAAGGGTGTTTTACATCAACCTTAAGACCCGATACATGTTTGAGAGTTATGACCAAAAACTCGTTGTTTTCATGTTTTATGGTCGTTTTCATGAGTTATTGCAAATAGTTTTTGGGTTCTAGGCGGATTTGCATGCCTCATAACAACCCTTACATGTTTGAGAGATATGACTAGAAACTCGTCGTTTTTGTTTTTATGGTGGTTTTCATGAACTGTTGCCCAAAGTTCTGGGGTTCTAGGGCGATTTACAACGACCTTAAGAACCAATACATGTTTGAGAGTTTATGACCAAAACCTCGTCGTTTTCGTGTTTTATGGCTGTTTTTATGAGCTGTTGCCCACAGTTTAGGGGTTTGAGGGCGATTTACAATGACCTTAAGACCTGATACATATTGGAGAGATTTGACCCAAAACACGCAGTTTTCGCGTTTTATTGCTGTTTTCATGAGCTATTGCCAACAATTTTGGGGTTCTAAGGCGTTTTACATCAACCTTAAGACCTGATGCGTGTTTGAGAGTTATGACCAAAAAATCATCGTTTTCGTGTTTTACGGTCGTTTTCATGAGTTATTGGCCACAGTTTTGGGTTCTAGATGGATTTGCATGCCTCGTAAGAACCCTTACATGTGTGAGAGATATGACCAGGAACTCGTCATTTTCACGTTTTATGGCCATTATTTTGAGCTATTGCCCACAGTTTTTGGGTTTCAGGGCGATTTACATCAACCTTAAGACCAGATACATGTTTGAGAGTTATGACCAAAAACTCGTCCTTTTCATGTTTAATGGTCGTTTTTATGAGTTATTGCCCATAGTTTTTGGGTTCCAGGCAGATTTGCGTGCCTCGTAAGAACTCTTACATGTTTGAGAGATATGACTAGAAACTCGTCGTTTTCGTTTTTATGGTGGTTTTCATGAACTTTTGCCCAAAGTTCTAGGGTTCTAGGGTGATTTACAACGACCTTAAGAACCAATACATGTTTGAGAGTTTATGACCAAAACCTCGTCGTTTTCGTGTTTTATGGCTGTTTTTATGAGCTGTTGCCCAAGGTTTAGGGGTTTCAGGACGATTTACAATGACCTTAAGACCTGATACATGTTGGAGAGGTTTGACCTAAAACTTCGATTTGCTGCGTTTATGGCTGTTTTCTTGAGCTATTGCCAACACTTTTGGGGTTTGAGGGCGTTTTACATCAACCTTAAGACCTGATGCGTGTTTGAGAGTTATGACCAAAAAATCATCATTTTCGTTTTACTGATCGTTTTCATGAGTTATTGCCCACAGTTTTTGGGTTCCAGACGGATTTGCATTCCTCGTAAGAACCCTTACATGTTTGAGAGATATGACCAGGAACTCATCATTTTCACATTTTATGGCCATTTTTATGAGCTATTGCCCACAGATACATGTTTGAGAGTTTATGACCAAAAACTCGTTGTTTTCGTGTTTTATGGCTGTTTTTATGAGCTATTGCCCACAGTTTGGGGGTTTGAGGGTGATTTACAATGACCTTAAGACCTGATACGCATGTTGGATAGATTTGACCCAAAACTCGCAGTTTTCGCGTTTATGGATGTTTTCATGAGCTATTGCCAACAATTTTGGGTTGTAGTGCGTGTTTGAGAGTTATGACCAAAAAATCATCGTTTTCGTGTTTTACGGTCGTTTTCAGGAGATATTGCCCATAGTTTTTGGGTTGCAGACGGATTTGCATGCCTCGTAAGAACCCTTACATGTTTGAGAGATATAACCAGGAACTCGTCATTTTCACGTTTTATGGCCCATTTTATTAGCTATTGCACAATTTTGGGGTTCCAGGGCGATTTACATCAACCTTAAGACCCGATACAAGTTTGAGAGTTATGACCAAAAACTCGTCCTTTTCATGTTTATGGTCGTTTTCATGAGTTATTGCCCATAGTTTTTGGGTTCCAGGCGGATTTGCATGCCTCGTAAGAACCCTTACATGTTTGAGACATATGACTAAAAACTCGTCATTTTCGTGTTTATGGTCATTTTCATGACCTATTGCCCAAAATTTTGGGGTTCGAGGGCGATTTACAACGTCGTTAAGAACTAATACATGTTGGAGAGTTTATGACCAAAACCTTGTCGTTTTCATGTTTATGGACTTTTTCATGAGCTATTGCCAAGAGTTTTGGGGTTCGAGGTGGATTTGCATGCCTCATAAGAACCCTTACATGTTTGAGAGATATGACCAGAAACTCGTCGTTTTCGTGTTTATGGCCATTTTCATGAGCTATTGCCCACAACTTTTGGGTTCCTGTTGGATTTGTAAGGCCTGTAAGACCCGTTACATGTTTGAGATATATGAGTAAAAACTCGAAGTTTTCGTGTTTTATGGCCGTTTTATGAGCTATTGCCCACTGTTAGGGTTTTGAGGGCGATTTACAATGATATTAAGAGATGATACATGTTGGTGAGATATGAGCCTAAACTCGCTTTTTTCGTGTTTTTGGAAGTTTTTATGAGCTATTGCCCACAATTTTGGAGTTCCAGGGCGATTTACATCAGCCTTAAGACCCGATACAAGTTTGAGAGTTATGACCAAAAACTCGTCGTTTTCATGTTTTATGGTCGTTTTCATGAGTTATTGCAAATAGTTTTTGGGTTCTAGGCGGATTTGCATGCCTCGTAACAACCCTTACATGTTTGAGAGATATGACTAGAAACTCGTCGTTTTTGTTTTTATGGTGGTTTTCATGAACTATTGCCCAAAGTTCTGGGGTTCTAGGGCGATTTACAACGACCTTAAGAACCAATACATGTTTGAGAGTTTATGACCAAAACCTCGTCGTTTTCGTGTTTTATGGCTGTTTTTATGAGCTGTTGCCCACAGTTTAGGGGTTTGAGGGCGATTTACAATGACCTTAAGACCTGATACATATTGGAGAGATTTGACCCAAAACTCGCAGTTTTCGCGTTTTATGGCTGTTGTCATGAGCTATTGCCAACAATTTTGGGGTTCTAGGGCGTTTTACATCAACCTTAAGACCTGATGCGTGTTTGAGAGTTATGACCAAAAAATCATCGTTTTCGTGTTTTACGGTCGTTTTCATGAGTTATTGGCCACAGTTTTGGGTTCTAGATGGATTTGCATGCCTCGTAAGAACCCTTACATGTGTGAGAGATATGACCAGGAACTCGTCATTTTCACGTTTTATGGCCATTATTTTGAGCTATTGCCCACAGTTTTTGGGTTTCAGGGCGATTTACATCAACCTTAAGACCAGATACATGTTTGAGAGTTATGACCAAAAACTCGTCCTTTTCATGTTTAATGGTCGTTTTTATGAGTTATTGCCCATAGTTTTTGGGTTCCAGGCAGATTTGCGTGCCTCGTAAGAACTCTTACATGTTTGAGAGATATGACTAGAAACTCGTCGTTTTCGTTTTTATGGTGGTTTTCATGAACTTTTGCCCAAAGTTCTAGGGTTCTAGGGTGATTTACAACGACCTTAAGAACCAATACATGTTTGAGAGTTTATGACCAAAACCTCGTCGTTTTCGTGTTTTATGGCTGTTTTTATGAGCTGTTGCCCAAGGTTTAGGGGTTTCAGGACGATTTACAATGACCTTAAGACCTGATACATGTTGGAGAGGTTTGACCTAAAACTCGCAGTTTTCGCGTTTTATGGCTGTTTTCATGAGCTATTGCCAACAATTTTGGGGTTCTAGGGCGTTTTACATCAACCTTAAGACCTGATGCGTGTTTGAGAGTTATGACCAAAAAATCATCATTTTCGTGTTTTACGGTCGTTTTAATTAGTTATTTCCACGCTTTTGGGTTCCAGACGGATTTGCATTCCTCGTAAGAACCCTTACATGTTTGAGAGATATGACCAGGAACTCATCATTTTCACATTTTATGGCCATTTTATGAGCTATTGCTTACAGAGACATGTTTGAGAGTTTATGACCAAAAACTCGTTGTTTTCGTGTTTTATGGCTGTTTTTATGAGCTATTGCCCACAGTTTGGGGGTTTGAGGGTGATTTACAATGACCTTAAGACCTGATACGCATGTTGGATAGATTTGACCCAAAACTCGCAGTTTTCGCATTTATGGATGTTTTCATGAGCTATTGCCAACAATTTTGGGGTTGTAGTGCGTGTTTGAGAGTTATGACCAAAAAATCATCGTTTTCGTGTTTTACGGTCGTTTTCAGGAGATATTGCCCATAGTTTTTGGGTTGCAGACGGATTTGCATGCCTCGTAAGAACCCTTACATGTTTGAGAGATATAACCAGGAACTCGTCATTTTCACGTTTTATGGCCATTTTTATGAGCTATTGCCCACAATTTTGGGGTTCGAGTATTTACATCAACCTTAAGACCCGATACAAGTTTGAGAGTTATGACCAAAAACTTCGTCCTTTTCATGTTTATGGTCGCTTTTCATGAGTTATTGCCCATAGTTTTTGGGTTCCAGTGGATTTGCATGCCTCAGAAGAACCCTTACATGTTTGAGACATATGACTAAAAACTCGTCATTTTCGTGTTTATGGTCATTTTCATGACCTATTGCCCAAAATTTTGGGGTTCGAGGGCGATTTACAACGTCGTTAAGAACTAATACATGTTGGAGAGTTTATGACCAAAACCTTGTCGTTTTCATGTTTATGGACTTTTTCATGAGCTATTGCCAAGAGTTTTGGGGTTCGAGGTGGATTTGCATGCCTCATAAGAACCCTTACATGTTTGAGAGATATGACCAGAAACTCGTCGTTTTCGTGTTTATGGCCATTTTCATGAGCTATCGCCCACAACTTTTGGGTTCTGTTGGATTTGTAAGGCTGTAAGACTGCTTACATGTTTGAGATATATGAGTAAAAACTCGAAGTTTTCGTGTTTTATGGCCGTTTTATGAGCTATTGCCCACTGTTAGGGTTTTGAGGGCGATTTACAATGATATTAAGACCTGATACATGTTGGAGAGATATGACCCAAAACTCGCAGTTTTCGTGTTTATGGCCGTTTTGATAAGCTATTTCCCATATTTTTGGGGTTCTAGGGCGTTTTACATCAACGTTAAGACCCCATACATGTTTGAGAGTTATGACCAAAAACTCATCGTTTTCATGTTTTATGGTCGTTTTCATGAGTTATTGCAAATAGTTTTTGGGTTCTAGGCGGATTTGCATGCCTCATAACAACCCTTACATGTTTGAGAGATATGACTAGAAACTCGTCGTTTTTGTTTTTATGGTGGTTTTCATGAACTGTTGCCCAAAGTTCTGGGGTTCTAGGGCGATTTACAACGACCATAAGAACCAATACATGTTTGAGAGTTTATGACCAAAAACTCGCTGCTTTCGTGTTTTATGGCTGTTTTTATGAGTCATTGCTGCCAGTTTAGGGGTTTGAGGCGATTTACAATGACCTTAAGACATGATACATATTGGAGAGATTTGACCCAAAACACGCAGTTTTCGCGTTTTATGGTTGTTTTCATGAGCTATTGCCAACAATTTTGGGGTTCTAAGGCGTTTTACATCAACCTTAAGACCTGATGCGTGTTTGAGAGTTATGACCAAAAAATCATCGTTTTCGTGTTTTAAGGTCGTTTTCATGAGTTATTGGCCACAGTTTTGGGTTCTAGATGGATTTGCATGCCTCGTAAGAACCCTTACATGTGTGAGAGATATGACCAGGAACTCGTCATTTTCACGTTTTATGGCCATTATTTTGAGCTATTGCCCACAGTTTTCGGGTTTCAGGGCGATTTACATCAACCTTAAGACCAGATACATGTTTGAGAGTTATGACCAAAAACTCGTCCTTTTCATGTTTAATGGTCGTTTTTATGAGTTATTGCCCATAGTTTTTGGGTTCCAGGCAGATTTGCGTGCCTCGTAAGAACTCTTACATGTTTGAGAGATATGACTAGAAACTCGTTGTTTTCGTTTTTATGGTGGTTTTCATGAACTTTTGCCCAAAGTTCTGGGGTTCTAGGGTGATTTACAACGACCTTAAGAACCAATACATGTTTGAGAGTTTATGACCAAAACCTCGTCGTTTTCGTGTTTTATGGCTGTTTTTATGAGCTGTTGCCCAAGGTTTAGGTGTTTTAGGGCGATTTACAATAACCTTAAGACCTGATACATGTTGGAGAGGTTTGAACCAAAACTCGCAGTTTTCGCATTTGATGGCTGTTTTCATGAGCTATTGCCAACAATTTTGGGGTTCTAAGGCGTTTTACATCAACCTTAAGACCTGATGCGTGTTTGAGAGTTATGACCAAAAAATCATCGTTTTCGTGTTTTAAGGTCGTTTTCATGAGTTATTGGCCACAGTTTTGGGTTCTAGATGGATTTGCATGCCTCGTAAGAACCCTTACATGTGTGAGAGATATGACCAGGAACTCGTCATTTTCACGTTTTATGGCCATTATTTTGAGCTATTGCTACGCTTTTGGGTTTCAGGGCGATTTACATCAACCTTAAGACCAGATACATGTTTGAGAGTTATGACCAAAAACTCGTCCTTTTCATGTTTAATGGTCGTTTTTATGAGTTATTGCCCATAGTTTTTGGGTTCCAGGCAGATTTGCGTGCCTCGTAAGAACTCTTACATGTTTGAGAGATATGACTAGAAACTCGTCGTTTTCGTTTTTATGGTGGTTTTCATGAACTTTTGCCCAAAGTTCTAGGGTTCTAGGGTGATTTACAACGACCTTAAGAACCAATACATGTTTGAGAGTTTATGACCAAAACCTCGTCGTTTTCGTGTTTTATGGCTGTTTTTATGAGCTGTTGCCCAAGGTTTAGGGGTTTCAGGACGATTTACAATGACCTTAAGACCTGATACATGTTGGAGAGGTTTGACCTAAAACTCGCAGTTTTCGCGTTTTATGGCTGTTTTCATGAGCTATTGCCAACAATTTTGGGGTTCTAGGGCGTTTTACATCAACCTTAAGACCTGATGCGTGTTTGAGAGTTATGACCAAAAAATCATCATTTTCGTGTTTTACGGTCGTTTTCATGAGTTATTGCCCACAGTTTTTGGGTTCCAGACGGATTTGCATTCCTCGTAAGAACCCTTACATGTTTGAGAGATATGACCAGGAACTCATCATTTTCACATTTTATGGCCATTTTTATGAGCTATTGCCCACAGATACATGTTTGAGAGTTTATGACCAAAAACTCGTTGTTTTCGTGTTTTATGGCTGTTTTTATGAGCTATTGCCCACAGTTTGGGGGTTTGAGGGTGATTTACAATGACCTTAAGACCTGATACGCATGTTGGATAGATTTGACCCAAAACTCGCAGTTTTCGCGTTTATGGATGTTTTCATGAGCTATTGCCAACAATTTTGGGGTTGTAGTGCGTGTTTGAGAGTTATGACCAAAAAATCATCGTTTTCGTGTTTTACGGTCGTTTTCAGGAGATATTGCCCATAGTTTTTGGGTTGCAGACGGATTTGCATGCCTCGTAAGAACCCTTACATGTTTGAGAGATATAACCAGGAACTCGTCATTTTCACGTTTTATGGCCATTTTTATGAGCTATTGCCCACAATTTTGGGGTTCCAGGGCGATTTACATCAACCTTAAGACCCGATACAAGTTTGAGAGTTATGACCAAAAACTCGTCCTTTTCATGTTTATGGTCGTTTTCATGAGTTATTGCCCATAGTTTTTGGGTTCCAGGCGGATTTGCATGCCTCGTAAGAACCCTTACATGTTTGAGACATATGACTAAAAACTCGTCATTTTCGTGTTTATGGTCATTTTCATGACCTATTGCCCAAAATTTTGGGGTTCGAGGGCGATTTACAACGTCGTTAAGAACTAATACATGTTGGAGAGTTTATGACCAAAACCTTGTCGTTTTCATGTTTATGGACTTTTTCATGAGCTATTGCCAAGAGTTTTGGGGTTCGAGGTGGATTTGCATGCCTCATAAGAACCCTTACATGTTTGAGAGATATGACCAGAAACTCGTCGTTTTCGTGTTTATGGCCATTTTCATGAGCTATTGCCCACAACTTTTGGGTTCCTGTTGGATTTGTAAGGCCTGTAAGACCCGTTACATGTTTGAGATATATGAGTAAAAACTCGAAGTTTTCGTGTTTTATGGCCGTTTTATGAGCTATTGCCCAGTGTTAGGGTTTTGAGGGCGATTTACAATGATATTAAGACCTGATACATGTTGGAGAGATATGACCCAAAACTCGCAGTTTTCGTGTTTATGGCCGTTTTGATAAGCTATTTCCCATAGTTTTGGGGTTCAAGGGTGTTTTACATCAACCTTAAGACCCGATACATGTTTGAGAGTTATGACCAAAAACTCGTTGTTTTCATGTTTTATGGTCGTTTTCATGAGTTATTGCAAATAGTTTTTGGGTTCTAGGCGGATTTGCATGCCTCATAACAACCCTTACATGTTTGAGAGATATGACTAGAAACTCGTCGTTTTTGTTTTTATGGTGGTTTTCATGAACTGTTGCCCAAAGTTCTGGGGTTCTAGGGCGATTTACAACGACCATAATAAACAAAAAATGTTTGAGAGTTTATTACCAAAAACTCGCAGTTCGTGTTTTATGGCTGTTTTTATGAGCTGTTGCCCACAGTTTAGGGGTTTGAGGGCGATTTACAATGACCTTAAGACATGATACATATTGGAGAGATTTGACCCAAAACACGCAGTTTTCGCGTTTTATGGTTGTTTTCATGAGCTATTGCCAACAATTTTGGGGTTCTAAGGCGTTTTACATCAACCTTAAGACCTGATGCGTGTTTGAGAGTTATGACCAAAAAATCATCGTTTTCGTGTTTTAAGGTCGTTTTCATGAGTTATTGGCCACAGTTTTGGGTTCTAGATGGATTTGCATGCCTCGTAAGAACCCTTACATGTGTGAGAGATATGACCAGGAACTCGTCATTTTCACGTTTTATGGCCATTATTTTGAGCTATTGCCCACAGTTTTCGGGTTTCAGGGCGATTTACATCAACCTTAAGACCAGATACATGTTTGAGAGTTATGACCAAAAACTCGTCCTTTTCATGTTTAATGGTCGTTTTTATGAGTTATTGCCCATAGTTTTTGGGTTCCAGGCAGATTTGCGTGCCTCGTAAGAACTCTTACATGTTTGAGAGATATGACTAGAAACTCGTTGTTTTCGTTTTTATGGTGGTTTTCATGAACTTTTGCCCAAAGTTACGGGGTTCTAGGGTGATTTACTGACCTTAAGAACCAATACATGTTTGAGAGTTTATGACCAAAACCTCGCTGCTTTCGTGTTTTATGGCTGTTTTATGAGTTGCCCAAGGTTTAGGTGTTTTAGGCGATTTACAATAACCTTAAGACCTGATACATGTTGGAGAGGTTTGAACCAAAACTCGATTTGATTTGATGGCTGTTTTCATGAGCTATTGCCAACAATTTTGGGGTTCTAGGGCGTTTTACATCAACCTTAAGACCTGATGCGTGTTTGAGAGTTATGACCAAAAAATCATCGTTTTCGTGTTTTACGGTCGTTTTCATGAGTTATTGCCCACAGTTTTTGGGTTCCAGACGGATTTGCATTCCTCGTAAGAACCCTTACATGTTTGAGAGATATGACCAGGAACTCATCATTTTCACATTTTATGGCCATTTTTATGAGCTATTGCCCAAAGTTCTAGGGTTCTAGGGTGATTTACAACGACCTTAAGACCAGATACATGTTTGAGAGTTTATGACCAAAAACTCGTTGTTTTCGTGTTTTATGGCTGTTTTTATGAGCTATTGCCCACAGTTTGGGGGTTTGAGGGCGATTTACAAAGTCCTTAAGACCTGACACGCATGTTGGAGAGATTTGACCCAAAACTTCGCAGTTTCGCGTTTATGGTTGTTTTCATGAGCTATTGCCAACAATTTTGGGGTTCTAGTGCGTGTTTGAGAGTTATGACCAAAAATCATCGCTTTTCGTGTTTACGGTCGTTTTCATGAGTTATTGCCAGTTTTTTGGGTTCCAGACGGATTTGCATGCCTCGTAAGAACCCTTACATGTTTGAGAGATATGACCAGGAACTCGTCATTTTCACGTTTTATGGCCATTTTTATGAGCTATTGCCCACAATTTTGGGGTTCCAGGGCGATTTACATCAACCTTAAGACCCGATACAAGTTTGAGAGTTATGACCAAAAACTCGTCCTTTTCATGTTTTATGGTCGTTTTCATGAGTTATTGCCCATAGTTTTTGGGTTCCAGGTGGATTTGCATGCCTCGTAAGAACCCTTACATGTTTGAGAGATATGACCAGAAACTCGTCATTTTCGTGTTTATGGTCGTTTTCATGACCTATTGCCCAAAATTTTGGGGTTCGAGGGCGATTTACAACGTCCTTAAGAACTAATACATGTTGGAGAGTTTATGACCAAAACCTTGTCGTTTTCGTGTTTATGGACTTTTTCATGAGATATTGCCCAGCGTTTTGGGGTTCTAGGCGGATTTGCATGCCTCATAATAACCCTTACATGTTTGAGAGATATGACCAGAAACTCGTCGTTTTCTTGTTTATGGCCATTTTCATGAGCTATTGCCCACAACTTTTGGGTTCCTGTTGGATTTGCAAGGCTTGTAAGACCCGTTACATGTTTGATATATATGAGTAAAAACTCGTAGTTTTCGTGTTTTATGGCCGTTTTATGAGCTATTGCCCACTGTTAAGGTTTTGAGGGCGATTTAAAATGATATTATGACCTGATACATGTTGGAGAGATATGACCCAAAACTCGCAGTTTTCGTGTTTATGGCCGTTTTGATAAGCTATTTCCCATAGTTTTGGGGTTCAAGGGCGTTTTACATCAACCTTAAGACCCGATACATGTTTGAGAGTTATGACCAAAAACTCGTCATTTTCATGTTTTATGGTCGTTTTCATGAGTTATTGCAAATAGTTTTTGGGTTCCAGGTGGATTTGCATGCCTCGTAACAACCCTTACATGCTTGAGAGATATGACTAGAAACTCGTCGTTTTTGTTTTTATGGTGGTTTTCATGAACTATTGCCCAAAGTTCTGGGGTTCTAGGGCGATTTACAACGACCTTAAGAACTAATACATGTTGAGAGTTTATGACCAAAACCTCGTCGTTTTCATGTTTTATGGCTGTTTTTATGAGCTGTTGTCCACAGTTTAGGGGTTTGAGGGCGATTTACAATGACCTTAAGACCTGATACAAATTGGAGAGATTTGACCCAAAACACGCAGTTTTCGCGTTTTATGGCTGTTTTCATGAGCTATTGCCAACAATTTTGGGGTTCTACGGCGTTTTACATCAACCTTAAGACCTGATGCGTGTTTGAGAGTTATGACCCAAAAATCATCGTTTTCGTGTATTACGGTCGTTTTCATGAGTTATTGCCCACAGTTTTTGGGTTCTAGATGGATTTGCATGCCTCGTAAGAACCCTTACATGTTTGAGAGATATGACCAGGAACTCGTCATTTTCATGTTTTATGGCCATTATTATGAGCTATTGCCCACAGTTTTGGGGTTCCAGGGCGATTTACATCAACCTTAAGACCAGATACATGTTTGAGAGCTATGACCAAAAACTCGTCCTTTTCATGTTTTATGGTCGTTTTTATGAGTTTTTGCCCATAGTTTTTGGATTCCAGGCAGATTTGCGTGCCTCGTAAGAACTCTTACATGTTTGAGAGATATGACTAGAAACTCGTCGTTTTCGTTTTTATGGTGGTTTTCATGAACTATTGCCCAAAGTTCTAGGGTTCTTGGGTGATTTACAACGACCTTAAGAACCAATACATGTTTGAGAGTGTATGACCAAAACCTCGTTGTTTTCGGGTTTTATGGCTGTTTTTATGAGCTGTTGCCCACGGTTTAGGGGTTTGAGGGCGATTTACAATGACCTTAAGACCTGATACAAGTTGGAGAGATTTGACCCAAAACTCGCAGTTTTCGCGTTTTATGGCTGTTTTCATGAGCTTGCCAACAATTTTGGGGTTCTAGTGCGTGTTTGAGAGTTATGACCAAAAAATCATCGTTTTCGTGTTTTACGGTCGTTTTCATGAGTTATTGCCCACAGTTTTTGGGTTCTAGATGGATTTGCATACCTCGTAAGAACCCTTACATGTTTGAGAGATATGACCATGAACTCATCATTTTCACGTTTTATGGCCATTTTTATGAGCTATTGCCCACAGTTTTGGGGTTCCAGGGCGATTTACATCAACCTTAAGACCAGATACATGTTTGAGAGTTATGACCAAAAACTCGTCCTTTTCATGTTTTATGGTCGTTTTCATGAGTTATTGCCCATAGTTTTTGAGTTCTAGGCGGATTTGCGTTCCTCGTAAGAACCCTTACATGTTTGAGAGATATGACCAGAAACTCGTTGTTTTCGTGTTTATGGCCTTTTTCATGAGCTATTGCCCAAAGTTTTGGGGTTCTAGGCGGATTTGCATGCCTCATAAGAACCCTTACATGTTTGAGAGATATGTCCAGAAACTTGTGTTTGTCGTGTTTACGGCAATTTTCATGAGCTATAGCCCACAATTTTTGGGTTCCTGTAGGATTAGTAAGGCCTGTAAGACCCGTTACATGTTTGAGATATATGACTAAAAACTCGTAGTTTTCGTGTTTTATGGCCGTTTTATGAGCTATTGCCCACTGTTTAGGATTTTGAGGGCGATTTACAATGATATTAAGACCTGATACATGTTGGAGATATATGACCCAAAATTCGCAGTTCTCGTGTTTATGGTCGTTTTCAAAAGCTATTGCCCATAGTTTTGGGGTTCCAAGGCGTTTTACATCAACTTAAGACCCGATACAAGTTTGAGAGTTATGACCAAAAACTCATTATTTTCATCAGTTATTGCCCATAGTTTTTGGGTTCCAATCGGATTTGCATGCCTCGTAAGAACCCTTACATGTTTGAGAGATATGACTAGAAACTCAACGCTTTCGCATTTTATTGTCGTTTTCATGAGCCATTGCGAATAATTTTGGGATTCTAGGGCGATTTACAACGACTTTAAGAACCAATACATGTTTGAGAGTTGATGACCAAAACCTCTTCGTTTTCGTGTTTATGGACATTTTCATGAGCTATTTCCCACAGTTTTGGGGTTCCAGGCGGATTTGCATGCCTCATAAGAACCCTTACATGTTTGAGAGTTTATCTCCAAAACCTCGTTATTTTCGTGTTTATAGCCATTTTCATGAGCTATTTCCCACAGTTTTGGGGTTCCAGGCGGATTTGCATGCCTCATAAGAACCCTTACATGTTTGAGAGATATGACCAGAAACTCGTCGTTTTCGTGTTTATGGCCATTTTCATGAGCTATTGGCCACAATTTTTGGGTTCCTGTTGGATTTGCAAGGCCTGTAAGACCCGTTACATGTTTGAGATATATGACTAAAAACTGGTAGTTTTCGTGTTTTATGGCCGTTTTATGAGCTATTGCCCACTATTTAGGGTTTTGAGGCTGATTTACAATGATATTAAGACCTGATACATGTTGGAGATATATGACCCGAAACTCGCAGTTTTCGTGTTTATGGCCGTCTTCATAAGCTATTGCCCATAGTTTTGGGGTTCCAGGGCGTATTACATCAACCTTAAGACCTGATACAAGTTTGAGAGTTATGACCAAAAACTCGTCTTTTTCATGAGTTATTGCCCATAGTTTTTGGGTTCCATGCGGATTTGCATGCCTCGTAAGAACCCTTAGATGATTGAGAGATATGACCAGAAACTCGACGTTTTCGCATTTTATGGTCGTTTTCATGAGCCATTGCCAATAATTTCGGGGTTCTAGGGCGATTTACAACGACTTTAAGAACCAATGCATGTTTGAGAGTTTATGACCAAAACCTCGTCGTTTTCGTGTTTTATGGGCGTTTTTATAACCTATTGCCCACTGTTTAGTGGTTCGAGGGCGATTTACAATGACCGTATGACCTATTACATGTTGGAGAGATATGACCCAAAACTCGCAGTTTTCGCATTTTATGGCCGTTTTCATGAGCTATTGCCAACAGTTTTGGGGTTCTTGGGCGTTTTACATCAACCTTAAGACCTGATGTTTGTTTGAGAGTTATGACAAAAAATTCATCATTTTCGTGTTTTACGGTCGTTTTCATGACTTATTACCCACAGTTTTTGGGTTCTAGACGGATTTGCATGCCTCGTAAGAACCCTTACATGTTTGACAGATATGACCAGGAACTCGTCATTTTCACGTTTTATGGCCATTCTTATGAGCTATTGCCCACAATTTTGTGTTTCCAGGGCGATTTACATCAACCTTAAGAGCCGATACATGTTTGAGAGTTATGACCAAAAACTAGCCATTTTCCAGTTTTATGGTTGTTTTGATGAGTTATTGCCCATAGTTTTTGGGTTACAGGCGGATTTGCATGCCTTGTAAGAACCCTTACATGTTTGAGAGACATGACCAAAAACTCGTAGTTTTTGTGGTTATGGTCGTTTTCATGAACTATTGCCCAAAGTTTTGGGGTTCTAGGGCGATTTACAATGACCTTAAGAACCGATACATGTTGGAGAGTTTATGACCAAAACCTTGTCGTTTTCGTGTTTATGGACATTTTCATGAGCTATTGCCCAGAGTTTTGGGGTTCTAGGCGGATTTGCATGCCTCATAAGAACCCTTACATGTTTGAGAGATATGACCAGAAACTCGTCGTTTTCGTGTTTATGGCCATTTTCATGTGCTATTGCCCACAATTTTCGGGTTCTAGGGTGATTTACAACGACTTTAAGAACCAATACATTTTTGAGAGTTTATGACCAAAACCTCGCCGTTTTCGTGTTTATGGCCATTTTCATGAGCTATTTCCCACAATTTGGGGGTTCCAGCCGAATTTGCATGCCTCATAAGAACCCTTACAAGTTTGAGAGTTTATATCCAAAACCTCGTAGTTTTCGTGTTTATAGCCATTTTCATGAGCTATTTCCCACAGTTTTGGGATTCTAGGCGGATTTGCATGCCTCATAATAACCCTTACATGTTTGAGAGATATGACCAGAAACTCATCGTTTTTGTGTTTATGGCCATTTACATGTGCTCTTGCCCAAAGTTATTGGGTTCCTATTAGACTTGCATTGCCTGTAAGACCCATTACATGTTTGAGATATATGACTAAAAACTCGTAGTTTTCGTGTTTTATGGGCGTTTTTATGAGATATTGCCCACTATTTAGTGGTTCAAGGGCGATTTACAATGACCTTATGACCTAATACATGTTGGAGAGATATGACCCAAAACTTGAAGTTTTCGCATTTTATGGCCGTTTTCATGAGCTATTGCCAACAGTTTTATGGTTCCAGGGCGTTTTACATCAACCTTAAGACCTGATGTGTGTTTGAGAGTTATGACAAAAAATTCAACGTTTTCGTGTTTTACGGTCGTTTTCATGAGTTATTGCCCATAGTTTTTGGGTTCCAGACGGATTTGCATGCCTCGTAAGAACCCTTACATGTTTGAGAGATATGACCAGGAACTCATCATTGTCACGTTTTATGGCCAGTCTTATGAGCTATTGCGCACAATTTTGTGGTTCTAGGGCGATTTACATCAACCTTAAGACCCGATACATGTTTGAGAGTTATGACCAAAAACTCGTCGTTTTCATGTTTTCTGGTCGTTTCGATGAGTTATTGCCCATAGTTTTTGGGTTCCAGGCGGATTTGCATGCCTCGTAAGAACCCTTACATGTTTGAGAGACATGACCAGAAACTCGTCGTTTTCGTGTTTATGGTCGTTTTCATGAACTATTGCCCAAAGTTTTTGGGTTCTTGGGCGATTTACAACGACCTTAAGAACCAATACATGTTGGAGAGTTTATGACCAAATCCTCGTCGTTTTCGTGTTTATGGACTTTTTCATGAGATATTGCCCAGCGTTTTGGGGTTCTAGGCGGATTTGCATGCCTCATAATAACCCTTACATGTTTGAGAGATATGACCAGAAACTCGTCGTTTTCGTGTTTATGGCCATTTTCATGAGCTATTGCCCACAATTTTTGGGTTCCTGTTGGATTTGCAAGGCCTGTAAGACCCGTTACATGTTTGAGATATATGACTAAAAACTTGTAGTTTTCGTGTTTTATGGCCGTTTTATGAGCTATTACCCACTGTTAGGGTTTTGAGGGCGATTTACAATGATATTAAGACCTGATACATGTTGGAGAGATATGACCAAAAACTCGTAGTTTTCGTGTTTATGTCCGTTTTCATAAGCTATTGCCCATAGTTTTGGGGTTCTAGGGCGTTTTACATCAACCTTAAGACCCGATACATGTTTAAGAGTTATGACCAAAAACTCGTCGTTTCAATGAGTTATTGCTCATAGTTTTTGGGTTCCAGGAGTATTTGCATGCCTCGTAAGAACCCTTACATGTTTGAGAGATATGAACAGAAACTCGTCATTTTCGTGTTTATGGTGGTTTTCATGAACTATTGCCCAAAGTTTTGGGTTTCTAGGGCGATTTACAACAACCTTAAGAACCAATACATGTTTGAGAGTTTATGACCAAAACCTCGTCGTTTTCGTGTTTTATGGCTGTTTTTATGAGCTGTTGCCCATAGTTCCTTTTCCCTTTATTGATCAAATGCTTGAGAGGTTGTCCAAAAAGACTCACTTTTGCTTCCTGGATGGTTATTCTGGGTTTTCTCAAATTGCTGTTGAAATGGTTATACCCTAGGGGTAAACGATCTTAGCATACCTAGTCTAGCCCAAGGAAGGCCCACGAGAACATGCGCCGATAGTTTTGGGGTTCCAGGGCGATTTACATCAACCTTAAGAACCGATACATGTTTGAAAAATATGACCAGGAACTCATCATTTTCACGTTTTATGGCCATTCTTATGAGCTATTGCCCACAATTTTGTGGTTCCAGGGCGATTTACATCAACCTTAAGACCCGATACATGTTTGAGAGTTATGACCAAAAACTAGCCATTTTCATGTTTTATGGTTGTTCTGATGAGTTATTGCCCATAGTTTTTGCGTTACAGGGGGATTTGCATGCCTCGTAAGAACCCTTACATGTTTGAGAGACATGACCAGAAACTCGTCGTTTCCGTGTTTATGGTCGTTTTCATCAACTATTGCCCAAAGTTTTGGTGTTCTAGGGCGATTTACAACGACCTTAAGAAACAATACATGTTGGAGAGTTTATGACCAAAACCTCGTCGTTTTCATGTTTATGGACATTTTCATGAGCTATTGCCCAGAGTTTTGGGTTCCAGGCGGATTTGCATGCCTCATAAGAACCCTTACATGTTAGAGAGATATGACCAGAAACTCGTCGTTTTCGTGTTTATGGGCATTTTCATGTGCTATTGCCCACAATTTTTGGGTTCCTGTTGGATTTGCAAGGCCTGTAAGACCCATTACATGTTTGAGATATATGACTAAAAACTCGTAGTTTTCGTGTTTTATGGCCGTTTTATGAGCTATTACCCACTGTTAGGGTTTTGAGGGCGATTTACAATGATATTAAGACCTGATACTTGTTGGAGAGATATGACCAAAAACTCGTAGTTTTCGTGTTTATGTCCGTTTTCATAAGCTATTGCCCATAGTTTTGGGGTTCTAGGGCGTTTTACGTCAACCTTAAGACCCGATACATGTTTAAGAGTTATGACCAAAAACTCGTCGTTTCAATGAGTTATTGCTCATAGTTTTTGGGTTCCAGGAGTATTTGCATGCCTCGTAAGAACCCTTACATGTTTGAGAGATATGAACAGAAACTCGTCGTTTTCGTGTTTATGGTGGTTTTCATGAACTATTGCCCAAAGTTTTGGGGTTCTAGGGAGATTTACAACAACCTTAAGAACCAATACATGTTTGAGAGTTTATGACCAAAACCTCGTCGTTTTCGTGTTTTATGGCTGTTTTTATGAGCTGTTGCCCATAGTTCCTTTTCCCTTTATTGATCAAATGCTTGAGAGGTTGTCCAAAAAGACTCACTTTTGCTTCCTGGATGGTTATTCTGGGTTTTCTCAAATTGCTGTTGAAATGGTTATACCCTAGGGGTAAACGATCCTAGCATACCTAGTCTAGCCCAAGGAAGGCCCACGAGAACATGCGCCGATAGTTTTGGGGTTCCAAGGCAATTTACATCAACCTTAAGAACCAATACATGTTTGACAAATATGACCAGGAACTCGTCATTTTCACGTTTTATGGCCATTCTTATGAGCTATTGCCCACAATTTTGTGGTTCCAGGGCGATTTACATCAACCTTAAGACCCGATACATGTTTGAGAGTTATGACCAAAAACTAGCCATTTTCATGTTTTATGGTTGTTTGGATGAGTTATTGCCCATAGTTT
The DNA here is from genome assembly GCA_023614405.1 of Avena insularis. Lineage (NCBI taxonomy): Eukaryota > Viridiplantae > Streptophyta > Magnoliopsida > Poales > Poaceae > Avena > Avena insularis. The sequence goes on along the minus strand of CM042690.1, from coordinate 21,298,379 downwards.
TTGCGTTACAGGCGGATTTGCATGCCTCGTAAGAACCCTTACATGTTTGAGAGACATGACCAGAAACTCGTCGTTTTCGTGTTTATGGTCGTGTTGATGAACTATTGCCCAAAGTTTTGGGGTTCTAGGGCGATTTACAACGACCTTAAGAAACAATACATGTTGGAGCGTTTATGACCAAATCCTCGTCGTTTTCATGTTTATGGACATTTTCATGAGCTATTGCCCAAAGTTTTAGGGTTCCAGGCGGATTTGCATGCCTCATAAGAACCCTTACATGTTTGAGAGATATGACCAGAAACTCGTCGTTTTCGTGTTTATGGGCATTTTCATGTGCTATTGCCCACAATTTTTGGGTTCCTGTTGGATTTGCAAGGCCTGTAAGACCCGTTACATGTTTGAGATATATGACTAAAAACTCGTAGTTTTCATGTTTTATGGTCGTTTTATGAGCTATTGCCCACTGTTAGGGTTTTGAGGGCGATTTACAATGATATTAAGACCTGATACATGTTGGAGAGATATGAACCAAAACTCGTATTTTTCGTGTTTATGGCCGTTTTCATAAGCTATTGCCCATAGTTTTGGGGTTCTAGGGCGTTTTACATCAACCTTAAGACCCGATACATGTTTAAGAGTTATGACCAAAAACTCGTCGTTTCAATGAGTTATTGCTCATAGTTTTTGGGTTCTAGGAGTATTTGCATGCCTCGTAAGAACCCTTACATGTTTGAGAGATATGAACAGAAACTCATCGTTTTCGTGTTTATGGTGGTTTTCATGAACTATTGCCCAAAGTTTTGGGGTTCTAGGGCGATTTACAACAACCTTAAGAACCAATACATGTTTGAGAGTTTATGACCAAAACCTCGTCGTTTTCGTGTTTTATGGCTGTTTTTATGAGCTGTTGCCCATAGTTCCTTTTCCCTTTATTGATCAAATGCTTGAGAGGTTGTCCAAAAAGACTCACTTTTGCTTCCTGGATGGTTATTCTGGGTTTTCTCAAATTGCTTTTGAAATGGTTATACCCTAGGGGTAAACGATCTTAGCATACCTAGTCTAGCCCAAGGAAGGCCCACGAGAACATGCGCCGATAGTTTTGGGGTTCCAGGGCGATTTACATCAACCTTAAGAATCGATACATGTTTGAAAAATATGACCAGGAACTCATCATTTTCACGTTTTATGGCCATTCTTATGAGCTATTGCCCACAATTTTATGGTTCCAGGGCGATTTACATCAACCTTAAGACCCGATACATGTTTGAGAGTTATGACCAAAAACTAGCCATTTTCATGTTTTATGGTTGTTTTGATGAGTTATTGCCCATAGTTTTTGCGTTACAGGCGGATTTGCATGCCTCGTAAGAACCCTTACATGTTTGAGAGACATGACCAGAAACTCGTCGTTTTCGTGTTTATGGTCGTTTTCATCAACTATTGCCCAAAGTTTTGGTGTTCTAGGGCGATTTACAACGACCTTAAGAAACAATACATGTTGGAGAGTTTATGACCAAAACCTCGTCGTTTTCATGTTTATGGACATTTTCATGAGCTATTGCCCAGAGTTTTGGGTTCCAGGCGGATTTGCATGCCTCATAAGAACCCTTACAAGTTAGAGAGATATGACCAGAAACTCGTCGTTTTCGTGTTTATGGGCATTTTCATGTGCTATTGCCCACAATTTTTGGGTTCCTGTTGGATTTGCAAGGCCTGTAAGACCCATTACATGTTTGAGATATATGACTAAAAACTCGTAGTTTTCGTGTTTTATGGCCGTTTTATGAGCTATTACCCACTGTTAGGGTTTTGAGGGCGATTTACAATGATATTAAGACCTGATACTTGTTGGAGAGATATGACCAAAAACTCATAGTTTTCGTGTTTATGTCCGTTTTCATAAGCTATTGCCCATAGTTTTGGGGTTCTAGGGCGTTTTACGTCAACCTTAAGACCCGATACATGTTTAAGAGTTATGACCAAAAACTCGTCGTTTCAATGAGTTATTGCTCATAGTTTTTGGGTTCCAGGAGTATTTGCATGCCTCGTAAGAACCCTTACATGTTTGAGAGATATGAACAGAAACTCGTCGTTTTCGTGTTTATGGTGGTTTTCATGAACTATTGCCCAAAGTTTTGGGGTTCTAGGGCGATTTACAACAACCTTAAGAACCAATACATGTTTGAGAGTTTATGACCAAAACCTCGTCATTTTCGTGTTTTATGGCTGTTTTTATGAGCTGTTGCCCATAGTTCCTTTTCCCTTTATTGATCAAATGCTTGAGAGGTTGTCCAAAAAGACTCACTTTTGCTTCCTGGATGGTTATTCTGGGTTTTCTCAAATTGCTGTTGAAATGGTTATACCCTAGGGGTAAACGATCTTAGCATACCTAGTCTAGCCCAAGGAAGGCCCACGAGAACATGCGCCGATAGTTTTGGGGTTCCAGGGCGATTTACATCAACCTTAAGAACCAATACATGTTTGACAAATATGACCAGGAACTCGTCATTTTCACGTTTTATGGCCATTCTTATGAGCTATTGCCCACAATTTTGTGGTTCCAGGGCGATTTACATCAACCTTAAGACCCGATACATGTTTGAGAGTTATGACCAAAAACTAGCCATTTTCATGTTTTATGGTTGTTTTGATGAGTTATTGCCCATAGTTTTTGCGTTACAGGCGGATTTGCATGCCTCGTAAGAACCCTTACATGTTTGAGAGACATGACCAGAAACTCGTCGTTTTCGTGTTTATGGTCGTTTTCATCAACTATTGCCCAAAGTTTTGGGGTTCTAGGGCGATTTACAACGACCTTAAGAAACAATACATGTTGGAGAGTTTATGACCAAAACCTCGTCGTTTTCATGTTTATGGACATTTTCATGAGCTATTGCCTAGAGTTTTGGGTTCCAGGCGGATTTGCATGCCTCATAAGAACCCTTACATGTTTGAGAGTATGACCAGAAACTCGTCGTTTTCGTGTTTATGGGCATTTTCATGTGCTATTGCCCACAATTTTTGGGTTCCTGTTGGATTTGCAAGGCCTGTAAGACCCATTACATGTTTGAGATATATGACTAAAAACTCGTAGTTTTCATGTTTTATGGTCGTTTTATGAGCTATTGCCCACTGTTAGGGTTTTGAGGGCGATTTACAATGATATTAAGACCTGATACATGTTGGAGAGATATGAACCAAAACTCGCAGTTTTCGTGTTTATGGCCGTTTTCATAAGCTATTTCCCATAGTTTTGGGGTTCCAGGGCGTTTTACATCAACCTTAAGACCCGATACATGTTTGAAAGTTATGAACAGAAACTCGTCGTTTTCGTGTTTATGGTGGTTTTTATGAACTATTTCCCAAAGTTTTGGGAATCTAGGGCGATTTACAACGACCTGAAGAACCAATACATGTTTGATAGTTTATGACCAAAACCTCTTCCTTTTCGTGTTTTATGGCTGTTTCTATGAGCTGTTGCCCATAGTTTAGGGGTTCGAGGGAGATTTACAATGACCTTAAGACCTGATACATGTTGGAGAGATTTGACCAAAAACTCGCAGTTTTCGCGTTTTATGGCCGTTTTCATGAGCTATCGCCAACAGTTTTGGGGTTCCAGGGCGTTTTACATCAACCTTAAGACCTGATGCATGTTTGAGAGTTAAGACCAAAAAATCATCGTTTTCGTGTTTTACTATCGTTTTCATGAGGTATTGCCACAGTTTTTGGGTTCCAGATGGATTTGCATGCCTCGTAAGAACCCTTACATGTTTGACAGAAATGACTAGGAACTCGTCATTTTCACGTTTTATGGCCATTCTTATGAGCTATTGCCCACAATTTTGTGGTTCCAGGACGATTTACATCAACCTGAAGACCCGATACATGTTTGAGAGTTTTGACAAAAAACTAGCCGTTTTCATGTTTTAGGGTTCCAGGCGGATTTGCATGCCTCATAAGAACCCTTACATGTTTGAGAGATATGACCAGAAACTCGTCGTTTTCGTGTTTATGGGCATTTTCATGTGCTATTGCCCACAATTTTTGGGTTCCTGTTGGATTTGCAAGGCCTGTAAGACCCGTTACATGTTTGAGATATATGACTAAAAACTCGTAGTTTTCATGTTTTATGGTCGTTTTATGAGCTATTGCCCACTGTTAGGGTTTTGAGGGCGATTTACAATGATATTAAGACCTGATACATGTTGGAGAGATATGAACCAAAACTCGTATTTTTCGTGTTTATGGCCGTTTTCATAAGCTATTGCCCATAGATTTGGGGTTCTAGGGCGTTTTACATCAACCTTAAGACCCGATACATGTTTAAGAGTTATGACCAAAAACTCGTCGTTTCAATGAGTTATTGCTCATAGTTTTTGGGTTCTAGGAGTATTTGCATGCCTCGTAAGAACCCTTACATGTTTGAGAGATATGAACAGAAACTCATCGTTTTCGTGTTTATGGTGGTTTTCATGAACTATTGCCCAAAGTTTTGGGGTTCTAGGGCGATTTACAACAACCTTAAGAACCAATACATGTTTGAGAGTTTATGACCAAAACCTCGTCGTTTTCATGTTTTATGGCTGTTTTTATGAGCTGTTGCCCATAGTTCCTTTTCCCTTTATTGATCAAATGCTTGAGAGGTTGTCCAAAAAGACTCACTTTTGCTTCCTGGATGGTTATTCTGAGTTTTCTCAAATTGCTGTTGAAATGGTTATACCCTAGGGGTAAACGATCTTAGCATACCTAGTCTAGCCCAAGGAAGGCCCACGAGAACTTGCGCCGATAGTTTTGGGGTTCCAGGGCGATTTACATCAACCTTAAGAACCGATACATGTTTGACAAATATGACCAGGAACTCGTCATTTTCACGTTTTATGGCCATTCTTATGAGCTATTGCCCACAATTTTGTGGTTCTAGGGCGATTTACATCAACTTTAAGACCCGATACATGTTTGAGAGTTATGACCAAAAACTAGCCGTTTTCATGTTTTATGGTTGTTTTGATGAGTTATTGCCCATAGTTTTTGGGTTACAGGCGGATTTGCATGCCTCGTAAGAACCTGTACATGTTTGAGAGACATGACCAGAAACTCGTCGTTTTCGTGTTTATGGTCGTTTTCATGAACTATTGCCCAAAGTTTTGGGGTTCTAGGTCAATTTACAACGACCTTAAGAACCAATACATGTTGGAGAGTTTATGACCAAAACCTCGTCGTTTTCGTGTTTATGGACATTTTCATGAGCTATTGCCTAGAGTTTTGGGGTTCCAGGCGGATTTCCATGCCTCATAAGAACCCTTACATGTTTGAGAGATATGACCAGAAACTCGTCGTTTTCGTGTTTATGGCCATTTTCATGTGCTATTGCCCACAATTTTTGGGTTCCTGTTGGATTTCCAAAGCCTGTAAGACCCGTTACATGTTTGAGATATATGACTAAAAACTCGTAGTTTTCATGTTTTATGGTCGTTTTATGAGCTATTGCCCACTTTTAGGGTTTTGAGGGCGATTTACAATGATATTAAGACCTGATACATGTTGGAGGGATATGTCCCAAAACTCGCAGTTTTCGTGTTTATGGCCATTTTCATAAGCTATTGCCCATAGTTTTGGGGTTCCAGGGCGTTTTACATCAACCTTAAGACCCGATACATGTTTGAGAGTTATGAACAGAAACTCGTCGTTTTCGTGTTTATGGTGGTTTTCATGAACTATTTCTCAAAGTTTTGGGGTTCTAGGGCGATTTACAACGACCTTAAGAACCAATACATGTTTGATAGTTTATGACCGAAACCTCATCGTTTTCGTGTTTTATGGCTGTTTTTATGAGCTGTTGCCCACAGTTTAGGGGTTCGAGGGCGATTTACAATGACCTTAAGACCTGATACATGTTGGAGAGATTTGACCCAAAACTCGTAGATTTCGCGTTTTATGGCCGTTTTCATGAGCTATTGCCAACATTTTTGGGGTTCCAGGGCGTTTTACATCAACCTTAAGACCTGATGCGTGTTTGAGAGTTATGACCAAAAAATCATCGTTTTCGTGTTTTACGGTCGTTTTCATGAGTTATTGCCCACAATTTTTGGGTTCCAGACGGATTTGCATGCCTCGAAAGAACCCTTACATGTTTGAGAGATATGACCAGGAACTCATCATTTTCACGTTTTATGGCCATTTCTATGAGCTATTGCCCACAGTTTTGGGGTTCTAGGGCGATTTACATCAACCTTAAGACCCGATACATGTTTGAGAGTTTTGACCAAATACTCGTCTTTTTCATGTTTTATGGTCGTTTTGATGAGTTATTGCCCATATTTTTTGGGTTCCAGGCGGATTTGCATGCCTCGTAAGAACCTTACATGTTTGAGAGATATGACCAGAAACTCGTCGTTTTCATGTTTATGGTCGTTTTGATGACCTATTGCCCAAAGTGTTGGGGTTCTTGGGTGATTTACAACGTCCTTAAGAACCAATACATGTTGGAGAGTTTATGACCAAAACCTCATCGTTTTCGTGTTTATGGCCTTTTTCATGAGATATTGCCCAAAGTTTTGGGGTTCTAGGCGGATTTGCATGCCTCATAAGAACCCTTACATGTTTGAGAGATATGACCAGAAACTCGTCGTTTTCGTGTTTATGGCCATTTTCATGAGCTATTGCCCACAATTTTTGGGTTCCTGTTGGATTTGCAAGGCCTGTAAGACCCGTTACATGTTTGAGATATATGACTAAAAACGGGTAGTTTTCGTGTTTTATGGCCGTTTTATGAGCTATTGCCCACTGTTTAGGGTTTTGAGGTTGATTTACAATGATATTAAGACCTGATACATGTTGGAGATATATGACCCAAAACTCGCAGTTTTCGTGTTTATGGCCGTCTTCATAAGCTATTTCCCATAGTTTTGGGTTTCCAGGGCGTATTACATCAACCTTAAGACCCGATACAAGTTTGAGAGTTATGACCAAAAGCTCGTCTTTTTCATGAGTTATTGCCCATAGTTTTTGGGTTCTAAGCGGATTTGCATGCCTCGTAAGAACCCTTAGATGTTTGAGAGATATGACCAGAAACTCGACGTTTTCACATTTTATGGTCATTTTCATGAGCCATTGCCAATAATTTTGGGGTTCTAGGGCGATTTACAACGACTTTAAGAACCAATACATGTTTGAGAGTTTATGACCAAAACCTCGTCGTTTTCGTGTTTTATGGGCGTTTTTATGAGCTATTGCCCACTGTTTAGTGGTTCGAGGGCGATTTACAATGACCTTATGACCTATCACATGTTGGAGAGATATGACCCAAAACTCGCAGTTTTCCCATTTTATGGCCGTTTTCCTGAGCTATTGCCAACAGTTTTGGGGTTCTTGGGCGTTTTACATCAACCTTATGACCTGATGTTTGTTTGAGAGTTATGACAAAAAATTCATCGTTTTCGTGTTTTACGGTCGTTTTCATGAGTTATTGCCCACAGTTTTTGGGTTCCAGACGGATTTGCATGCCTCGTAAGAACCCTTACAAGTTTCACAGATATGACCAGGAAATCGTCATTTTCACGTTTTATGGCCATTCTTATGAGCTATTTCCCACAATTTTGTGATTCCAGGGCGATTTACATCAACCTTAAGACCCGATACATGTTTGACATTTATGACCAAAAACTAGCCGTTTTCCAGTTTTATGGTTGTTTTGATGAGTTATGGCCCATAGTTTTTGGGTTACAGGCGGATTTGCATGCCTCGTAAGAACCGTTACATGTTTGAGAGACATGACCAGAAACTCGTAGTTTTCGTGTTTATGGTCGTTTTCATGAACTATTGCCCAAAGTTTTGGGGTTCTAGGGCGATTTATAACGACCTTAAGAACCAATACATGTTGGAGAGTTTATGACCAAAACCTCGTCATTTTCGTGTTTATGGCCGTTTTCATGAGCTATTGCCAATAGTTTTAGGGTTCCAGGGCGTTTTACATCAACCTTAAGACCTGATGTGTGTTTCAGAGTTATGACAAAAAATTCAACGTTTTCGTGTTTTACGGTCGTTTCCATGAGTTATTGCCCATAGTTTTTGGGTTCCAGACGGATTTGCATGCCTCGTAAGAACCCTTACATGTTTGAGAGATATGACCTGGAACTCATCATTTTCACGTTTTATGGCCATTTCTATGAGCTATTGCCCACAGTTTTGGGGTTCTAGGGCGATTTACATCAACCTTAAGATCCGATACATGTTTGAGAGTTATGACCAAAAACTCGTCGTTTTCATGTTTTATGGTCGTTTTGATGAGTTACAACGTCTTTAAGAACCAATACATGTTGGAGAGTTTATGACCAAAATCTCGTCGTTTTCGTGTTTATGGACTTTTTCATGAGATATTGCCCAGCGTTTTGCGGTTCCAGGCGGATTTCCATGCCTCATAAGAACCCTTACATGTTTGAGAGATATGACCAGAAACTCGTCGTTTTCGTGTTTATGGCCATTTTCATGAGCTATTGCCCACAATTTTTGGGTTCCTGTTGGATTTGCAAGGCCTGTAAGACCCGTTACATGTTTGAGATATATGACTAAAAACTCGTAGTTTTCGTGTTTTATGGCCGTTTTATGAGCTATTGCCCACTGTTAGGGTTTCGAGGGCGATTTACAATGATATTAAGACCTGATACATGTTGGAGAGATATGACCAAAAACTCGTAGTTTACGTGTTTATGGCCGTTTTCATAAGCTATTGCCCATAGTTTTGGGGTTCTAGGGCGTTTTACATCAACCTTAAGACCCGATACATGTTTGAATTATGACAGAAAACTCGTCGTTTTCATGTTTTATGGTCGTTTCGATGAGTTATTGCCCATAGTTTTTGGGTTCCAGGGGTATTTGCATGCCTCGTAAGAACCCTTACATGTTTGAGAGATATGAACAGAAACTCGTCGTTTTCGTGTTTATGGTGGTTTTCATGAACTATTGCCCAAAGTTTTGGGGTTCTAGGGCGATTTACAACGACCTTAAGAACCAATACATGTTTGAGAGTTTATGACCAAAACCTCGTCGTTTTCGTGTTTTATGGCTGTTTTTATGAGCTGTTGCCCACAGTTCCTTTTCCCTTTATTGATCAAATGCTTGAGAGGTTGTCCAAAAAGACTCACTTTTGCTTCCTGGATGGTTATTCTGGGTTTTCTCAAATTGCTGTTGAGATGGTTATACCCTACGGGTACATGATCTTAGCATACCTAGTCCAACCCAAGGAAGACCCAGGAGAACATGCACCAGCCCATGAGGACTTTCGGGGGGCCAGGGCCCATGACGCCTTCGGATCCTTGGAGAACGAGACTAGAGTAGATAGAATATTCAAAGGGGCAAACCATAAAACCTGTAACCGACTTGATCTGTGACTAGGACCTTCCTATATCTATATAAAGGCTAGGAGGGCACTTCGCATACCACCGCATACACACCTCCACGCCAGATTGCATCTGCGCACCCCTGTACTTTCGGTTCCGCCGTAATCAAGATCAGACAAGCAGGAGTAGGGTTTTCCCTGCGGGGGCCTGAACCTGGGTAATCCTCGTGTCCCCTTGTTGCTTGTTTTCTAACCGTTCCGCGATCTCCAGCATCCCCATTTTCTCCAAAACCCAAGCTCATAACAATGGGCATTGACGAGATTAAACCTCGTTAATTGGCGCCGTCTGTGGGAACTGGGGGCGTTGGTTGTGCGATCGTGACGGTCCCAACCAAAGCGATCTACAACTCCGTGGCGACGGAGAGTTATCTCCTCTTCGGCGTCTTCGACTTCACCGCCCACTCGCCAGCCACCATGAAGGACTTCGAGCCCGTTGGCGACGGACTCGAAATCCTGTTCGGGAGCTTCTGCTTCTAGGTGGGGCAGACCGGCACTCTCCGCCTCCCAGAGCGGGTGCCCCTGCCGTCGATCAGGCCCGCTTCATGGGCCCCGCACCCCGTGCTATGAACATCGCCATCGACAGATGAGTTCTATGACAGCAGCAGCTGCAAATCAGATCTGTGCGATCCACCATCGGAAGAAGGGACCTACAGTTCCGGATCCGAAAGCTGCGGCAGCAGCGATCCATTCTACGAGCGCTACCAATGCGCTGCAGTCATCTAGAGTGACGTGGATGAGGAGCACAACCCGCCACCCAACCCACAGGGTAGAAACAGCGAGAACAGAAGAAGCCAGTCCCCCCCGCCCAATGGGGACGACACCGATCGCGTCATCCACCTCAGCAAGGAAGGATGGGCTCAAGCAGGTGAAGATGTAGCAGGCAACAAGATCCTGCCCGTTCGTGCCTCACGGGACCTGCTGATGGCATACCACATTCTCCTAATCGAGGAGCACAAGAAGCAGGTGAAAATGCAAGAGGTTCTTGAAAAACGCAAGCAAGCAGCCTCAGAGTCCAGTGCATGGCGAGCTGCGCTCTCCGCCATGGGCATCGGCTCCAGCTCGCACGACAACCATGGCAACAAGCATCGTTCTCGCACGGATAACATGGATCCCAAGGCATGTCGCGAGGTGACTCGGGACCTCAACGCGTCCTTCATGGAGATGGATGCCGACAACAACGTCATCCCGAAGACGCCGCAAGCTGCGATCATGGCAGCCACCGCGTACCTCGCATCCCATCCACCTCTGGAAGGGGACCCGAAAAGGGCCGTGCACAAGTCCGTGCTTACCGGACTCGGACTCGTTGGAGCTGCACTCCACGGAGAAGCTCCTGTGGAGCCAAAGAAGAAGGTTGCGGTCAGGTTCAACCGCAGCCCCACGCCCTCATACGAGGATGAAGAGCACGACCTTCCTCGAAGGCACAAGAGCTCGCGCCATCGCAGCCGCGATTACGATGCTCGAAGCGAGCTAACCCAGCGCAAGATCGACAAAGCGCGTGCCAAGCGCGTATGCTCGTCCAAATTCGAGGAGGATGACGACGAAGGAGAACTTTGCGGAGCCCGATGCTTCAACAGATCTGTTGAGCGTACATGGATGCCGTGGAACTTCAAGCTTCCTTCGGACACTCCGAAGTTCGACGGCACACAGGACCCCAAGGCGTGGCTCAGCGACCACCTGTTGTCCGTCAAGCTACACGGCTGAAACAAGGACATCGCCCTGCAATGCCTTTAGCTACAGCTGACAGGCGCAGCCCGAATCTGGCTCAGCAGCCTATCATCGGGATCCATCCGAAGCTGGGAGGAACTGGCATAAAGTTTCATCCGAAACTTCAAAGGCACCAACAAGAGGCCAGCCTCGATTGAGGAGCTACGGGCCTACACCCAACGAACGGGCGAATCCATTTGCTCGTGCATACTGCGCTGGTCCAACACCAAGAACTCTGCGACGCAAATCTCGGAGGAGAGAGCCATCGACGCATTCAAGGACGGCGTCAAACGCCAGTACTACAAGGAAGAACTTGGGCGCGTCAAGCCCAAGACACGCGACCACCTCATGGACATCGCCACAAGGTGGGCTGATGGCGAGGAGTCCGTCCACCGAGCGCACTCGGAGGAGGAAGACGACTACGGCCGGCAACGTGAACGCCGTAGCAAGAGAAGATCACGCGTCTACGACGATCGCGACGGGCCCGACATGGTCGCGGCTGGCTACGCCGACCGCCGCAGCGACGGCAACCGCAGCAGCGGCGGATATCACGGAAGCAACGTCCGTGACGGAGGACGCCCAATGCAGTCATGGCAACGTCGCGGCCGTGAAGACGGACCCTCAACATACGACAAACTGTCGGGTCCATGCACCATCCACTTCTACATCGACAATCAGGATGGTAAAAAGAAGGCAAGCCACATGCTTAAGGACTGCCGCGAGTTCCAGAAACTCAGCAAAAGCATGGGTCAGATGAGGCAACAAGCCCCGAACCCTGGGTATGGGAACGCACCCGCACCAGGTGAGATCGCACACGGAGCTCCTCCACCACCACCTGCGGGACCTTCAAACCACCCAATCGCACCCGCACATAATAACGGTGGGCACGGGTACCCCGTACCAAAAGGATCACTAATGATCCAAAAAGGGCGCCCAATGAACAAGGTGCAGAAGAAAATCACCCGCCAGATTAATCTAGCTGTGACCGCTCCACCCGCCATCCCTGAGTACCTCATTTGATCGGAGTCCTGCATCACGTTTAGCCGTTCGGATCACCCTTGCCAGGTCCCTCGCCCAGGTCATGCTGCCCTGGTGCTCGAGGCGCAGATTGGAGGGTTCGACATGAGCCGTGTCTTCATGGACGGTGGCAACGGCATCAATCTGATGTTCGCCAGTACCTTAGCAGCAATGCGGATCCCGCTGTGCAGCCTGGAAGAATCCGATACAACGTTCCACGGCATCGTCCCAGGGAAGGGCGTATTCCCCATGGGAAAGATATGGCTCGACGTAATCTTTGGCAAGCCGGATAACTTCCGGTGTGACCGACTCGAGTTCGAGGTGGTGGACTGGCCATCACAATACCATGCCATCCTCGGGCGTGTGGCATTCACACGATTCCTGGCAGTACCACACTACGCGTACCTGCTACTCAAGATGCTAGGACCCAAGGGCCTCATTACGGTCCATGGGAGCTTCACCCGATCGGACCACTGCGACAGGGACTTCAACAGAATCTCCCAGTCATTCGGCATGCAGGAGGAGCTCATAAGGCTCCACGAGGTGACAGACAACAGGGCACCCCCAGTCGCAAGACAGAATGCACCAGACATGTCCTTCGACTCCACCGTCAACACAAAAAAGGTGCAGGTCCACCCGACAGATGCCTCCAAGACAGATCTGCGCCGTCGCCCTAGCCGCCGCTGACATCTCCTCCTCCTCTAGGTCTTCTAAAACCTAGATCACCAGGAAACCCTAGATCCACCATAACTCGTACCGGCTTAGGCGAAGCCCTGCGGGATCTTCCCTCTACTTCCATCACCATGTCGTCATGCTGCCGGAATTCCGAGGGGAGAACTACAACCTCCGCTGCCTGCTGGAACAAGGGAGATAAAGGTCTTCATCGAAAATCCGAGCGTGTGACCATTGCGGATCGCTTGGAAGCTTAGCATTTGGAAGGATCGTCTACGCGATCTTGAGATCGGCTAGTGTACGACTACATCACCCACGAGAATCTACTCTCGTTAACCGCTTTGGAATCTTCGAGGGTGAGTGCTTCTATCGACTCGTTGCTACAATCTAGTAGATAGATCTTGGCTTGTTTGTGTGCATGCGGTAGAAAATTTTTGTTTTCCATGCTACGAACCCCTATAGTGGTATCAGAGCCAGGTTTATATGTAGATCTGTTGCACAAGTAGAACATAATGGTCATTATGGGCGGTGGTGCTTTTATAATCAATTGCTTTTTGTGTACTTTGCATCTTGCGGTATGATGAGATGAAGCGGCCCGGGCTAACCTTACATGACATTGTTCATGAGACTTGCTCCACCCTCAACATGCAACTTGTATTGCATAATTGGCTTTGCGGGTGTCTGTCTCTCTCATCATAGTATATATTCAATTTACAGCGGGCACTTGATAGTTCAAATATCAACGTTGTGGTTCTTGTTCGTAAGTTAGAACGACACTTACTGAAATCCCCAAACCACGTAAAATATGCAAAGAAAATTAGAGGCGTCTAACTTTGTTTTGCAGGGGTGTGCTGTGATGTGATATGGCCATGACTGTGATTATATATGATGTATGCAATGTTCCTTATTGTAAGTCAGCAACCGGCAGGAGCCATATGGTTGTCTTTTAATTCCATTAAGACCTGCGTGTCTATTCAAAGTAGTTGTAATAGTTGATGTTGGTGGACGACAACCATGAAGCGGCGCCATTGACCTTGACGCCATACCGGTGATGATGGAGATCATGTTCGTGCTTGAAGATGGAGATCGGAAGCACAAGAAGAAAGGCCATATCATATCACATATTATGAATAGCATGTGATGTTAATCCTTTTATGCATCTTGTATTGCTTAGATTGCGACGGTAGCATTATAAGATGATCCCTCAAGCACAAAAATTTCAAGTTATAAAGTGTTCATCCTTAGCAAACACCATTGCTAAAGCTCGTTGTTTCGAAGCACCACGTGATGATTGGGTGTGTTAGATTCTGCGAGTGTATACAACATGGGCAAGCCAGATTTGCTCATGCGGAAGCTAAGGTTTGATCTTGACCAGCCTAGCATGTACAGACTGGTCTCAGAACACGGATCACCGAAAGGTAAAGCATGAGCCATATAGCAGATATGATGAACATGATTGTTCGCCATTGAAGCTACATGAAATCTCGTGATGATCGGTTTTGATGTGGTGGATTTGGTTCGTGTGATCACTAAAGCAATGTGAGGGATATTGTTTTGAGTGGGAGTTGTAGGGTTCGCAGCATAGAAAACAAAAAATTTCCTACGATGGCAACTATGTACCAAGATCTATCTACTAGATACAAACAACTGGCGGATGTATATGAAGGGAATATGCCCGAGAGGCAATAATAAAGTGGTTATTATCGTATTCCTTGTTTATGATAAATGTTTATTTTACATGCTATAATTGTATTAATACGGAGACGTTAATACATGTGTGTTTAATAAACAAAAAGGAAGTTCCTAGTTATGCCTCTCTTATAAACTAGCTCGTTGATTAACAAGATGATCATAGGTTTCCTGATCATGGACATTTTATGTTGTTAATAACGAGATCACAACATTAGTGTAATGGTGTGATGAACATTCATCCGAAGTATAGCATTACGATCAAAGTCATTGAGTTTATATTGCTATAACAACTTACGGAGTGATCCTAATCCTTAGACCATGAGATCATGTCAATCACTAACACCGGAAGAGTTTCTTGATAACATCAAATGTCACACCGTAACAGGGTGATTATAAAGATGAATTCAGAACTAATAAAGTGTTATGTTGAGGCCCATGGATCGAGAGTGGAATTTGTTCATCCCGATGACGGATAGATATACTCTGGGCCCTCTCGGTGATATCACATTGGTTAGATTGCAAGCAAGTGATTTGATCACTAGAATGTTATATCACAGGAACAAGAAAAGAGTGCATGTCAGTAACGAGATCAAACTAGGTATGGAGATACCGATGATCGAATCTCGGACATGTAATATATCGTGAAACAAAGGGATTAAGATACTAGCGTAGAAGGTTCCGACGATCACAAGAAAGTCATCGTTGAATGTGTGGGAGTCAGTATGGGTCTCCAGATCCCGCTTCTGATTATTGATCCGAGAGGGGTCTCGATCATGTCCGCATTATTCACGAACCGTAGGGTGACACACTTAAAAGACACCGACATCCATTTGGAGCAAAAGTTTCATGCCAAAAAGAATAACAAGCGCAGGAATTTATTTCACTAGATACCGAAACGGGTTTTCGGGTGAAATTGCAGAAAGTGTTTCTGCATGTGAAATGAAATACTAGCAAGGAGTTATATGTGAATGTTTTTCATTAAAGTAATTGAAAAAATTCTGAATAAATAAAAGGAGTTTTATTTAATGAGAGTTTGCATTAAATTTGGTGGAAATTTAATGGGAATTTGAGTGGATTTTTGAGTGGAGGAAATTTAAAGGGCATTTTGTGAGTGGAGTGTCCACCCACATGAATGAAGGAGGGGAGGGGGCAGCCCACCATGGCCGTCGGCCACCCCTTGGGTGCCTCCTCCTCCTATAAAAGGAGCCCCCCTCCTCACTTGTCTCTCACACCTCCTCGTGAAGGATCTCTCTCCCCCTCTAGAATTTATCCCCCATGGTCTCGGACTAGAGAGATACATGTTCCCGGTGCTTTTCGGCAAGAAAGAGTTGTGCTTCCGCTGCATCGCTGGAGCAAGGAGGTGGAGGTTGCTCGGTGCCTCGAACGTGTGTGCGAGCACGGATGCGCTGCTGTTTTGCGGCGCTAGGACTTCCTCTCGATCTTGAGATCGGCAAGAGATCGTCTACATCAACCACGAGTTTGGACTCGTTAAGCTTTGTCGGTCTTCAAGGGTATGTTCTCTACGGATATACATCCGCCTGTTGTTTGTATCTAGTTGATAGATCTTGGTACATAGTTGTTCCCATCGTAGGAAAATTTTTGTTTTCTATGCTGCGAACCCTACAGTGGTATCAGAGCCGGATCTATGCGTAGATACTTTGCACGGGTAGTACACATATGAGTATGTGGGCGATGATGATCATTTTATTGCTTCTTAGTTGTACTTTGGATATTGGTGGCATAGACGGATGAAGCGGCCCGGACAAACTTTACATGTCCTCGGACATGAGACCTGTTCCACGCTTGACATGCAACTAGTTTTGCATAAGTGGCTAGCGGGTGTCTGTCTCTCCTACTATAGTCAATATCTAATTTGCAACGAGTTGTCAACAATTTGGTTATCCTCGTTGTGGTTCATGTTCAGAGTAAACGGTTCTATCTTCGAAAGCCCTAAGCCACGTAAAACTTGCAATGGATAAATTAGAGGCGTCTAGTTTAGATTGTTGCTGGGCTAGTGTTATGATATGGTGATATTGTAAGTAGAAGTATGAGATGATACTCTTACAACACACATAGCATGTAAGTTCCATAGACCTTGGCCTTACACATAAAGGTATGATAGAGATCATACCACAGTGCACATGATGGAGATCATATGCGGGAACCATATCATTTCACTTATAAACATGTGATGTTTTGATTACATCTTATATTGCTTGTTTGGCGTTTTATTAGCATAATAAGATGATCCCTCATTCAGATATCAATATAAAACTGTGTTCTTCCTTAAGTATGCACCGACAATGTTTCGTCGCTTCAAGACATCACGTGATGATCGGGTGTACTTGAATCCACGAGCATATCTCGGGTGTAAGAGCGATTACACCTTGAATACTAAGGTTCTTACTTGGCGAGCCTAGCATGTACAGACATGGCCTCGAAACACAGACCGAAAGGTTAAGCATGAGTCATATGTTTTGATATGATGACCATTTGATGCTCGCCTTTGAAGCTATACCGGCTCACGTGATGATCGGACTTGGTGTAGTGGATTTGGTTCATGTAATCACCAAAAAGGCATGAGGGATGTCGTTTTTGAGTGGGAGTTCATTTCAAATTTGGATTAGTAGAACTCAATTTATCATAAATTAAATCAAAGTGAATTTGCATAATTTGTTGTAGTCATTGGCATTCGTTCACCACCTTATGCATAGTTGTAATTGAGATAATAGAACTATAGAATTCTGGATATATACTTTACGAACTGGTATCGTATTGTGTTGAGTGTCAATCTAAATTTTAAAGTCCTATTGCAAACTTTCAGCAAACTCTATTTACTCCGTGAAATTTAATAATTGGTATTAAATCGAGAGTAACAATTCCAGTGTTAGTATCTTAAGTATCATGTTTGCCTCCATGATTCTTGATTTAAATATCGAGATTATCTAGGAGCTAAAAGAATTGTTTCAGAAACCATCATGTGTGGCAGATATAACGATATCTGAAACAATGTTTTGGTTGCAATATGATAGAGTATAATATATGTTCTCATATTGGATGAGAATTTACGAAGGTTGGAGATTCTAGACATCCTAATCATCCAAAAGGGTTTTGGAAAGTAATGTTATACTCATGATTCGCCTTTATAAGCTATAGTAGCTTGATCATGAAAGTCTTCATGATAAGGATGAATAGAAGATGTATGTAAAGTGTTTACTACACTAAAAGATTACTAAAGAATGGATTTTGAAAGAATACCGATCATTTTGATGATGGTGATCTACTTCAAAGTGCAAGTCCAAACGTATTATTATTTGAATATACACGCTTTGGACTATGTGTCATGTATATGGCGCCACTTTTGATGTTGACGGATTCTTCTAAAAAGGAAAAGGAAATGCTGAAAGAGAATCTATAAAATATATTTGGCAGAAAATAAAAGATTGGAAATATCCAATTTAGGTATATGGATGATATACATGTTATGGTTGTATTCTTTGCTTGTTAAACAATGTGGTTCTTGGGTATTGGATACCGAATTGGTTGGTATGAAATTTCATACGGAACAACGCAATTCATGAACCACAATGGCCTAAGTAACTAGCAAGAGAATATGTGATGATGTTCATCGAAAACAAACAAACCGTTGTTTGTATTTCTCGTTGACATCAAATCTTGACTTCAAGATTTGTTTTAATAATTGTTATTTGAATCAGGTATTATGAGAACAAAGGTTGTTCAAATAATTACGGTATTCCATATAAGATGGATAATTTACAAATCTAGTTGGATAAATCACATCCATAAAACCTAATGCTAAAATATCGCAAGACAAATGATTGAAAGATCACTTACGAAGTGACATCGCTGTTTAAATTATAATGGAAAGAAAACATGAAGAATCTCCATATTCATGGATTTTTGGAGTCTTTGATTTGATCAAGTGACGCTTGTGAGACTTTCCACGTGATAATTAAAACTTCGTTCAAAGGCCAAAGAAGAACGAACGAATAAATTATTGGAATTTATACATATCGATGTATGTATTCCATTATGTGTAGTCGTAAGCGATGGGTTTCAACTTCATATGCTTTCTACGGAAATTTGAGTGAATTTTCACTTAATGAGAAAGAAGTATGAAATATTTGAAAAACGTTTCAAAGACTTTCAAGATGAAGTGGAAAATCATTGTAACAATAAAATAAATGGTTTATGATTTTATCATAAGGGATTTGTTTGAGTTACAAGTGTAACAAGAAAATAAATGAATTATGATTTTATCATAAAGGGATTTATTTGAGTTGCAAGTTTAGCAAAACACCTAGATTTACATATCCTGAAACACCATTGGAATATGGAGTGTTTGAGATTTGTAATGAAACCTTGTTTGACATGGTTGGATCAAAGGTGTTATTTATAAAACTGCCATTATGTTTTAAAAGATTAAAGATTTAGAGACTTCCGCTTTTTACACTAAAAAGAGCTCCATCTTGATCCGTTGAAATGACACCATATGAGTTATGGTTTGGGGTAAAACCCAAGTTGTCATTTCTTAAATTTTGGTATGCTAAACATAAGTAAGATGTTTACAACCAAAGTTGGATGAGCATGTCTTTGTATGTTATGTCGAATAACAATTGGTTATTCCTCCATAACACCGAGGAAAAAAAGGTTTCGTCGCTTGAAATGTGAAGTTTCTTGAAAAATGAATTTTTTGCAAAAGTTAAGTGGGAGGACAATAGAACTTTGATAAGGTTAACGAACCTTAGCTAAATGTGCTGAGTTGCGCAGCGCTGGAAATCGTTCTGGAGGCTGCCATAATGCTCATAGCTTGTGTGCCTCAAAGGTTGTGGTCACAGAGATCTAAGTTCTTATTGAACCAAGTAGGTCAGATAAACAATCAAATACTAAGATTTGAGAGTAAATCATTATTGTTTGACAATGATGAACCGACTATATGCAAAGAAGCGATGATGGGCCCTGACTCCGTCAAATGGCTTGAAGCCATAAAATCCGTGATAGTTCCATACACGAGAAATCAAGTTTTGAACTTGGAAGACCCTCCGGAAAGGTGTAAAAACCTATCGGTCGTATTTGGATCTATAAAGAAACAGACATGGATGTTTTACATCTATGAAATAGTCGACATGTCGTAAAGTATTTTACGACAATGTTGAAGGAGTTGACTATGACAAGATTTGATCTTTCATAGCGATATTTAGTCTGGACGGATTAAAGTAGCAACCACTACATATAATTTGGTATATGGTAGATGAATAAACAAAACAAAGTTCTTCTAATAGAATGGTTACCTAGGACGTGTACATGACATAGTCCAAAGGGTTTTGTTATATTCAAAGGATGCTAAAAGGGCATGCAAACTTCAATGGTTGAAGTAAGCATCGCGGAGTTGGAATCTTCACCGTGATGAAAAGGAGTTTTCATCAGGAGACGATGAAGATGCTTGCATTTGCAAGAAATTAAGTGGGAGCGCTGAGACATATTTCTAATACATTATGTGGAGGACATCTTGTTGATTAGAAATGATGTATATTTTATTGACAAAGGTTAAGAATTTCATTTCGATGAAAGACTTAGGCAAAACCCAAATATTTAGCGTGAATGTCCATAGTGGATAGACTGTGATGCCCATATGGTTGTGCCAAACGTACATATATGAGATATTGAAGGAGTTCAATATAGAAACGACAAGAAACAGTTCTTGTTGCATGGAAAGGAATTAAATCAAGATTCAAGTGTATCGACACTTGATAAGTGAAACAAGATTCAAGTTCTTTGACACTTGATGAGTGAAATCACGAGAATGTTTTGATCAATCATACCATGATATGTACACATCCAGATATGTCCTATGCTCTAAGTGTTATGAGCATATACCAGAATGAATCATAAAATGATCATTGGACGATAGTAAGGATATTCTTATGATCTTTTTGAAAGAACTAAGAATATATTTGTGTAGAGGTGACAAACAATTACAGCAGTTCATTGTAAAGCGTTACATTGATACTAGGTTTGTCACAAGATACAAATTAAGTTTATCTCAATTTAAACTATGAGTGGCACAATGAAATGGAAAGAAAGTTTCCATGATGGATTTGGAAGAGTTCCGAAGTTAAGATATTGTGACGATTACTACAACAAAAGGCTAAGTATATGACTGCTATAGTAGCAGCAAAGGAGGAAATTTGTGTCAAGTAGTTTGAAATCAAACTAAGGTGTGGTTCGCAACGGGTTAACACTAAAGATATATTGTATGACAATAGTATCGACATGGTTTAAGCTTAAGGAACTAAAGGTCTCACTGAAAGACCAAATTTATACAATGCCATCTCATTGGAGAATGAGTGATGCGTGGAGACGCAAAGATATGCAAATACACACGGACCTGAAAGCATCAGATCCGTAGATTATGTTAACCACTTGCAGTTGCGTATATGGAACACCAGAAAGCCATATGTGTTCAATACGCAAAGTGTAAGATCCCTCCTTTGTAAAGGAAAAGATCCCTGTGATTGCAATGCTAGTCCCTGGATCAATGCTAGCATCCAAAGTTTAAGATGAAGTACACAGATACAAAGGTCGTTTATTACAGTCATTCTAGAGATAAAACATAGTCTTTTACAACTCATGGCCAAAGGCCTAATACAAGAGTTTATGGAATATATAAATAAACATAAGTCTTCATCTTCATGTGCCACAGGCAAGCATGTTGAGTGTAGACTCATGACTCCTATTCATCATCAGAGTAACCTGCAACATCATAAGTTACAGCCATCGAGGGTCAATACTTTGGAATAGTATTGGCAAGTGATACCTTAGTATATAATTAAGTGGACTATAATACTATATGCATTTGGCTGGTGGAGCTTAGGCTTGCATTGCTCAAAATAGATTTTTCCTTAACTTTTTGAAAATACTAAGTTTTGTTTGGCAAAAAAAACTTTCCAAGACATCTACCAATCCAAGACTGAAGATCCACTCAGGGCATCTACCAATCAAGGACTGAAGATTTACTTGGCAAAAACACCCAAGGCATCTACCAATCAAGGACTGAAGATCCACTCAGGGCATCTACCAATCAATGACTGAAGATCCTTTTAACCCTTGTTCACCCACAAGTTTTATTTAGAAATTGGAGTGATGAGATTCTTGAAGTTTCCATGTCTTGATGCTCAAATTGTCCTTTACCAGGGACATGGCTAAGTACTTAGATTTTACACTCTGTAGAGGTGGTGCACTTTCCCCACAAGCCTTGGTTTCCCAAGACATGATCCTTCAGTAGCCTTTCCTTAGTCAAATGGACGCGCTCCAACCTATCATCCCATCTACCACCCACTGTCCAAGAGACTAAGTTCCAGCATCCTAAGATCATGGCAGATCCCATAATACCAAGTGGTTGCACTTGAAGCTTCTCAACATTTGACATCTCAAATCTCTTTGTTTCCTGGGTGGCCATCCACAAGTGAGATACACAAGCCAAGTCCATGGCCTTGTGAACCACTCAACATAAACCAATCCATCCATTCCACCCAGGTGATTCATTAACTTAGTTGATTTGTTAAATAAAACACAAGTCCAAAGACTTAGAATTTTTTTCCATAGTGTGAATATATAAACCACCCTTGTTTTCTAGTAGCTAGGCTAAGCATGGCATGGCAACTTATCCTTAGGGAATTTTCCTAGCAATTCTAGCATTCTATTCTAAATAGGATTTCCCAACATCAATTGACAATAGTAGTATGCAAGTCCTAACAAAATATATCTAATGCAAGTATAAAATATAGGTATGGAATATTCATGAAGATATCACTTGCCTTGGTAGTGTGGAGAGTAGCACTCGTCACAATCACAATCACTAGCAAAATCTACACAGAAAGTTGTAGCACACAATTACACACAAATATATACAAACAAGAAATAGTATGAATGCATGCATGCATGAATCTACCAAGTGATGATTTTTGAAAACTCAACCAAGCAAGTGCATGAATACAGAAACTTAGCAAGCCACTAGTTTACCAACTAAACTAAATCTAACTCTAAACAAGGTACTAAACTAATTCTATACTTAAAAAGGCCTCTAACAAGTCTCTGCAATTTAAGCCAAACTAATGGTTCATATTTGCTAAACAAAAAGGATAGGCAGAAAGGTCTTGTTTTTCTGAATCCAACGGTATAAAGTTTGCAAAATTCCAACGTGGCATTCAAAAGATATAGGCATTTGAATTTGGATCAAATTTCTGGTTTTTAAATTCTATTTTCAGATCTAACCTAGCCACGTGTCATGTTCTTATTCGCCCGTACCGTTTCGCACTGGATCGAGCTCCACAACCGTAGGATCTAAATGAAATCTGGCGGCTCAGATCGCGTACCGCTTCGGGGTTAAGTGGATCTATCCTAGCGCTTCGATACAGATCTAACGGCTGCTATTTCTCTGGCCAAGAACTGGCGGCGGAGCGGCGGCTACCGGCAGGCTGTCGATCGTTAGCGTTGCCGGTGATGCGACGGCGAGGAGAAGGAGGTAGCTCACCGCGCTCAGTCCGGCGGCTTCGTCGTACTCGCGGTTGGTCAAGGCGCTCGGCGGTCCTAGATTGCTCGCCGGAATTCTTGTGGGCGGCGGTTGCGTCGGGTGGTCGTCGTGGGCGTTCTGGATCACCCAAGGCAAAGCGAGACAGTTAGATTCACAGAGTCAAGGCGAAGTAGTGAGCATGAACGGGAAGGCGAGGGGCGGTCTGTTCCTACCGAGAAAACTCGTCGGAGTTGATGTCGCCGTCGGTGCTCGCGGTGTCAGGTGGAACCGGCGACCTGGGGCAGTACAAGACGGACTAGTGAGGTCAGGAGATGCGCAGAGATACACTGAGTCAGATAGTAAACGATAAGCGAGGGAACTTCGAGGCTCACCTGAATCGCCATGGGAGAGGCTCTGTCAGCGGCGGTGCGCGGAGGATTGAGGGCAGCCTGGTGGCGGAGTGAGCGAGGTGTCTGGGGGAAAAAGATCGCGAGGCAGAGAGGGTCTTATAGCCGGGGAATCGACAGGAAACGCTCGCGGTTAAATGCCCAATTACGCCGCGCCATTACCGGCCATCACTGCTGCGGCGACGTGGCAGCGTGGTCTGGGAAAACGAGGATGGCGTGGACGGGCCCGTCGCCAAACGCGCAAGGTGTTGGTGCGGTCAATTGCGTCTGTCTGCGTGTGCTCGCGCGTGTGAGAAGGAAAAGGAGATCCCCGGGTGGGCTTGCTGGGCTTCATCCGCTGCTGGGCCAGATTCTGGCCGCTCGGCCCTTTTTCTTTGTTTAAGTCTTTTCTTTTTCTAATTCCATTTTCTGAATAGAATTTGATATGAATTCAAATCCTTTTGAATTCAAACTGCTTTGGGGATTTTTGCAGGGTTCTGTGGGTTCACAAACAGTCATTCTAACTAAGTGGTTACCTTGCAAGGCTTGGTCAAGCTTAGGTTCCAAAGAAAACAGAGATTTGCTCTAGTTTGCAAATATTTGAAATAGGGTTTAGAAAATATTTCTAAATTGGAAACTTGGGTTTAAATGCTACTCCTAATCTTTCCAACCATGGAGGCAAGCAAACAAGATCATGGACAATCAAATCTCAAAGGGTGATGGCCAATTGAGATAAATTGCCCACATGAAATCATAGCCAAAGTTTGTGCTTCTAAATGATTTTGAGAAAAACCCTATATGAATGAATGATGCAAAGATGACATGAATGAGTTTTGAAACATGATTTTTTTAGGGATGTTACAATCTAACCCCCTTAAGATGAATCTCGCCCTCGAGATTCGGATTGGCTAGCAAATAGGTGTGGGTGGTCTTTCCGAAGATCATCTTCTCTTTCCCATGTTGCTTCTTCTTCGGAATGATGATTCCATTGTACTTTGCAAAACTTGATAGTCTTTGTTCTTGTGACTCTTTCTGTGGTCTCAAGAATCTTGACAGGCTTTTCTTCATAGGTGAGATCACTTTCTAGTTGAACCTCCTCCAAAGGTATGGTATCCTTCAAAGATGTTTCTTCCATTTCTGGGTGACATTTCTTAAGTTGGCTTACATGAAAAACATTATGGACTGCTGATAGAGATGCTGGCAATTCAATTTCATATGCAACTTCTCCCTTGCGACTTAGAATGTTAAATGGTCCAACATATCTTGGTGCCAACTTTCCTTTGACTCCAAATCTTTTCACTCCACGAAGTGGTGATACTCTAAGATAATCTTTATCCCCAACTTCGTAGGTGATTTCCCTACGCTTAACATCTGCGTAGCTTTTCTGTCGAGACTATGCTATCTTCAATCTATCTCTAACCAATTTGACCTTTTCTTCGGCGTCTTTGATAAGATCTGGTCCAAACAAACTTCTTTCTCCCACACCATTCCATAGCAATGGGGTGGTACACTTCCTTCCGTATAGAAACTCGAATGGTGCCATTCTAATGCTAGATTGGTGACTGTTGTTGTAAGAGAACTCTGCGTAAGGCAGACTTTCATCCCAACTTGCTCCATAGTCTAGGGCACATGCCCTCAACATGTCTTCAAGAATTTGATTAGTCCTTTCTGTTTGTCCATCAGTTTCAGGATGAAAAGCAGTGCTGAATTCCAATCTCGTTCCTAAAGACTCATGAAGCTGTCTCCAAAAGTGAGAAGTGAACTGAGTTCCTCTATCAGATACAATACTCTTAGGTACTCCGTGAAGGCATACAATTCTGCTCATGTAGATTTTGGCTAACTTGGCACTTGTATAAGTTGTCTTTACGGGTATAAAATGAGCTACTTTAGTTAGGCGATCCACTACTACCCATATGGAATCATACCACAGCGTGGTCCTTGGTAATCCGGTAATAAAATCCATACCAATATTTTCCCACTTCCATTCAGGAATAGGCATTGGTTGAAGCAAACCTGCTGGTTTCTGATGCTCTGCTTTCACTCTACTACACACATCACACAAAGCAATGTGTTCGGCGATGTCTCTTTTGAGATTGTTCCACCAAAATCTTTCTTTCATATCCATGTACATTTTGGTGTTTCCCGGGTGAATAGAATATGGAGAGTTATGGGCTTCTTGTAAAATCAGTTTCCGCAATTCCGGATCTTGTGGAACACAAATACGTTTCCCGTGCCATAAAGTACCTTGTTCGTCCATATGGAAACTTTTAGCTTTCCCTTGGCTAATCCTTTCCTTAATCTCTTCGATTTCTTTATCCGTCTTTTGGGATTCTTTAATCTTATCCAACAGAGTGGGTTGAACATCCAAAGACATAAGATGTCCTTCTGGCACAATCTCCAACCTGAGTTCCTTGAATTGCTTACACAAATCATCTGGCAATTCACCTTTGGTAAGACCATTTACAAACGCTTTACGACTTAGAGCATCTGCTACTACATTTGCTTTACCGGGGTGGTATTGCAAACTCAAGTCGTAATCCTTGATAAGTTCTAGCCATCTCCTTTGTCTCATATTGATTTCCTTCTGGGTGAAGATATACTTCAAACTCTTATGATCGGTGAATACTTCACAACGTTTTCCCAAAAGGTAATGTCTCCATGTTTTGAGCGCATGGACAACAACGGCTAACTCTAAATCATGAGTAGGATAATTTACTTCATGAGTTTTGAGTTGTCTCGAGGCATAAGCCACAACCCTTCTGCCTTGCATAAGTACGGCTCCTAATCCTTGATGCGAAGCATCACAATACACTTGGAAATCCTTTTCCAAATCTGGTAGGCACAGAACTGGTGCTGACACAAGTCTCTTCTTTAGTTCTTGAAAGCTGAGTTCACATCCTTCAGACCAAGCAAATTTCTTTTCTTTCTTTAATAATTCTGTCATTGGTTTAGCCACCTTTGAAAAAATTTCAATGAACCTTCTGTAGTAACCTGCTAAACCAAGAAAACTACGAACCTCTTTTACATTCTTAGGAGATTCCCATTCTGTCACAGCTGAAACTTTAGCAGGGTCAACTGCTACACCATCCTTTGTCATAACGTGACCAAGAAATCCAACTTCCTCTAACCAAAACTCACACTTGCTGAATTTGGCATAAAGCTTATGTTCCCTTAGTTTCTCAAGTATCAAGCGTAGATGTCTTTCATGCTCTTCCTTGCTCTTGGAGTAGACTAAGATGTCATCGATGAAAACGACAACGAACTTGTCGAGAAATTCCATGAACACTTTGTTCATCATATTCATGAAGTATGCTGGAGCGTTGGTTAATCCAAAAGGCATCACCGTGTACTCATACAATCCATACCTTGTGGTGAAGGCTGTTTTAGGTATGTCTTGCTCTCTTATCTTGAGTTGAAAATAGCCTGACCGAAGATCAATCTTCGAGAACACACAAGCTCCTTCTAGCTGATCAAACAAGTCATTGATTCTTGGCAAAGGATATTTGTTCTTGATGGTTACCTCGTTGAGAGAACGGTAATCTATGCATAATCTTTGAGTTCTATCTCTCTTTTCTACGAACAAAACTGGAGCTCCCCAAGATGAAGAACTTGGCTGGATAAATCCTTTCTGCAATTGTTCTCCAAGTTGTTTCTTGAGTTCCTTAAGCTCGTCAACTGACATTTTATAGGGCCTCTTTGCTCTTGGTCCAGAACCTGGTACCAAATCTATTATAAACTCCACATCTCTGTCTGGTGGCATTCCTGGTAATTCTTCCGGGAACACATCCGGATACTCACACACAATTGGCACCGTGTCCATACTAACCCCCTTAAGAGAATTCAGCTTACTCCCTTTAGATCTAAAGTTGGACTTGAATATTATCCTCTTACCTTCAGGGGTTGTGAGTGAAATTGTACGATTTGCACAATCTAGTACCCCCTCATACTTAGCCATCCAATCCATTCCCAAAATTACATCCAATCCTTGGGAATTCAGGATTATTAAGTTTACTGGAAACTTATGTTTTCCGATCTCTATGACTAGATCCCGGCATCCAAGACTCACTATCATATCTCCTCCCGGAGAGCTAACTTTTATCGGACACCCAATGTTTTCAGATGCAAACCCGTTTCTATCAACAAATGCTTTTGATATGAATGAATGAGATGCACCAGTATCAAAGAGTACAAATGCTGAGATGGAATTGAGTCTGAACTTACCAGCAACGGCATCAGGCTCTTCAAAGACCTCCTCCACATTGATGTGGTTAACCTGTCCTTTCTGAAAAGGATTGGGCTTGTTAGGTCCTTCAACTTTCTTCTCAGGACACTCATTAGCATAATGCCCCAGCTTCTTGCATTTGTAGCACTCAACCTGACTGTTGTCCTTCTTAGGTTGACTTCCACTTCCACTTCCACTATGGTGGCTCTTGTATCCACCCTTGTGGTTCTTGTACTTATCATTTTCATGACTGCGATGATGCTTGTTGTCATGACGGTTGTGGTTGTGGTGCTTGTTAAACTTCCCATGCTTGTGGGATCCTGAGCTGATACTATCATCATAGTGAGATCGTTCATGAGACGATCCCGAGCTATGCTTGTCGGAGTGTTTCCTCTTTCTACTCTCGACTTGCTTCATTTTATTCTCCACAATAACAGCTTTGTCACACAGCGACTGATAAGTTGGAACATATGCCACAGACAGCTACAGATTTAGTTCGTCATTCAAGCCTTCCAGAAACTTTTCCTTCCTTTTGGCATCAGTGTCAACCTCATCCGGTGCATAGCGCGCCAAATTGTTGAACTCTTCAATATATTCAGCCACGCTGTGGTGGCGCTGCTTCAGGTTGTGAAATTCCTTCTTTTTCAGGCTCATCATACCTGGTGAGATATGAGTAGTACGAAATCCATCTTCAAAGATAGCCCAAGTCACCTCATCAATAGGCGTGGTAATCTGGAAGTTGTCCCACCATGCGGCGGCTGGTCCTTCCAACAGATGTGCTACGAACCTGACCTTTTCAGCATCTGTGCATCCCACGGTCACTAAGTCTTTGTTCACAGAACGTAGCCAATCATTGGCCACCATGGGATCAGTCGATCCTGAAAACTTAGCTGGCCTCAGACGCAGAAATCTGGTGAGCATGTCAAAACCTCGAGGGTTGTTGTTGTTGTTATTGTTGTTGTTGTTGTTGTTGGGGTTGTTGTTGTTCTGGTTCTGGATGAACATCGTCATCATTTGCATAAGCTGTGTCTGCGCATTCATCATTTGTTGCATTTCCGGGGTAATGTTGGGGTTGGGGTTGGTGTTTGCGCGACGGGGAGGCATCTGTGGTTTATTCATTTAGAGATAAGAATGAGATACCCTTACATGATTTATGCACAATACATCACACAAACAAACTCATAGCATGCAACACAAGGATAAAGCTCAACAACAAGATATCAAAAAGTCTCAAAGCAAATACACACAAGTGGCAAGCCATCCACATGTCGGATGGTCCAAACATTAAGTTCACAATTAACAAGTGCGGTAAATAAAGATAACTGAGTAGTCAAATCTACTCGTCGGCATCAATCTCCTCCTCGACAAAGGTAAGACCTGCGTTCTCCATTGCGGTCTTGTTCTCCTCGATGGTAGTGGTCAAAGAGTCGATCTTGGCCTTGAGAGCCCTCTTCTGGGAACGAAGCCTCTCAATCACTATCTGCTGCTGCTCTAACTCGAAGTCCTTGGACTGCAGTTCCTCGGTCATATCACGAATCCTCTTGTTCCTATCCTGGACACGCTTCTCTTGACTCTTGAACTTACGGTCTTGGGTCTCGAACTTTGCCTCCATCTCCTTGGCTATCTCGTCCTGCCGAAGAGCTTGTCCTTCTCAAGCTGCACTGAGCTCGTCATTACTAAGCATGACGTTGGTCCTATCGGTATCCACGTGCCTAATAAGAGTCTCTAAGTCCTGGAGGTACAGGCGTATCGGCTCTGCTGTGACCCTCGAGTCGTCCTCAAAGTCAATGGACTCTCCGTCATCATCACGCCTTCCGAAAGCGTGGAAGTGAGTGCCTCTAACCTGTCGGGAGTGACGTCCTAACAGTCATCCTATCAGATCCTGCATGACAACCTCCATGCCTCTCTCCTGTCATCGCATAAGCTTGAAGACGATGGCCTCCGAGTAAACTCGATCTGGCGTCTGGCTGGTTCACCTTGAAGCCCAAAGGTCCTTCCTCTCAAACTTGGTGAGTGGGTGCACCGTAATGATAGGAAGAGGGAGATCGAGTAAAGTAGTAAGCTCTACGATACGAGGACCAAAACGGGTAGCCTGGAACTCCTCAACAGTGCTGATGGCAATAGGCATCTATTTATAAGATTGAAAAGTTAGAACAACACAATTTAAAATAAACAAGACAAACATTCATACTCATTCATGGAACACAAAATCACACAAGTCATGCATACAAGAATCCATTACATCAACCAAGGTTCAAACTTATTTAAGGTATCATTTTCGAAAATAAGGTGATAGGTGGTGGTCCAACTAACGAAGTGCGCTTACAATCCTATCTCATTGGATCTAGTGGCTAACACAATGTTCCTAGTGGCAATCACCCTATCTTGTTCACATGCTTCTATCACTAAGTCTATGATATCTCCCCTTAAGGTTTGATTGGTGACTTCCAACTCTTGGGTATGTTCCTTTTCTTTCTCTAAGTCTTTTTGGAGGTTGAGCATCCTGCACTTGACTCTAGCACTTAGTTCTTTGATAGTCTTCCAAGCTGCTTCTTTTGCTGACTCAAAGAATGTGGTGTGCATAAAAGTGTTGGTGTACATGCAAAAGCCCTTCTCTTTGTGGTTGTCTTCCTTGTTTTTGTACAAGTGAAGTTGCACCCACCAATACTCCACTCCTCCCTCCATTACTGGAAAGCCCTTGTACACTGCTGCACCATGTACTCCCATGGTCTCCATGAGATCCTTGAGAATCTTGGGAAACTCAGTCTCACACTCCAAGGTCATGGTCATGAGTGGTCCTTTCTTCACGGCTTCGTTGACGGAGTTCATCTACAAATAGAGATGAGAATGAGAAGATTAGAAAAGTTTACGAGAAGAATAGACAAGTGTAGAAGAAGTAAAAATTTTCCTTAGTGGTTTCCAATCCTAGGGTCATAATCCTACAGGCAACACGTTCGATACCATCTGTAAGATCCCTCCTTTGTAAAGGAAAAGATCCTGTGATTGCAATGCTAGTCCCTGGATCAATGCTAGCATCCACAGTTTAAGATGAAGTACCACGAGATACAAAGGTCGTTTATTAGGTCATTCCAGATAAAACATAGTCTTTTACAACTCATGGCCAAAGGCCTAATACAAGAGTTTATGGAATATATAAATAAACATAAGTCTTCATCTTCATGTGCCACAGGCAAGCATGTTGAGTGTAGACTCATGATTCCTATTCATCATCAGAGTAACCTGCAACATCATAAGTTACAGCCACAGAGGGTCAATACTTTGGAATAGTATTGGCAAGTGATACCTTAGTATATAATTAAGTGGACTATAATACTATATGCATTTGGCTGGTGGAGCTTAGGCTTGCATTGCTCAAAATAGATTTTTCCTTAACTTTTTGAAAATACTAAGTTTTGTTTGGCAAAAAAAACTTTCCAATACATCTACCAATCCAAGGTGAAGATCCACGGGCATCTACCAATCAAGGACTGAAGATTTACTTGGCAAAACACCCAAGGCATCTACCAATCAAGGACTGAAGATCCACTGGGGCATCTACCAATCAATGACTGAAGATCCTTTTAACCCTTGTTCACCCACAAGTTTTATTTAGAAATTGGAGTGATGAGATTCTTGAAGTTTCCATGTCTTGATGCTCAAATTGTCCTTTACCAGGGACATGGCTAAGTACTTAGATTTTACACTCTGCAGAGCTGGTGCACTTTCCCCACAAGCCTTGGTTTCCCAAGACATGATCCTTCAGTAGCCTTTCCTTAGTCAAATGGACGCGCTCCAACCTATCATCCCATCTACCACCTTGTCCAAGAGACTAAGTGCCAGATCCTAAGATCATGGCAGAGCCCATAATACCAAGTGGTTGCACTTGAAGCTTCTCAACATTTGACATCTCAAATCTCTTTGTTTCCTGGGTGGCCATCCACAAGTGAGATACACAAGCCAAGTCCATGGCCTTGTGAACCACTCAACATAAACCAATCCATCCATTCCACCCAGGTGATTCATTAACTTAGTTGTTTTGTTAAATAAAACACAAGTCCAAAGACTTAGAATTTTTTTCCATAGTGTGAATATATAAACCACCCTTGTTTTCTAGTAGCTAGGCTAAGCATGGCATGGCAACTTATCCTTAGGGAATTTTCCTAGCAATTCTAGCATTCTATTCTAAATAGGATTTCCCAACATCAATTGACAATAGTAGTATGCAAGTCCTAACAAAATATATCTAATGCAAGTATAAAATATAGGTATGGAATATTCATGAAGATATCACTTGCCTTGGTAGTGTGGAGAGTAGCACTCGTCACAATCACAATCACTAGCAAAATCTACACAGAAAGTTGTAGCACACAATTACACACAAATATATACAAACAAGAAATAGTATGAATGCATGCATGCATGAATCTACCAAGTGATGATTTTTGAAAACTCAACCAAGCAAGTGCATGAATACAGAAACTTAGCAAGCCACTAGTTTACCAACTAAACTAAATCTAACTCTAAACAAGGTACTAAACTAATTCTATACTTAAAAAGGCCTCTAACAAGTCTCTGCAATTTAAGCCAAACTAATGGTTACTATTTGCTAAACAAAAAGGATAGGCAGAAAGGTCTTGTTTTTTTGAATCCAACGGTATAAAGTTTGCAAAATTCCAACGTGGCATTCAAAAGATATAGGCATTTGAATTTGGATCAAATTTCTGGTTTTTAAATTCTATTTTCAGATCTAACCTAGCCACGTGTCATGTTCTTATTCGCCTGCATCGCCAAGACCGGATCGAGCTCCACAACCGTAGGATCTAAATGAAATCTGGCGGCTCAGATCGCTGCATCGCCGGGGTTAAGTGGATCTATCCTAGCTCGTCTGAATCTAACGGCTATTTCTCGCCAAGAACTGGCGGCGGGCAGGGCGGCGGAACTATCGGTCGTTAGCGTTGCCGATGATGACGCAGCGAGGAGAAGGAGGAGTAGCTCACCGGGCTCGAGGTCACCAAGCTTCGTCGTACTTCATGATTGGTCAAGGGCGCCGAGGCGGTCTAGATTGCTCGCCGGAGTTCTTTGTGGCGCGGTTGCATCGGTGGTCGTCAGGACGTTCGTGGATCACCCCAAGGCAAAGCGAGGACACGTTAGATTCACGAGTCAAGGCGAAGTAGTGAGCATGAACGGAAGGCGGGGCGGTCTTCCTACCGAGAAAACTTCGTCGGAGTTGATGTCGCCGTCGGTGCTTTCGCGGTGTCAGTGGAACTGGCGACACTGGGCGTACAAGACGGACTAGTGAGGTCGAGATGCGCAGAGATACTGGAGTCGAGATAGTAGAAACGATAAGCGGAGAACTCGAGGCTCACTGAATCGCTTCGCGGAGAGGCTCTGTCGGTGCACGGAGGATTGAGGGCAGCCTGGTGGCGGAGTGAGCGAGGTGTCTGGGGGAAAAAGATCGCGAGGCAGAGAGGGTCTTATAGCGAATCGACGGAACTTCGCGGTTAAATGCCCAATTACGCCGCGCGCCATTACCGGCCATCAACTTTGCGATGATACAGGGAAAGACGAGGATAGCGTGGACCGGGCTCCGTGAAAGCCGTTCAGCAGCGCTAAAGGTGTTGGTGATCGGGTTGTCGTGTCTGTCTGCGTGCTTTCAAGGCGTGTGAGAAGGAAAAGGAGATCCCCGGGTGGGCTTGCTGGGCTTCACCCGCTGCTGGGCCAGATTCTGGCCGCTCGGCCCTTTTTCTTTGTTTAAGTCTTTTCTTTTTCTAATTCCATTTTCTGAATAGAATTTGATATGAATTCAAATCCTTTTGAATTCAAACTGCTTTGGGGATTTTTGCAGGGTTCTGTGGGTTCACAAACAGTCATTCTAACTAAGTGGTTACCTTGCAAGGCTTGGTCAAGCTTAGGTTCCAAAGAAAACAGAGATTTGCTCTAGTTTGCAAATATTTGAAATAGGGTTTAGAAAATATTTCTAAATTGGAAACTTGGGTTTAAATGCTACTCCTAATCTTTCCAACCATGGAGGCAAGCAAACAAGATCATGGACAATCAAATCTCAAAGGGTGATGGCCAATTGAGATAAATTGCCCACATGAAATCATAGCCAAAGTTTGTGCTTCTAAATGATTTTGAGAAAAACCCTATATGAATGAATGATGCAAAGATGACATGAATGAGTTTTGAAACATGATTTTTTTAGGGATGTTACAATCTAACCCCCTTAAGATGAATCTCGCCCTCGAGTTTCGGATTGGCTAGCAAATAGGTGTGGGTGGTCTTTCCGAAGATCATCTTCTCTTTCCCATGTTGCTTCTTCTTCGGAATGATGATTCCATTGTACTTTGCAAAACTTGATAGTCTTTGTTCTTGTGACTCTTCTACGTGGTCTCAAGAATCTTGACAGGCTTTTCTTCATAGGTGAGATCACTTTCTAGTTGAACCTCCTCCAAAGGTATGGTATCCTTCAAAGATGTTTCTTCCATTTCTGGGTGACATTTCTTAAGTTGGCTTACATGAAAAACATTATGGACTGCTGATAGAGATGCTGGCAATTCAATTTCATATGCAACTTCTCCCTTGCGACTTATAATGTTAAATGGTCCAACATATCTTGGTGCCAACTTTCCTTTGACTCCAAATCTTTTCACTCCACGAAGTGGTGATACTCTAAGATAAGCTTTATCCCCAACTTCGTAGGTGATTTCCCTACGCTTAACATCTGCGTAGCTTTTCTGTCGAGACTATGCTATCTTCAATCTATCTCTAACCAATTTGACCTTTTCTTCGGCGTCTTTGATAAGATCTGGTCCAAACAAACTTCTTTCTCCCACACCATTCCATAGCAATGGGGTGGTACACTTCCTTCCGTATAGAAACTCGAATGGTGCCATTCTAATGCTAGATTGGTGACTGTTGTTGTAAGAGAACTCTGCGTAAGGCAGACTTTCATCCCAACTTGCTCCATAGTCTAGGGCACATGCCCTCAACATGTCTTCAAGAATTTGATTAGTCCTTTCTGTTTGTCCATCGGTTTAGGGATGAAAGCGTCTGAATTCCAATCTCGTTCCTAAAGACTCATGAAGCTGTCTCCAAAAGTGAGAAGTGAACTGAGTTCCTCTATCAGATACAATACTCTTAGGTACTCCGTGAAGGCATACAATTCTGCTCATGTAGATTTTGGCTAACTTGGCACTTGTATAAGTTGTCTTTACGGGTATAAAATGAGCTACTTTAGTTAGGCGATCCACTACTACCCATATGGAATCATACCCTGACGTGGTCCTTGGTAATCCGGTAATAAAATCCATACCAATATTTTCCCACTTCCATTCAGGAATAGGCATTGGTTGAAGCAAACCTGCTGGTTTCTGATGCTCTGCTTTCACTCTACTACACACATCACACAAAGCAATGTGTTCGGCGATGTCTCTTTTGAGATTGTTCCACCAAAATCTTTCTTTCATATCCATGTACATTTTGGTGTTTCCCGGGTGAATAGAATATGGAGAGTTATGGGCTTCTTGTAAAATCAGTTTCCGCAATTCCGGATCTTGTGGAACACAAAATCGTTTCCGTGCCATAAAGTACCTTGTTAGTCCATATGGAAACTTTTAGCTTTCCCTTGGCTAATCCTTTCCTTAATCTCTTGATTTCTTTATCCGTCTTTTGGGCTTCTTTAATCTTATCCAGCAGTGGGTTGAACATCCAAAGACATAAGATGTCCTTCGGCACAATCTCAACCTGAGTTCCTTGAATTGCTTACACAAATCATCGGCAATTCACCTTTGGTAAGACCATTTACAAAGCGCTTTACGACTTAGAGCATCTGCTACTACATTTGCTTTACGGGGTGGTATTGCAAACTCAAGTCGTAATCCTTGATAAGTTCTAGCCATCTCCTTTGTCTCATATTGATTTCCTACGGGTGAAGATATACTTCAAACTCTTATGTTCGGTGAATACTTCACAACGTTTTCCCAAAAGGTAATGTCTCCATGTTTTGAGCGCATGGACAACAACGGCTAACTCTAAATCATGAGTAGGATAATTTACTTCATGAGTTTTGAGTTGTCTCGAGGCATAAGCCACAACCCTTCCGCCTTGCATAAGTACGGCTCCTAATCCTTGATGCGAAGCATCACAATACCAAATCCTTTTCCAAATCTGGTAAACCTGACGGTCTTGACACAAGTCTCTTCTTTAGTTCTTGAAAGCTGAGTTCACATCCTTCAGACCAAGCAAATTTCTTTTCTTTCTTTAATAATTCTGTCATTGGTTTAGCCACCTTTGAAAAAATTTCAATGAACCTTCTGTAGTAACCTGCTAAACCAAGAAAACTACGAACCTCTTTTACATTCTTAGGAGATTCCCATTACATCACTGAAACTTTAGCGGGGTCAAGCTGCTACACCATCCTTTGTCATAACATGACCAAGAAATCAACTTCCTCTAACCAAAACTCACACTTGCTGAATTTGGCATAAAGCTTATGTTCCTTAGTTTCTCAAGTATCAAGCGTAGATGTCTTTCATGCTCTTCCTTGCTCTTGGAGTAGACTAAGATGTCATCGATGAAAACGACAACGAACTTGTCGAGAAATTCCATGAACACTTTGTTCATAATATTCATGAAGTATCTTTGGGCGTTGGTTAATCAAAAGGCATCACCGTGTACTCATACAATCCATACCTTGTGGTGAAGGTTGTTTTAGGTATGTCTTGCTCTCTTATCTTGAGTTGAAAATAGCCTGACCGAAGATCAATCTTCGAGAACACACAAGCTCCTTCTAGCTGATCAAACAAGTCATTGATTCTTGGCAAAGGATATTTGTTCTTGATGGTTACCTCGTTGAAGAGCGGTAATCTATGCATAATCTTTGAGTTCTATCTCTCTTTTCTGAACAAAGCTGGAGCTCCCCAAGATGAAGAACTTGGCTGGATAAATCCTTTCTGCAATTGTTCTCCAAGTTGTTTCTTGAGTTCCTTAAGCTCGATCATGACATTTTATAGGGCCTCTTTGCTCTTGGTCCAGAACACGGTACCAAATCTATTATAAACTCCACATCTCTGCGGTGGCATTCTGGTAATTCTTAGGGAACACATCCGGATACTCACACAATTGGCACCGTGTCCATACTAACCCCCTTAAGAGAATTCAGCTTACTCCCTTTAGATCTAAAGTTGGACTTGAATATTATCCTCTTACCTTCAGGGGTTGTGAGTGAAATTGTACGATTTGCACAATCTAGTACCCCCTCATACTTAGCCATCCAATCCATTCCCAAAATTACATCCAATCCTTGGGAATTCAGGATTATTAAGTTTACTGGAAACTTATGTTTTCCGATCTCTATGACTAGATCCCGGCATCCAAGACTCACTATCATATCTCCTCCCGGAGAGCTAACTTTTATCGGACACCCAATGTTTTCAGATGCAAACCCGTTTCTATCAACAAATGCTTTTGATATGAATGAATGAGATGCACCAGTATCAAAGAGTACAAATGCTGAGATGGAATTGAGTCTGAACTTACCAGCAACGGCATCAGGCTCTTCAAAGACCTCCTCCACATTGATGTGGTTAACCTGTCCTTTCTTAAAAGGATTGGGCTTGTTAGATCCTTCAACTTTCTTCTCAGGACACTCATTAGCATAATGCCCCAGCTTCTTGCATTTGTAGCACTCAACCTGACTGTTGTCCTTCTTAGGTTGACTTTGTAGGGGTTCGTAGCATGGAAAACAAAAATTTTCTATCGCATACAAACAAACAAGCCAAGATCTATCTACTAGATTGTAGCAACGAGTCGATGGTATAACTTACCCTCGAAGATTCCAAAGCGTTTAACGAGAGCGGATTCTCGTGGGTGATGTAGTCGTACTCTTTCCGATCTCAAGATCGCGTAGACGATCCTTCGGCCACGTTCAGCAGCGCTCCCGATCGGTCACACCGTTCGACGCGAAGACCTTCCTCTCCCTTGTTCCAGTGAGGCGTGGAGGTTGTAGCACTCTCCTCGCGATTCGGCTGACAACGGCGTGGTATGGGAGGTAGAGGGAAATCCGAGGCTCGCCTTAAGCCGGTGCTAGTATGGTGGAGCTTATGAGAGAGGCTATTAGTGGTCTAGTAATTAGACACACCAATTAGAAGGCTCTAAACCAATTAGAAGGCTCTAAACCGCTGGCTAAAGCAATTAGAAGCTCTAAACCAAAACGGCTCTAAACCGGAGATTAGAGGTGGAAACTTGTGTGTGTGGAGGAGCCCTGCCCCTCCTTATATAGGTGGGAGGGCTGGCCGGCCAAGGGGAGGAGTTCCTCCCCAAGTCGGCCTTGGGAGGTGCGCCGGCCAAGGGGAGGAACCCTCCTCCAACTCGGCCTCCACCAATCCTCCTCTTTTCCCACTTCCCAAAATTGTCGTTTGACTTTCAAACTAGCCGTTTGACTTTTCAATTTAGGATTTAAATAAACCCTTTATTTTGGACAGCAAGAACACCTAGTACATGATGCAATCATTCCAATATGTAATGACACATTCATGTACCCTTCCCCCTCCGGAGTCTTGGGACATTCCGGGACCTTCTAGAATGTTCCGATGAAAACACGGAACCATTCCCTAACTCAAAGCGGGACTTTCCTTATATGAATCTTATTCTCCGGACCATTCCGGATCACCTCGTGATATCCCGGATCCCATTCGAGACTCCGAACAACATTCGGTCTCTTTCTCATAATACCATAACTACTCAAAACAACGTCGAATCCTTAAGTGTGTCTCCCTACGGTTCGTGAATTATGCGGACATGATCGAGACACTTCTCCGAACAATAACCAATAGAGGAATCTGGAAATTCATATGGCTCCCACATATTTCTACGATTACTTTGCGATCGAATGAACCACTTACATACGATACCAATTTCCCTTTGTCTCACGATATGTTACTTATCCGAGGTTATGATCGTCGGTATCTCTGCATACCTAGTTCATCCTCGTTACTGATAAGTACTCTTTTCTCGTTCCCGTGATATGTGATCCCTTGTGACCCAGTCACATGCTTGCAAGCTAATTGGATGACATTTCACCGAGAGGGCCAGTATATCTATCCGTCATATGGATGGACAAATCCCACTCTTGATCCATGTGTTTCAACCAATACTTTCCGAACACTCAATACCACCTTTATAACCACCTGTTACGGTGTGGTGTTTGATGACATCAAAGCATCCATCCGATAAGGTGATATGCATGATCTCATGGTGAAGGAATTAGGTTACTATGTATCGAGAAAGCATATAGCAATTGAACTATTGAAATGACTTGATCTTTATGCTACGCTTGTCTATAGGAGTATGTCCACCATATCATTCTCCTAACGATATGATCTTGTTGTTGATAACATCTCAATGTTCATGATAGGAAACCACAATCATCAACCAACAAGCTAGTGAAGTATAGAGGCTATACTAGGGACTTCAAATTAAGTTTACAAATCACACAAGTATTAATGGTTTCCTTGTTAATACTATTATAGCATGAATGTAAACATTTATCATAAACACAAAGATAATAATAACTACATTTATTATTGCCTCTAGGGCATATCTCCACAGTCTCCCACTTGCACTAGAGTCATCTAATCTAGATTACATGGTAATATACCGAACACCCATGGCAGTTTGGTGTTGGTCATGTTTTGCCCTCGGAGAGGTTTAGTCAACGGATCCGCCACATTCAGATCTGTGTACTTTGCAAATCTTTATATCCCCATCACGGATATGTTCTCGAATAGCGTGGAAAGCAGCTTGATATCTTCACTTCTTCTTGTGTGACCTTGGTTCTTGCGCATTGTCTATGGCGCCCATGTTATCACTGATAGATAGACATTGGGTCCAGCGCAGGAACCACACCCAGCTCTGTAATGAACTCTTTCATCCATATCGCTTCTTGTGAAGCCTCAGAAGCGACCATGTATTCGATTGAGTTGAAGATCTCGCCACAACGCTTTGCTTTGCACTCCTCCAATCTTTGCACCATTCAAAATAAATACGTATCCAGTTGTGATTTAGAATCATCCGGATCGGTGTTCCAACTAACATCGGTGTAACCATTAACAACAGCTGTTCATCACCTCCATAAGAAAGAACCATATCCTTAGTTCTTCTCAAGTACTTAAGGATGTTTTGACCATTGTCCAATGATCCACTCTGGATCACTTTGATATCTGCTAGTTAAACTAACGGCATATGCAATGTCGGGTCTAGTACATAGCATGGCATACATTAGAGATCCTATGGCTGATGCATAGGAGTCTTACTCATCCTTTCTCTATCTTCTGCGATGTCGGACTTTGAGTTTTACTCAAGGTCGTATTAGCAACATGGGCAAGAACCCTTTCTTGCTATCTTCCATTCCAAACCTCTTTAGAACTTTGTCCAAATATGTACTTTGTGACAATGATATTTGGCGTTCGATCTATCTCTATAAATATTTATGCCTAATATGTAATGCTTCGCCAAGATCCTTCATTGAAAAACTATTATTCAAATATTCCTTGACACTATTAAGAAGGTCTACATCATTCCCAATCAACAATATGTCATCCACATACAGTATTAAGAATGCTCTGAGCTCCCACTCACTTGCTTGTAAATACAAGCTTCTCCATAAGTTTGTATAAAACCAAAACTTTTGATTACCTTATCAAAGCGTTGATTCCAACCGGGATGCTTGCTTCAATCCATAGATGGACCGTTGAAGCTTGCATACCTTGTTAACATCTTTAGGATCGACAAAACCTTTGGGTTGCATCATATACAACTTCTTCATCAATGTCTCCATTGAGGAATGCTGTTTTGACATCCATCGCCATATCTCATAATCATAATATGCAGCGATTGCTAACATAATCCTCACAGATTTTAACCGCTCTTGGTGAGAAAGTCTCATCGTAGTCAACTCCTTGAATTTGTGAAACCCTTTTGCGACAAGTCGAGCTTTATAAACAGTAACATTACCATCGACATCTGTTTTCTTCTTGAAAATCCATTTGTTCTCGGCGACCTTTCGCCATCTGTAAGTCCACCAAAGTCCATACTTGGTTTTCGTACATGGATCCAATCTCGGTTTCATGGCTTCTTGCCATTTATTGGAATCTGGGCTCATCATCGCTTCCTCATATGTCTCGGGGTCATCGGTGTTGTCCACCACCATGACATTCATAACGGAATCATACCAATGGAGGTGGTACGAGTTCTCGTTGACCTCCAGAGCTCTGTAACCCTCAACGAAGTTTCATGATCACCATCATTAGCTTCCTCTCTTATTGGTGCAGGCACCACAGGAACTTCTTCGGTCTGCGCTACTCGCAATTCGAGAAGGTTCGACAACCTCGTGAGTTCTACTTTCCTTCCAGTCACTTCTTTGAGAGAAATTCCTTCTCTAGAAAGGATCCATTCTTAACGAAGATTTTGCCTTCGGATCTATGATAGAAGGTATACCCAATAGTTTCCTTGGTATCCTATGAAGGCGCATTTTTCGCTTTGGGTTCAAGCTTGTCCATTTGTAACTTCTTTACATAGGCCGCATCCCCAAACTTTAAGGAACAACAATTTAGGTTTCTTCCCAAACCATAATTCATATGGTGTCGTTTCAGCAGTTTAGGCGGTGCCCTATTTAAAGTGAATGCGGCTGTTTCTAATGCATAACCCCAAAATGATAGCGATAAATCTGTAAGTGACATCATAGAGCGAACCATATCTAAGAGAGTTCGATTCTGACGTTCGAGACACACCATTACGTTGTGGTGTTCGGCGGTGTCAGCTCATGAAAGTATTCCACATTTCTTCAAATGCTCGCCAAACTCGTAACAGATATTCACCTCCACGATCGAGCGTAGAAATTTAATCTTCTTGTTACGTTGATTCTCTACCTCACTTTGAAACTCCTTAAACTTCTCGAAGTTTGGACTTATGTTTCATGAAATAGATATACCCATATCTACTCAAGTCATCCGTGAAGGTAAGAACATAACGATAACCAACTGCGATGCTACACTCATTGGACCACACACATCGGTATGTATGATTTCCAATAAGTCTGTAGCTCGCTCCATTATACCAGAAAATGGAGTTTTAGTCATTTTACCCATCAGACATGCTTCGCATCTTTCAAGTGATTCAAAATCAAGTGATTCAAGAAGTCCATCGAATGGAGTTTCTTCATACGCTTCACTCAATGTGACCAAGGCAGCGGTGCCACATATAGGTCGAGTTATCGCTTGATTTCAATCGTTTAGCTTCAATGTTATTAATATGTGTATTTCTACTATCGAGATTCAACAAGAATAGACCATCTATCAAAGGTGCATGTGCATAAAACATATTACTCATATAAATCGAACAACCATTATTCTCGGATTTAAACAAGTAACCGTCTGCAATAAACAAGATCGATATAATGTTCATGCTCAACGAGCACCAAATAACAATTATTTAAGTATAAAACTAATCCCGATGGTAGATGAAGAGGTAGCGTGCCGACCGCGATCACATCAACCTTTGATCCGTTTCCTCGCGCGCCGTCACCTCGTTCTTCACTAGCTTCCGTTTATTCTGCAGCTCCTGTTTGAGTTACAAATATGAGCAACAGAACCAAGTATCAAATACCCGGCACTACTACGAATACTAGTGAGATACACATCAATAACATGTATATCAGATATACCTTTCTTCTTGATGTTGCCGTTCTTCAAATCCGCCAAGTACTTTGGGCAATTCCGCTTCCGATGACCTTCTCCCTTGCGGTAAAGCATTCAGTTTCAGGCTTAGGTCCAGCCTTGGTCTTCTTCGTCGGCGTGGTAACTTTCTTACCACCCTTCTTGAAGTGTCCTACCTTAGACTTGCCTTTCTTGAATTTGGTGGTCTTATTGACCATCAACACTTGGTGCTCTTTCTTGATCTCCACTTACGCAGATTTTAACATAGCAAACAGTTAAGCAACTCTTTGTTCATGTTACGCATGTTGTAGTTCATCACAAAGTTCTTGTAACTTGGTGGTAGTGATTGGAGGATGCGGTAAACCCCCAAAGTATTAGGAATCACTATACCCAAGCTTTGAAGTTTATTTGCGTGCCCAGACATCTTAAGCACATGCTCACTGACGGAGCTGCCCTCTTCCATCTTGCAGTTAAAGAACTTTTCAGAAGCTTCATAACTTTCAATTGTCGCATGAGTCTCAAAAATTAATTTGAGATCCTCGACAATATCATATGGGTCTGACTCTTCAAACCTTTTCTGAAGCTCCGATTCTAAACCATACAAGATAGCACACTGAACTATGGAGTACTGATTCTTCCGAGCAAGGTAAACATTCTTTACTTCATCGGTAGCATCAGCTGCAGGTGGGTCACCCAGCGGTGCATCCAGCACATAGGTCAAATTACCAGCTGTGAGGACAATCCTCAAATTGCGGAACCAATCCACGAAGTTGCTTCCATTGTTTTTCAACTTTTCTTTCTCTAGGAACGCATTAAAATTGATGGTAGGGGCTGCCATTGATCTACAACATATTTGCAATAGTTTAGACTAAGTTTATGACAAATTGAGTTCAAATTAATTAATGAAATTAAACTAGGTGAACTCCCACTCAAAACAACATCCCTCACATTGTTTTAGTGATCACACGAACCAAATCCACTACATCAACACCGATCATCACGAGAGTTGATATAGTTTCAATGGCGAACAATCATCATGTTCATCATATCTACTATATGATTCACGCTTTACCTTTCGGCGATCCGTGTTCCTGAGGCCATGTCTGTACATGCTAGGCTCGTCAAGATCAAACCTTAGCTACCGCATAAGCAAATCTGGCTTGCTTACGTTGTATTCACCCGCGGAATCAAAGACACCCGATCATCACGTGGTGCTTGAGCAGCAAGCTTTGGCAGCGGTGCATACTAAGGGTGAACACTTTAGAACTTGAAATTTATGTGCATGAGGGATCATCTTATAATGCTACCGTGTCTACTAAGCAATACAAGATGCATAAAGGATTAACATCACATGCAATTCATAATATGTGATATGATATGGCCTTTCTTCTTTGTGCTTCCGATCTCCATCTTCAAGCACGAACATGATCTCCATCATCACCGGCATAGCATCAAGGTCAATGACGCTTCTTCATGGT
Organism: Avena insularis; assembly: GCA_023614405.1. Taxonomy (NCBI): domain Eukaryota; kingdom Viridiplantae; phylum Streptophyta; class Magnoliopsida; order Poales; family Poaceae; genus Avena; species Avena insularis. Next base: position 21,254,567 of record CM042690.1, on the reverse strand, counting down.
TGTCGTCCACCAGCTTCAACTATTACAACTATTTTGAATAGACACGCAGGTCTTAACAGAAATTAAAGACAACCATATGGCTCCTGCCGGTTGCCAACTTACAATAAGGAACATTGCATACATCAAATATAATCACAATCATGGCCATATCACATCACTGCACACCTGCAAAACAAAGTTAGGCGCTTCTACTTTCTTTGCATATTTTACGTGGTTTGGGGCTTTCAATAAGTGTCGTTCTAACTACGAACAAGAACCACAACATTGATACTAGCATTGTTGATTACCCGTTGTAAATTGGATCTTTACTATGCTAGGAGAAACAGGCACCATAAAGCCACTTATGCAATACAAGTTGCATGTCAAGCGTGGAGCAAGTCTCATGAGCGATGTCATGTAAGGTTAGCCGGGTAGCTTCATCCCAACATACCGCAAGATGCAAAGTACACAAAAGCAATCTACAATAAAAGCATCAACGCCCACAATAACCATTGTGTTCTACTTGTGCAACAGATCTACATATAGACACGGCTCGATACCCTTGAGGGTTCGTAGCATGGAAAACAAAAATTTTCTATCGCATACAAACAAACAAGCCAAGATCTATCTACTAGATTGTAGCAACGAGTCGATGGTATAACTTACCCTCGAAGATTCCAAAGCGTTTAACGAGGCGGATTCGTGGGTGATGTAGTCGTACTCTTTCCGATCTCAAGATCGCGTGAGCGATCCTTCAGTATACGTTCCAGCAGCGCTCCTTGATCGGTCACCGTTCGATTTTCGGCGAAGACCTTCCTCTCCCTTGTTCCAAAGCAGCGGAGGTTGTAGCACTCTCCTCGCGATTCCGGCTGGCTGCGTGGTACCGAGGTAGAGGGAAATCATGAGGGGCTTAAGCCGGTGCAGTATGGTGGAGCTTATGAGAGAGGCTATTAGTGGTCTAGTAATTAGACACACCAATTAGAAGGCTCTAAACCAATTAGAAGGCTCTAAACTTTGGCTAAAGCAATTAGAAGCTCTAAACCAAAGCGGCTCTAAAAGGAGATTAGAGGTGGAAACTTGTGTGTGTAAGGAGGAGCCCTGCCCCTCCTTATATAGGTGGGAGGGCTGGCCGCCAAGGGAGGAGTTCCTCCCAAGTCGGCCTTGGGAGGTCTTGCCGGCCAAGGGAGAACCCTCCTCCAACTCGGCCTCCACCAATCCTCCTCTTATCCCACGTCCCAAACTTGCCGTTTGACAGTCAAACTAGCCGTTTGACTTTTCAATTTAGGATTTAAATAAACCCTTTATTTTGGACAGCAAGAACACCTAGTACATGATGCAATCATTCCAATATGTAATGACACATTCATGTACCCTTCCCCTCGAGTCGGACATTCCAGGACCTTCTAGAATGTTCCCGATGAAAACACGGAACCATTCCCTAACTCCGAAGCGGAACTTTCCTTATATGAATCTTATTCTCGGACCATTCCGGATCACCTCGTGATATCCGGATCCCATCCGAGACTCGAACAACATTCGGTCTCTTTCTCATAATACCATAACTACTCAAAACAACGTGAATCCTTAAGTGTGTCTCCCTACGGTTCGTGAATTATGCGGACATGATCGAGACACTTCTCGAACAATAACCAATAGAGGAATCTGGAAATTCATATGGCTCCACATATTTCTCGATTACTTTGCGATCGAATGAACCACTTACATACGATACCAATTTCCCTTTGTCTCACGATATGTTACTTATCCGAGGTTATGATCGTCGGTATCTGCATACCTAGTTCATCCTCGTTCTTGATAAGTACTCTTTTCTCGTTCGTGATATGTGATCCCTTGTGAGCGGTCACATGCTTGCAAGCTAATTGGATGACATTTCACCGAGAGGGCCCAGTATATCTATCCGTCATATGGATGGACAAATCCACTCTTGATCCATGTGTTTCAACCAATACTTTCCGAACACTCAATACCACCTTTATAACCACCCTGTTACGGTGTGGTGTTTGATGACATCAAAGCATCCATCCAGTAAAGGTGATATGCATGATCTCATGGTCGAAGGAATTAGGTTACTATGTATCAGAAAGCATATAGCAATTGAACTATTGAAATGACTTGATCTTTATGCTACGCTTGTCTATAGGAGTATGTCCACCATATCATTCTCCTAACGATATGATCTTGTTGTTGATAACATCTCAATGTTCATGATAGGGAAACCACAATCATCAATCAACCAACAAGCTAGTGAAGTATAGAGGCTATACTAGGGACTTCAAATTAAGTTTACAAATCACACAAGTATTAATGGTTTCCTTGTTAATACTATTATAGCATGAATGTAAACATTTATCATAAACACAAAGATATAATAATAACTATATTTATTATTGCCTCTAGGGCATATCTCCAACAGACTTCCACTTCCACTTCCACTATGGTGGCTCTTGTATCCACCCTTGTGGTTCTTGTACTTATCATTTTCATGACTGCGATGATGCTTGTTGTCATGACGGTTGTGGTTGTGGTGCTTGTTAAACTTCCCATGCTTGTGGGATCCTGAGCTGATACTATCATCATAGTGAGATCGTTTATGAGACGATCCCGAGCTATGCTTGTCGGAGTGTTTCCTCTTTCTACTCTCGACTTGCTTCATTTTATTCTCCACAATAACAGCTTTGTCACACAGCGACTGATAAGTTGGAACATATGCCACAGATAGCTACAGATTCAGTTCGTCATTCAAGCCTTCCAGAAACTTTTCCTTCCTTTTGGCATCAGTGTCAACCTCATCCGGTGCATAGCGCGCCAAATTGTTGAACTCTTCAATATATTCAGCCACGCTGTGGTGGCTACTTCAGTTGTGAAATTCCTTCTTTTTCAGGCTCATCATACCTGGTGAGATATGAGTAGTACGAAATCCATCTTCAAAGATAGCCCAAGTCACCTCATCAATAGGCGTGGTAATCTGGAAGTTGTCCCACCATGCGGCGGCTGGTCCTTCCAACAGATGTGCTGCGAACCTGACCTTTTCAGCATCTGTGCATCCCACGGTCACTAAGTCTTTGTTCACAGAACGTAGCCAATCATTGGCCACCATGGGATCAGTCGATCCTGAAAACTTAGCTGGCCTCAGACACAGAAATCTGGTGAGCATGTCAAAACCTGGAGGGTTGTTGTTGTTGTTGTTGTTGTTATTGTTGTTGTTGTTGTTGTTGGGGTTGTTGTTGTTGTTCTGGTTCTGGATGAACGTCGTCATCATTTGCATAAGCTGTGTCTGCGCATTCATCATTTGTTGCATTTCCGGGGTAATGTTGGGGTTGGGGTTGGTGTTTGCGCGACGAGGAGGCATCTGTGGTTTATTCATTTAGAGATAAGAATGAGATACCCTTACATGATTTATGCACAATACATCACACAAACAAACTCATAGCATGCAACACAAGGATAAAGCTCAACAACAAGATATCAAAAAGTCTCAAAGCAAATACACACAAGTGGCAAGCCATCCACATGTCGGATGGTCCAAACATTAAGTTCACAATTAACAAGTGCGGTAAATAAAGATAACTGAGTAGTCAAATCTACTCGTCGGCATCAATCTCCTCCTCGACAAAGGTAGGACCCGCGTTCTCCATTGCGGTCTTGTTCTCCTCGATGGTAGTGGTCAAAGAGTCGATCTTGGCCTTGAGAGCCCTCTTTTGAGGCAAGCCTCTCAATCCTTGTCTGCTGCTGCTCTAACTCGAAGTCCTTGGACTGCAGTTCCTCGGTCATATCACGAATCCTCTTGTTCCTATCCTGGACACGCTTCTCTTGACTCTTGAACTTACGGTCTTGGGTCTCGAACTTTGCCTCCATCTCCTTGACTATCTCGTCCTGCTGCGCGAAGAGCTTGTCCTTCTCGCGAAGCTGCACCTGGAGCTCGTCATTACTAAGCATGACGTTGGTCCTATCGGTATCCACGTGCCTAATAAGAGTCTCTAAGTCCTGGAGGTACAGGCGTATCGGCTCTGCTGTGACCCTCGAGTCGTCCTCAAAGTCAATGGACTCTCCGTCATCATCACGCCTTCCGAAAGCGTGGAAGTGAGTGCCTCTAACCTGTCGGGAGTGACGTCCTAACAGTCATCCTATCAGATCCTGCATGACAACCTCCATGCCTCTCTCCCTGTCATCGTGCATAAGCTTGAAGACGATGGCCTCCGTAGTAGGCTCTGTCTGGCGTCCTGGCTGGTTCACCTTGAAGCCCCAAAGGTCCTTCCTCTCAAACTTGGTGAGTGGGTGCACCGTAATGATAGGAAGAGGGAGATCGAGTAAAGTAGTAAGCTCTACGATACGAGGACCAAAACGGGTAGCCTGGAACTCCTCAACAGTGCTGATGGCAATAGGCATCTATTTATAAGATTGAAAAGTTAGAACAACACAATTTAAAATAAACAAGACAAACATTCATACTCATTCATGGAACACAAAATCACACAAGTCATGCATACAAGAATCCATTACATCAACCAAGGTTCAAACTTATTTAAGGTATCATTTTCAAAAATAAGGTGATAGGTGGTGGTCCAACTAACGAAGTGCGCTTACAATCCTATCTCATTGGATCTGGTGGCTAACACAATGTTCCTAGTGGCAATCACCCTATCTTGTTCACATGCTTCTATCACTAAGTCTATGATATCTCCCCTTAAGGTTTGATTGGTGACTTCCAACTCTTGGGTATGTTCCTTTTCTTTCTCTAAGTCTTTTTGGAGGTTGAGCATCCTGCACTTGACTCTAGCACTTAGTTCTTTGATAGTCTTCCAAGCTGCTTCTTTTGCTGACTCAAAGAATGTGGTGTGCATAAAAGTGTTGGTGTACATGCAAAAGCCCTTCTCTTTGTGGTTGTCTTCCTTGTTTTTGTACAAGTGAAGTTGCACCCACCAATACTCCACTCCTTCCTCCATTACTGGAAAGCCCTTGTACACTGCTGCACCATGTACTCCCATGGTCTCCATGAGGTCCTTGAGAATCTTGGGAAACTCAGTCTCACACTCCAAGGTCATGGTCATGAGTGGTCCTTTCTTCACGGCTTCGTTGACGGAGTTCATCTACAAATAGAGATGAGAATGAGAAGATTAGAAAAGTTTACGAGAAGAATAGACAAGTGTAGAAGAAGTAAAAATTTTCCTTAGTGGTTTCCAATCCTAGGGTCATAATCCTACAGGCAACACGTGCTCACGATACCATCTGTAAGATCCCTCCTTTGTAAAGGAAAAGATCCCTGTGATTGCAATGCTAGTCCCTGGATCAATGCTAGCATCCACAGTTTAAGATGAAGTACACAGATACAAAGGTCGTTTATTACAGTCATTCCAGAGATAAAACATAGTCTTTTACAACTCATGGCCAAAGGCCTAATACAAGAGTTTATGGAATATATAAATAAACATAAGTCTTCATCTTCATGTGCCACAGGCAAGCATGTTGAGTGTAGACTCATGATTCCTATTCATCATCAGAGTAACCTGCAACATCATAAGTTACAGCCACAGAGGGTCAATACTTTGGAATAGTATTGGCAAGTGATACCTTAGTATATAATTAAGTGGACTATAATACTATATGCATTTGGCTGGTGGAGCTTAGGCTTGCATTGCTCAAAATAGATTTTTCCTTAACTTTTTGAAAATACTAAGTTTTGTTTGGCAAAAAAAAGTTTCCAAGACATCTACCAATCCAAGACTGAAGATCCACTCAGGGCATCTACCAATCAAGGACTGAAGATTTACTTGGCAAAAACACCCAAGGCATCTACCAATCAAGGACTGAAGATCCACTCAGGGCATCTACCAATCAATGACTGAAGATCCTTTTAACCCTTGTTCACCCACAAGTTTTATTTAGAAATTGGAGTGATGAGATTCTTGAAGTTTCCATGTCTTGATGCTCAAATTGTCCTTTACCAGGGACATGGCTAAGTACTTAGATTTTACACTCTGCAGAGGTGGTGCACTTTCCCCACAAGCCTTGGTTCCCCAAGACATGATCCTTCAGTAGCCTTTCCTTAGTCAAATGGACGCGCTCCAACCTATCATCCCATCTACCACCCACTGTCCAAGAGACTAAGTTCCAGCATCCTAAGATCATGGCAGAGCCCATAATACCAAGTGGTTGCACTTGAAGCTTCTCAACATTTGACATCTAAAATCTCTTTGTTTCCTGGGTGGCCATCCACAAGTGAGATACACAAGCCAAGTCCATGGCCTTGTGAACCACTCAACATAAACCAATCCATCCATTCCACCCAGGTGATTCATTAACTTAGTTGTTTTGTTAAATAAAACACAAGTCCAAAGACTTAGAATTTTTTTCCATAGTGTGAATATATAAACCACCCTTGTTTTCTAGTAGCTAGGCTAAGCATGGCATGGCAACTTATCCTTAGGGAATTTTCCTAGCAGTTCTAGCATTCTATTCTAAATAGGATTTCCCAACATCAATTGACAATAGTAGTATGCAAGTCCTAACAAAATATATCTAATGCAAGTATAAAATATAGGTATGGAATATTCATGAAGATATCACTTGCCTTGGTAGTGTGGAGAGTAGCACTCGTCACAATCACAATCACTAGCAAAATCTACACAGAAAGTTGTAGCACACAATTACACACAAATATATACAAACAAGAAATAGTATGAATGCATGCATGCATGAATCTACCAAGTGATGATTTTTGAAAACTCAACCAAGAAAGTGCATGAATACAGAAACTTAGCAAGCCACTAGTTTACCAACTAAACTAAATCTAACTCTAAACAAGGTACTAAACTAATTCTATACTTAAAAAGGCCTCTAACAAGTCTCTGCAATTTAAGCCAAACTAATGGTTACTATTTGCTAAACAAAAAGGATAGGCAGAAAGGTCTTGTTTTTCTGAATCCAACGGTATAAAGTTTGCAAAATTCCAACGTGGCATTCAAAAGATATAGGCATTTGAATTTGGATCAAATTTCTGGTTTTTAAATTCTATTTTCAGATCTAACCTAGCCACGCGTCATGTTCTTATTCGCCCGTACCGTTTCGCACTGGATCGAGCTCCACAACCGTAGGATCTAAATGAAATCTGGCGGCTCAGATCGCGTCGCTTGAGGTTAAGTGGATCTATCCTAGCGCTTCGTCTGAATCTAACGGCTGCTATTTCTCTGCCAAGAATGGCGGCGGCAGCGGCTACCGGCCAGGCGTCGATCGTTGACGTTGCCGGTGATGCAGACGGCGAGGGAGAAGGAGGAGTAGCTCACCGGGCTCAGGGGGTCACGGCGAAGCTCGTCGTACTCGCGGTTGGTCAAGGGGCGCTCGAGGCGGTCCTAGATTGCTCGCCGGAGTTGCTGTGGGCGGCGGTTGCGTCGGGTGGTAAATCGTGGGCGTTCTTGAATCACCCCAAGGCAAGGCGAGGACACGGTTAGATTCACAGAGTCAAGGCGAAGTAGTGAGCATGAACGGGAAGGCGAGGGGCGGTCTGTTCCTACCGAGAAAACTCGTCGGAGTTGATGTCGCCGTCGGTGCTCGCGGTGTCAGGTGGAACCGGCGACCTGGGGCAGTACAAGACGGACTAGTGAGGTCAGGAGATGCGCAGAGATACACTGAGTCAGATAGTAAGAACGATAGGCAGAGGGGAACTCGAGGCTCACCTGAATCGCTCGCCGGAGAGGGCTCTGTCAGCGGCGGTGCGCGGAGGATTGAGGGCAGCCTGGTGGCGGAGTGAGCGAGGTGTCTGGGGGAAAAAGATCGCGAGGCAGAGAGGGTCTTATAGCCGGGGAATCGACAGGAAACGCTCGCGGTTAAATGCCCAATTACGCCGCGCCATTACCGGCCATCACTGCTGCGGCGACGTGGTCGCAGGCGCGGTCTGGGGAAGACGAGGATGACGTGGACCGGGCCCGCTCGTCAGCGAAACGCGCAAGGTGTTGGTGCGGTCGGGCTGTCAGCGTCTGTCTGCGTGTGCTCGCGCGTGTGAGAAGGAAAAGGAGATCCCCGGGTGGGCTTGCTGGGCTTCATCATTCTTTGGGCGATTCTGGCATTTCGGCCCTTTTTCTTTGTTTAAGTCTTTTCTTTTTCTAATTCCATTTTCTGAATAGAATTTGATATGAATTCAAATCCTTTTGAATTCAAACTGCTTTGGGGATTTTTGCAGGGTTCTGTGGGTTCACAAACAGTCATTCTAACTAAGTGGTTACCTTGCAAGGCTTGGTCAAGCTTAGGTTCCAAAGAAAACAGAGATTTGCTCTAGTTTGCAAATATTTGAAATAGGGTTTAGAAAATATTTCTTAATTGGAAACTTGGGTTTAAATGCTACTCCTAATCTTTCCAACCATGGAGGCAAGCAAACAAGATCATGGACAATCAAATCTCAAAGGGTTATGGCCAATTGAGATAAATTGCCCACATGAAATCATAGCCAAAGTTTGTGCTTCTAAATGATTTTGAGAAAAACCCTATATGAATGAATGATGCAAAGATGACATGAATGAGTTTTGAAACATGATTTTTTTAGGGATGTTACACAAAGTTTTCAAACTAGATTATTGTCTCTAGTGCAAGTGGGAGACTGAAGGGAATATGCCCGAGAGGCAATAATAAAGTGGTTATTATCGTATTCCTTGTTTATGATAAATGTTTATTTTACATGCTATAATTGTATTAATACGGTAACGTTAATACATGTGTGTTTAATAAACAAAAAGGAAGTTCCTAGTTATGCCTCTCTTATAAACTAGCTCGTTGATTAACAAGATGATCATAGGTTTCCTGATCATGGACATTGGATGTTGTTAATAACGAGATCACAACATTAGTGTAATGGTGTGATGAACATTCATCCGAAGTATAGCATTACGATCAAAGTCATTGAGTTTATATTGCTATAACAACTTACGGAGTGATCCTAATCCTTAGACCATGAGATCATGTCAATCACTAACACCGGAAGAGTTTCTTGATAACATCAAACGTCACACCGTAACAGGGTGATTATAAAGATGAATTCAGAACTAATAAAGTGTTATGTTGAGGCCCATGGATCGAGAGTGGAATTTGTTCATTCCGATGACAGATAGATATACTCTGGGCCCTCTCGGTGATATCACATTGGTTAGCTTGCAAGCAAGTGATTTGATCACTAGAATGTTATATCACGGGAACGAGAAAAGAGTGCATGTCGATGCTTGAGATCAAACTAGGTATGGAGATACCGATGATCGAATCTCGACATGTAATATATCGTGAAACAAAGGGATTAAGATACTAGCGTAAAGGTTCCGGCGATCACAAGAAAGTCATCGTTGAATGTGTGGGAGTCGTATGGGTCTCAAATCCGCTTCGATTATTGATCCGAGAGGGTCTCGATCATATACGCATTATTCACGAACCATAGGGTGACACACTTAAAAGACAACGATGACCATTTGGAGCAAAAGTTTCATGCCGAAAAGAATAACAAGCGCAGAATTTATTTCACTAGATACGAAAGCGGGTTTGGGTGAAATGGCAGAAAGTGTTTACGCATGTGAAATGAAATACTAGCAAGGGGTTATATGTGAATGTTTGTCATTAAAGTAATTGAAAAAATTCTGAAATAAAAGGAGTTTTATTTAATGAGAGTTTGCATTAAATTTGGTGGAAATTTAATGGGAATTTGAGTGGACTTTTGAGTGGAGGAAATTTAAAGGGCATTTTGTGAGTGGAGTGTCCACCCACATGAATGAAGGAGGGAGGGTAGGCCCCCATGGCGTGACCACCCCTTAGGTGCCCCTCCTCCTATAAAAAGCCCCCTCCTCACTTGTCTCTCACCTCCTCGTGAAGGATCTCTCTCCCCTCTAGAATTTATCCCCATGGTCTCGGACTAGCGAGATACATGTTCCCGGTGGCTTGTTGGCAAGAAAGAGTTGTGCTTCCGCTGCATCGGCTGGGCGAGGCGGAGGTTGCTCGGTGCCTCGAGCGTTTGTGCGACACGGATCTTATGCTGTTTTCTTGGCGCTAGGACTTCTCTCGATCTTGAGATCGGCAGAGATCGTCTACATCGACCACGAGTTTGGACTCGTTAAGCTTTGTCGGTCTTCAAGGCTATGTTCTCTACGGATATACATCCGCCCGTTGTTTGTATCTAGTAGATAGATCTTGGTACATAGTTGTTCCCATCGTAGGAAAATTTTTGTTTTCTATGCTGCGAACCCTACAGTATATCCGTAGAGAACATACCCTTGAGCCGAAAAGCCACCGAACATGTATCTCACTAGTATGAGACCATGGGGGATAAATTCTAGAGGGGAGAGGGAACCCCAAGGGGGTGGACGGCACATGGGGCTGCCCCCTTTCCCTCCCATCTTCATGTGTGTGGACACTCCACTCACACAAATCCATTCAAATCCCTCCACTCAAAATCCCACTCAAACTTGCTATTAAATTTCCACCAAATTAAATGCAAACTCTCATTAAATAAAACTGACATGGTTATACCCTACGGGTACATGATCTTAGCATACCTAGTACATCCCAAGGAAGGCCCATGAGAACATGCGCTAGACCATGAAGACTTTCGGGTGGCCAGGGCCCATGACACCTTCGGATCCTTGGAGAACAAGACTAGAGTAGATAGAATATTCAAAGGGGTAAACCCTAAACACAGAATCGACTCGATGCATGCACAGGACCTACCTATCTCTATATAAAGGCTAGGAGGGCACGATGAGGAGGGCGCGCATACCACCGCATACACACCTCCACGCTAGATTGCATCTGCGCACCCCTATACTTTCGGTTCCACCGTAATCAAGAGCAGACAAGCAGGAGTAGGGTTTTCCCTCTGGGGGCCTGAACCTGGGTAAACCTCGTGTCCCCTTGTTGCTTGTTTGCTAACCGTTCCGTGATCTCCAGCATCCCCATATTCTCCAAAACCCAAGCTCATAACAATGGGCATTGACGAGATTAAACCTCGTCAATTGGTGCCGTCTGTGGGAAGTGGGGGCGCTGATTGTGCGATCGTGACTGTCCCAACCAAAGCGATCTACAAATCCGCGGCGACGGAGAGTCATCTCCTCTTTGGCGCCTTCGACTTCACCGCCCACTCGCCAGCCACCATGAAGGACTTCGAGCCCGTTGTCGACGGACTCGATATCCTGTTCAGGAGCTTCTGCTTCCAGGTGGGGCAGACCGGCACTCTCCGCCTCCCAGAGCGGGTGCCCCTGCCGTCGATCAGGCCTGCTTCATGGGCTCCACACCCCATGCAACGCACATCGCCATCAACAGATGAGTCCTATGACAGCAGCTGCTGCAACTCAGATCTGTGCGATCCACCATCGGAGGAAGGGACCTACGGTTCCAGATCCGAAAGCTACGGCAGCAGCAATCCGATCTACGAGTGCTACCAATGCGCCCAGTCATCCAGAGTGACGTGGCTCAGGAGCACAACCCGCCACCCAACCCATAGGGTAGAAACGGCAAGAACAAAAGAAGCTAATCCCCCCGCCCAACAGGGACGACACTGACCGGGTCATCCACCTCAGCAAGGAAGGATGGGCTCAAGCACGCGAGGCCGTAGAAGGCAACAAGATCCTGCCCGTGGGTGCCTCACGCGACCTGCTGATGGCATACCACATGCTCCTAATCGAGGAGCACAAGAAGCAGGTGAATATGCAAGAGGTGCTTGAAAAATGCAAGCAAGAAGCCTCGGAGTCCAGTTCGCGGCGAGCCGCGCTCTCCGCCATGGGCATCAGCTCCAGCTCGCACAGCAACCATGGCAACAAGCACCGTTCTCGCACAGAGAACATGGATCCCAAGGCACGTCGCGAGGTGACTCGGGCCCTCAACGCTTCCTTCATGGAGATGGATGCCGACAGCAATGTCATCCCGAAGATGCCGCAAGCTGTGATCATGGCAGCCACCGCGTACCTCGCGTCCCATCCACCTCCGGAGGGGGACCCGAAAAGGGCCATGCACAAGTCTGCGCTTACCGGACTCGGACTCGTTGGAGCTGTGCTCCACGGAGAAGCTCCTACGGAGCCAAAGAAGAAGGTTGCGGTCAGGTTCAACCGCAGACCCACGCCCTCATCCGAGGATGAAGAGCATGACCTTCCTCGAAGGCACAAGAGCTCACGCCATCGCAACCACGATTACGACGCTCGAAGCGAGCTAACCCAACGCAAGATCGACAAAGCGCGTGCCAAGCGCGTATGCTCGTCTGAATCCGAGGAGGATGACAATGAAAGAGAACTCTGCAGAGCCCGATGCTTCAGCAGATCCGTTCGGCGGACACGGATGCTGCGGAACTTCAAGCTTCCTTCGGACACTCCGAAGTTCGACGGCACACAGGACCCCAAGGCGTCGCTCAGCGACCACCTGTCGTCCGTCAAGCTACACGGCGGAAACAAGGACACCGCCCTGCAATGCCTTCAGCTCGAGTAGAGCAGATCTGCTCAACAGCCTATTATCGGGATCCATCCGAAGCTGGGAGGAATTGGCGTATAGTTTCATCCGAAACTTCAAAGGCACCAGCAAGAGGCCAGCCTCGACCGAGGAGCTGCGGGCCTGCACCCAACGAACGGGTGAATCCATTCGATCGTACATACTGTGCTGGTCCAACACCAAGAACTCTGTGGCGCACATCTCAGGAGAGAGCTATCGACGCCTTCAAGGACGGCGTCAAACGCCATGACTTCAAGGAAGAACTTGGGCGCATCAAGCCCAAGACACGCGACCACCTCATGGATATCGCCAACAGGTGGGCTGATCGCGAGGACTCCATCCACCGAGCGCACTCGGAGGAGGAAGACGACTACGGCCGGTGACATCAATGCCACAGAAAGAGAAAATTACGCGTCTACGACGATTGTGATGGACCCGACATGGTCGCGGCTAGCTACGCCGACCGCTGTAGCGATGACAACCACAGCAGCGGCGGATATCGCAGAAGCAACTTCCGCGACGGAGGATGCCCAACGCGGTCATGAAAACTTTGCGGTCGTGAAGACAGACCCTCAGCATACGACAAACTATCGGGTCCATGCACCATCCACTTCTACATCGACAAGGAGGATGGTAAAAAAAAGGCAAGCCACATGCTCAAGGACTGCCGCAAGTTCCAGAAACTCTGCGAAAGCATGGCTCAGATGAGGCAACAAGCCCCGAACCCTGGGTACGGGAACGCACCCGCACCAGCTGAGACCGCACACGGAGCTCCTCCACCACCACCCGCGGGACCTTCAAACCACCCAATCGCACCCACGCAGAATAACGGTGGGCACGGGTACCCCACACCGAAAGGATCACTGATGATCCAAAAAGGGCGCCCAACGAACAGGGTGCAGAAGAAAATCACCCGCCAGATTAATCTGGCTGTGATCGCTCCACCCGCCATCCCTGAGTACCTCAGCGGATCGGAGTCCTGCATCACGTTCAGCTGTTCGGATCACCCTTCCCAAGTCCCTCGCCCAGGTCATGCTGCCCTGGTGCTTGAGGCGCAGATCGGAGGGTTCGACATGAGCCACGTCTTCATGGACGGTGGCAGCGGCATCAATCTGATGTTTGCCAGTACCTTAGCAGCAATGCGGATCCCGCTGTGCAGCCTGGGACAATCCGATACAACGTTCCACGACATCGTCCCAGGGAAGGGCGTATTCCCCTGGGAAAGATATGGCTCGACGTAATCTTTGGCAAGCCGGATAAATTCTGGTGCGAGCGACTCGAGTTCGAGGTGGTGGACTGGCCATCACAATACCATGCCATCCTCGGGCGTGTGGCATTCGCACGATTCCTGGCAGTACCGTACTACACGTACCTGCTACTCAAGATGCCAGGACCCAAGGGCGTCATCACGGTCCACGGGAGCTTCACCCGATTAGACCACTGCGACAGGGACTTCAACAGAATCTCCCAGTCATTCGGCATGCAAGAGGATCTCATAAGGCTCCGCGAGGTGACAAACAACGGGGCACCCCCAGTCGCAAGACAGAACGCACCAGACATGTCCTTCGACTCCACCGTCAACACAAAAAAGGTGCAGGTCCACCCGACGGATGCCTCCAAGACGGCGCTGATCGCTAATGACCTCAGCTCCGCATAGGAAAGCGAGCTCATCGAATTCCTCCGTGAGTGTTGGGAAATCTTCTCCTGGTGTCCTGCAGACATGCCAGGAGTTCCCAGGGAATTTCGATGAGCACGCACTCAACGTCTTTCCAGACGCCAAGCCCATCAAACAGTTCATCCGACGACTGTCTGAACCACGGGCCGAAGCAATTAGAGTCGAAGTCAACAGACTACTCGATTCAAACTTCATCAGGGAAATCAAGGAGATCGAGTGGCTCGCCAACACCGTGATAGTACCCAAAAAGGACACGGACATCCCGCGGGTGTGCGTGGACTTCACATCGCTGAACAAGCATTGCCCAAAGGATCACTTCCCTCTCCCTCTGTTCGATCAGATCATTGATTCGACTTCAGGATGCGAGAATCTCTCCTTCCTCGATGCCTACTCAGGCTACAACCAGATTCAACTGAAGGTCGAAGATCAGGAGAAAATGGCGTTCATCACGCTGTTCGGAGTGTTCTGCTACAACACAATGCCCTTCGGGCTGAAGAACGCAGGCGCCACGTACCAACGGTGCATGCAGGCGTGCCTGAAGGACCAGATAGGCCGCAACATCCAAGTCTATGTCAACGACATAGTCATCAAAACAAGGGAGGCCAAGACGCTCATCGACGATCTTCGCGAGACGTTCGATAACCTTGATCGATACAGGATCAAGCTAAACCTAGAAAAGTGCACCTTCGGCGTCCCATCTGGTTAGCTGCTAGGCTACTTCATCTCCCAGAGAGGGATCGAGGCGAACCCGAAGAAAATCCGGGCCATAATGGCCATGGAGAAGCCGAAGAACCTCAAGGGTGTCCAGCAGCTTGGCGGGCGAATCGCGGCATTGAGCAGGTTCATCAGCCGCATGGGCGAAAAAGCTCTGCCGTTCTATCAGCTGCTACGCAAGGCAGACAAATTCTAATGGATGCCCGAGGTGGACGACGCATTCGAAGATCTAAAGCGGCTGCTCTCTACCTCGCCCGTCTTGGTCACACCAAAGGAGCGCGAGCCTTTACTGCTATACATAGCAGCCACACACCAGGTGGTAAGCACCGTACTGGTGGTCGAGCGACCCGAAGAAGGAAAGACCCATGGGGTCCAACTCCCAATCTACTACCTCAGCGAGGTATTGACGCCGACAAAGCAGAGGTACCCTCACTACCAGAAACTCGCCTACGGCGTGTTCATGACGGCTCGTCGGCTGAGCCACTACTTCCAGGAGCATTAGGTGATGGTCGTCAACGAGGCACCCCTGAACAGCATCCTAAACAACCCGGAGGCCACAGGACGTGTGGCCCTGTGGGGCATCGAGCTGTCACCTCTAGACATCATCTACGAGAAGCGCCACGCGATCAAGTCTCAGGTCCTTTCGGACTTCCTCGTCCACTGAATGGAGCTGCAACTGCCAGACACACCGGACATGACACAGTCATGGACGATGCACTTCGACGGCTCCAAGCGCGAGGCCGGAGCAGGAGCCGAGGTCATACTGACCTCCCCGCAGGGCGACAAGATGAAGTACGTCCTCCGGATGAAATTTCGAGCTTCCAACAACGAGGACGAATACAAAGCCCTCATCCACGGCATGAGGATGGCCAAGATCTGCGGCACGACGCGCCTGGTCATCTACGGAGACTCGAACCTCGTCGTCCAGCAGACGATGAACGAGTGTGACGCACACGCCGCCAACATGATTGCATACCGCGCACTCTACAACGCACTCGAAGGATACTTTGACGGTTGCGAGCTTTCGCACGTTGGGAGAGAAAGCAACGAATAGGCCGACAGACTCGCCAACATCGGCTCCACCTGTGCATGGGTGCCACCAGGTGTGTTCCTCGAACTAATCTACGTGCCATCCATCAAAAGGAAATTCCCAAAAGGATCACCCGAAGAAGCAGAGCACTCGGGGGCTGCGCTACCCGACGGTCAGGAAGGACCCGAAAAACTCGACACAGAGGTCGCAGTAGTCAACCTGATGCAGGTCATGGCAGTCGAAGAAACGTGGACATGGTCGTACCTCAGGTACCTGATAGATGGAGAGCTGCCTGATAGCCCGACAGATGCCCGGCGCATATCTCGCCAGTCCAAGGCCTTCACCATCATCAATGGTAAGTTGTACAAGCGCAGCATTTCGGGTGTACTCCAAAGGTGCGTCACCATCGGCAAACCATCCTCCAAGACATCCACGAGGTCATCTGCGGCCATCATGCGGGCAGCCGCGCCCTTGTCGCCAAAGCTCTACGAGCTGGGTTCTACTGGCCAACGGCCATGAACGACGCCAAGGACATCGTCTGAAGGTGTAACGGGTACCAGAGGTTCGCAGACAAACCGCACGCACCTGGATCAGAGCTCAGGCCCATACCCCTGGCCTGGCCCTTCGCCCAATGGGGCCTCGACATGATCGGCAAACTGCCCAAGTCCTCGAAAGGAGGCCACGTCTACCTCCTGGTCGCAGTCGACAACCAAAAGGGTAATACGGCCGTGAAATTCTTCCAATCCCTCGTCTACAGGTTCAACGTACCACACAGCATCATCACCGACAACGGGTCGAACTTCATCTCCAAAGAATTCCAGGACTTCTGCGAAGACCTCGGGATCAACATATCGTATGCCTCTATGGCGCACCTGCAAACAAATGGGCAGGTCGAAAAGGCCAATGGCCTCGTCGGCAGTGGCATCAAGAAGCGCCTAATGAGCCCGCCCGAGCGGCTCGCGGGAGCTTGGGAAGAAGAGCTACCTTCCGTCCTCTGGAGCCTGCGCACAACGCCAAACAGCTCAACTGGCTACACGCCCTTCATCATGGTGCACGGAGCCGAAGCTGTGTTACCTGTACAGGTATGCCATAAGGCCCCACGGGTCGTCGCCTACAGCGAGGCCAAATCGACGGCCGCACTCGAAGACGCCGTCGACACACTCGACGAGGCACGCGACATCGTCGTAGCTCGATCGGCGGTCTACCAGCAGAGCCTCCGCAACTATCACAGCCGTCAGCTGCGACCAAGGTCCTTCGTCGAAGGAGACATAGTCTTACGACTCAAGCAAGAGCGATCGAAGAAGATCGAGTCGCCCTGGGAAGGATCCTACGTCGTCACTGAATTCATCCCAGGTGGCGCCTATCGCCTCAAGCACGTGGAGTGTGGAGTCACATACTCCAACCCATGGAACGTCGCACAACTGCAATGCTTCTACCCCTAGCTACCTCCCTCTTTTTACTTTCAATAAGGCTACTCAACCGAACAATGTACCTCATCCTTACGCTATGAATAAAGCTAAGTGTCTCGCCCCAAATTTTTGTCTATTATTCGCATTTTTCTCATACTACAACACACTCGGGGGCTCCCCTCACCTCACAACTTCGTCGACTGAGAATAACGCGTGTACACCTGAGTAGATGACCACGTCAGGCTAACGAAAAGGGCACGCATACAAACAAAGAACCACGTGCTAACAACAATAAACCTTTACAACAAAGGGCATAACATGCCCAGTCGAATACATACAAATTTTACATCTATCTTTTTACAGGTCCTACCTATTTTGAAGAATCACCTACGCACGCTGCTCAAAGAGATCTACAATTTGTTCGGCATACTGCCTTACCGCCACATAATGTGGACACATATCCCACACACCACCATCGGGCCAAAGAGGCGGCCCGGCTGCCATAGCAGCAAGATCTACATCAGGACGATGTAGCCGAACAAGGGAAAGCGCAGCCTTCACACCTGCAACAAGCTGATGCCGCACCAGCTCCCTAACATCATGCACATCTCGAAACTTCGCCAGCAGACCCTAGAGAGTCGCTGGTGCCTCATCCAAGGGAAACATCACGTGCAGAACCGACTCCAACAAAGACTTCGCTTGATGCAGCACCCGCGACACCTGGTGAACACGATCCTGCACAGTCGCAAGGACCATGGCACGATCGCGGTCCATCCAGAAAAAGCCGCCGGCCTCCATGTCCTGCTAGGTCAAGCAGTTGATCCGAACAGCAACACGCTCCTTTTCCTCCTTAGGAACAAGGTTAGCACCTGCAACAATGTCAAAGTAAGATGATAGGCCAACAGCCGCATCCGAAAAAAGGAGCAACAGCTCGAAAAACTTACATTGAAGCTATTCGGCTAGACGACGCAACTCCCCCATCAAATACTCCTCTCTGGCAGCGCCTCGCTCTGTCTTTGATTTCCAAACATCAGTGTGGCTGCGCACTCCAAGCAATTCTTTCTCAAGACTATGGATGAGATCACGAAGAAACACAAGTTGCGACGCACCATCCAAAGATGGCCGCAGCTGCCGCGCAGACGAAGTGTCAATGGGATCATCACCCGAAGGTCCCTAGGGGAAAAGAAGGCAGCGATATGAACAAACACACGAATGAACAAAGAGCTCGGAGATTCATTATATTCAGCAAAAAGCCACTGCGTGGCACAAGGACTGTTCATAGACATAATTACAACAAAAGAAACAAAAGCTATCCTACAACTACAAGGCCTAAGAAGCTGCATCCCGAGTAGCCTTGGAGCCGGATTGCCTTCTCTTGGCCTCCCCCTGCTGCCTCAACGCGTACTCAGCCAGCAAGTCAATCAACTTTGGCCCATAATGTTTACAACGGGCAGCGTAGAGGGCGAAGGCTACCTCAGATCCGTCAGCAGCTGTTGGCATCTGGGAGGTGACCTGATGAAGATCCAGCTCCGCTCCAGACGCCAGGGCCATCGCCAGCCCCACGGATGCATCGATGCCTTTCTTATTGCGCTTGTACACTGCAGGCGCATCGGCTGACAGCACATCCGCCAACGAGTCGACATCCTCGAGGGCGACGCCCTTGGGGACGAGCTCCTTGTAGAAGCGCCCAAGAACCTCCTTGGCCTTGGCGAGTGAGCAGACCACGGTACTGCAGCGGTCTTCGACCGACGCAGTGGCATCATCTAGAGCACTTCCATGCTCCAGAGCACCGCAATCAAACTAGATGCCTGCGGCATCTAAACAAATGAAAGAAACAACGTGAAAACCAAACAAAACAAGGAAGATAAGGAAGTTGAAAAGGAACAGGCGAAACCACTCACCCGAAATAGCCTTGGCAGCAGCCATCAGCTTGCCGGCTACCTCCTTCTCGCGCGAGGCCGCAGCAGTGGCGAGTTACTCCTCGCGGTCCGTAGCCTCCTGATGCAGGCGCTCCTTGGCCGCAGCTGCGTTGGCAACCTCCTGCTCGAGGCGCTCCTTCGCACCAACTGCGTCCTCGGCTTTCTTCTCCGCTCGCCCAAGGCTCTTTTTGAGAGCATCAAGCTCGCGGAGGGTAGTATTGTTGTCCTCTGCAAACAGCAGAACACTTATCAGATCGAAGAAAAAGGAAATAGAAGAAGACACAAAAAGACCAACTCATGAACGTACCCTTAAGCTGCTTGAAGCTGGCCTCCAACACCAGGTGTTGCTACACCAGTTGGTTGGTGCCTTGCACAAAAGGCTGCAAAAGACACTACTCGTCAAAAGAAAGGCTCGGGGGCTACGCCCAAATAACGAGCAAGACCGAGTACACATACGAAAAAATGCTCGGGGGCTCCCCCAAGACACAAAGCAAAAATGATCAGCAGACCATCCTACAAGTGCTCGGGGGCTCCCCCGAGACACGAAGCAAAAATCAAAGTGATCAGCAGATCATCCTAAAACGCTCGGGGGCTACCCCCGCGGCAAGAACGAAGAGACTTACATAATAAGACGGCGACTCCGAAGGTCCGGCCGAAGTCTTCTGGGGGACAACCACCCAAGCCTCCTGCGGAGAAGGGTTCAGAGAAGCGCCCTCAGAGGTGGCCACCGTCTGATGAGGAGGAGGAGCAACCTTCGACTCCCCCACCATCTCCCGAGCGCCATCACTGGAGGAGCCGCAGGAAGAGTGGCTGCAAAAGAAAACATCAGACAAGCACAATCAAGCAAAATAAAAAGAGAGCAAAAGGCAACGGGATAAACTTACGAGTCGAGATCGCTCAAGTCGAAGACAGGCGGGGTCCTCCTGCCCTTCTTCTCTTCCTTCTTCTCTTCTTTCTTCTCTTCCTTCTTCCGCTAAACTGGCGGCTGCGGCGTTATAGCCCGCACGGGAACGGCAGGAATAGGAGAGGAAGAGCCATCATGACCCCCACTGTGTCGCTCAAGGCACGTCGGATTCCTAGGAGTTGGTAGAGTAGAAGCATCCGAAGTTTCGCTCGAGCTCCGCGTTCGCTTTCTAGTCTACTCCCCGCTAGACTCAAAAGTTCCTTCCACGTGAGATCGCGCCGAAGGAAGCTCAGACATGGAACCCACCACCTCATTGTCCGGCGCATCCGGAAATAGTTCGGGTAGCGGAGGCGACATGCCAGGTACCTTGAACTCCTGTGCAAAAGAAGCAAACTTTCAGAACATAACCAAGTGCAAGAAAAACACAATCGAAAATAGCGCTACACGCACGCCCCAGATCTACACCTGTGGAACCGGACGAGAGGCGGTGAATGGAGAAGTCAGCGACTTCCCCGGGAGATCCTCTCTAGCCTTGTACTTCAGCAGCGGCCGAAGAATCCTCTCAAGATCCCCCTGGAGAACTCTTCAGCCAAAACCCTAGTTAGATCGTGGCGACCAGAATAAAGGAACATCGGGTGCACCCTAGACTGGAGCGGCTGCACCTGACGTTTGATGAAGGTGCGGATGATATCCACACCATTCACCTCCTTATCCAGAATCAACTGAAGATCCTCCACCCGACGATAGAGCCCCTCTATCTCCGCCACCTCGCCATCCAAGATGTGGTTCTTCCAGGACTTTTTTGGATCGATCTTCTGGGAGGGGTCAAAAGGAGCAAGACCAAAGTTCTGCTCGGCCACTGTGGAGTCGTGAATGTAAAACCATCGCCTCCACCAGTACTGGACAGATTCATACATAGAAAAGGAGAAGAAGAGAAAGTTGGATCTAAGGGAAATTATGCAGCCGCCAATGGGATAAACACCATCGGAGCCAGATTGCCTCTTCATGGAATATAGCTTCCGGAAGAGGCCAAAGTGCGGCTCGATACCGAGCCAGCACTCGCAGAATGTGATGAAACAGGTGACTATAAAATTTGTCCAAATTCTTCAAAAGAAGTGCAGAGTTTTGAACATTAAGGTTAAGTACTCCTAATCCACCCTGGTTCTTGGGTCGACAAACTTTCTTCCATTCTACAAGAGCTTTACCTCTAGCTTGAACATCAGATGTTTTCTTTCTCCACAGACATTGCCTCATATATTTAATCAACTGTTCCTTAATAGTGATAGGAAGATCAAAACAACTCATGTAATATATGGGAAGGGAAGATAAAACAGATTTAACTAGCTGCAGTTTCCCCCCATAATTAAGAAAATCAGCTATCCCTTACAACCTTTTCTCAACTCTCTAAACAATAGGCAGGAAATGTTCCACTGCAGTCTTATTTATACTTAAAGGCAGACCAAGGTAGATGAATGGTAATGAGCCAGTGAGGCAAGAAAGAGTATTAGCAAAGTGATCAAGCCTCTCAGAGTCCATGTTAATTGGCATCATACTGGATTTAGAATAATTAACTTTGAGTCCAGTGGAGAGAGCAAAAGTATGAAGAATGGCCTTAAGGCACAAAAGTTGCTCAGAAACAGCTTTAAGGATTAATAAAGTGTCATCTGCATACTGCACAACAGGGAAATCAGGACAGAACACACCTTCAGTGGGAAGGGAAAGAAGACCAAGATTCATTGCTTTATTGAGGATGCTTTGAAGGAGATCAACAGCCAAGACAAACAGGAGAGGAGATAAAGGATCCCCTTGTCTAACACCTCTTCTGCAATAAACTTTTTTCCCAGGCACTCCATTTAATAGAACAGAGGAAGAAGCTAAACCAAAGATCAACTGAATCCAAGAAATCCATTTATCACCAAAACCTTTGGCTTTGAGGATATTGATAATTGCAGAGTGCTCAATTCTGTCAAAAGCCTTTTCAAAGTCAAGCTTAAGAATTAAAATTTCTTCTTTGGAATTGTGGCATTGATCAAGGAATTCAAATTCCCAACCTAAACAATCTTGGATAGATCTTTGTTTGAGGAAACCATATTGATTCTTGTGAACAAGTTTAAGGATGACCTTCTGTAGTCTATTAGCCAGAATTTTGGTTATAATCTTGAAGACACTATTTAGCAAAGAAATAGGCCTAAAATCAGCAGGAGTCAGAGGAGCTGCAATTTTTGGAATGAGGGTGATAAAAGAGGCATTAATGCTTTCAAAGGAGGTTTGCCCCTCATAGAAATCCACAAGGAGTTGTTTCACATCATCCTTAATAATAGGCCAGCATTGTTTCATGAATTCATTATTAAAACCATCAGGGCCAGGTGATTTGTTATTTGGCAGATCTTTAATGACCTCATCAATATCCTCATCAGAGAAAGGTTTTTCCAACGCATCCTTTTCCTCTTGCCTTAAGCATTCCCCAGCCAAGTCATTAAGATTGAAGTGCATTTCAGGCTTATCAGAAGTACCCATTCTATCTTTAAAGGAATTCCAAAGGAGATTTTCTTTACCATCATGATCATAAATCTCATCATTAGAAACATCCTTAAGCATGGAAATGTAGTTATGCCTAAAACTTATGGTAGCTCTGGAATGAAAGAATTTTGTGTTTTCATCACCCAGCTTAACCCATTTAATTTCCCCCCTCTGCTTCCAATAAGTATTTTGGTCCTGTAACAGAGAAATTATAAGATTTTTCAGGAGATCCCTGAGATTCCATTTTTGGACAGTAAGAGTTCTCATTTCCTCCATGACATCCAGAAGATCAATGGTGGCATTAACATTGCAGATTTGTGATTTCAGGCAGGGCAGATTTTTGGCCCAGAGCTTCAGCCCCCTTCTCACATTTTTGAATTTAGCATTGGTTTTTTTTGCCGAATCCTGAAAGCCCACAGGAATATTCCAGGCATTTTGAACAATAGCTTTAAATTCCTTATGATGCATCCAATGATTTTCAAATCTGAACACCTGGGCTTTGGGAATCATTGTGCCAATGGAAATGACACAAGGAAAATGATCAGAGGTAGGTTTTGTAAGAGGAGCAACAAAATTTTCGGGAAAACTCTGGGTCCAGGAAGCAGAAGTAAAAAACCAGTCCAACCTTTCCAAAAGGGGTTCTTTTTGCATGTTACTCCAAGTAAATTTTCTACCTTTAAGGGGTAGTTCTATGAGACCCAAATTATTAATGGCTTCATTAAAGAGAAGCATACCATTCACATCTCCACCCAATTTGTTTCTATCAGAAGGCTGTCTATAGAAGTTGAAGTCTCCCACAATGAGCCAGTCCAAATCATCAGGCATATCAATGTTTCCAAACCAGTCCAAAAAGTCAGCCTTTTTTTCAGGTAAGCATGGCCCATAAATATTGGTGAGGATCCAGGATTCATTGGACAAGAGAGATGTCAAGGTGATGGAGATGGAGAACTCATTGTGAAAGGAAAGATGCCCAGAGAACAGGGAACTATTCCAAATGGTGATCAAACCTCAAGAGGCTCCTCTGGAGGGAAGAAATTCAAAATTGGTAAATTTGGGGGGCAGAATTTTTTGATGTAAGAGCTGTCAAAATCTTCTCTCTTAGTTTCTTGAAGACAAATAATGTCACAACCAGACTCCTCAATTTTATTTCTGAGAGCTATCCATTTTTTTTCAGAGTTAATTCCCCTGATATTCCAATTCAAGATCTTCCAAATTCTTTTGTTATTCATTAAGAAACCAGAAGTAAGTACAGAGATGGGGTGATATAAGTAATGTAATCACCCAAGAGTGGAAACAACAATCACATAGGCAAAAGGCAATCCATATCATAGCATCACAGACAGGTTCCACAACAAGTACCAAACACATGACAAGATCAAAAGAACAGGTCACGGGACAGGAAGTCAACAAGACTCCAGTAAAATACTTAGTTTGATACATTTAATCACTTAAGAGGAGGGCTTCTTCTTGGCTTGCTGTCCACAGGTACCAGCAGCCCCAGTTTTCTTCTTGCCTCCAATGCTCAAGCCTGATGAACCACTACCTTTGATGCTACCTTTTTGAGGAGCCTTAACTGCCACTTCATTGGCCTTCCCTTTCTTGAGCAACCTCTTCTCCAGGTCCCCATCCTTAACCTTGCAGAAGGAGGCAGCAAGATTTATAACCACTTTAGGATTCAAACATGGAGGAACAACATTACAAACCAGACAATCAGCAATTAGACAATTTATGTGGATTTTAAAGCCCCCATTCAGTTCAACAATTCTAGGGCTTCTTCTCACCTCAGTGTCAACAAGAGGCTCCTTGCCCTTTCTCTTTCTGGCAGGGGTGGAGGGAGAGCAGGAAGATTTATTAGCTTCAATGCCCAGAAAAGAAGGAGCCATCTGGGAAAAGCTCTCATTAGGGATGATGAAAGAAATGGAATTCTCCTCAGCAATAGGCTCTTTAATAATTTCCCATAAAGGAGAAGTAAGGAAGCTCTTGACCCAATTAAACTTCTCAGGGGTAGCAAGCATGAGTGTAATAAAGTTAAACCAACTTACAGGGATATCACACTTGAGAGATCCCATTGAGGAAGTGCCCTTCTGAATATGGGGAGCAAAATAATTTTCCCAGAGTTCCAAGCCTTGTTGGGAAAAGCCCTGCTTTGCAATGTGCACATCAGGAATGGAAACAAAAGTTCTCACCATTCCCACCTAAAGATGAGCCTCATTGGGAGAAAGAAGATGCTGATCCTCCAACATCCAATCTTCATTATAAGCAGTCACTGTACTTGAGTCCATAGGGATCCCCACCCTCTCCTCAGCATCTGAGTTTTCCTCATCATCAACAACCAAATAGTTTTGTAAAATATTCTGGAGGCCTTCACCAATACCAACTCCTTTTGGTCCATCAGCCACACCCTGATCCTCAGCAGCCTCATGCTCAGCATTGACAGACTCTTCATCATCAGACTCCCAGTCTTGGACAATGATAGCACCTGTAACTCCACTGTTAACATCCCGAGGTGGAAGATGCTGGTTGTCAACAGGCATGTCTTCACCAGGAGCAATGACAGGGCCTTGAACAGGAGCAGCAGCAGCTTCCCAGGGGCCCCAACCTTCATCATTACCACCTTCAGGAGCAGGATCCTGCACAGGGGCCAACCACTGTCCCCAACCACCCCCAGGAGCAGGGGGAAGGGGTTGGAGGTGGGATTTGGGGCCCAAAGACAGGGCCATGAACAGGAGCATGATGTGGGTCCTCATTGTCATCTGGAAGTGGGTCCTCATCAGGTGCCCCCCCAAGCAAGTCACTTTGCAACACTTCAACAGAAAAAGTCCATGATTCAGACTCCACCAAGTCTCCAATGGTAAACCTTACACTCTTGGGGATTTCAACCAGGTCAGTAACACGAATCTTTGCAAGAATTCTACCTTTTTGGTCTGGGTCCCTCTCCCATAAAAGAACCTTCCCAATATTAGCAAAAACTGCATTCAGATCCTCAGTATGCCAGTGGTCTAGAGGAGGCCCAACTAGCATCACCCAACACTCATTATTGAATTGAGCCCTCCTCCAGTTATCCCCCTCATTGTGCTTAACAAAAGAGACATGCAAATCTTGAAACGGGATCGGGCTAGCCGCAATGAGTCTATCCCAATCACTGACATGATGAAACTGCACATAAGCAGACCCAAAGGGACAAGCCTGGACATCTCTAAAGTGAACTCGAACCTCATTGTTGAGGAAATCAACCAGGACATCACGAATATTCAAGAACGGAACTGGACCAGGGGGGAGGGGATTAATGGTAGCAATGGCATACTGTTCATGTGACCTTGACCTCTGAGGCACCACCACCCTTTTGACACGATTCCGCCCAGCCACCTGCATAATTTGGAAGCCATTCGGAAAGAAAGGAGCAGGATCAATCGGAATGTTCGCCATTACGACACTCTTCGCCGGCGACGAGCAAGAGGGGAATGGGGTTTCAGCGGACGGGGGAGTTGAGGAGACAGGGGAAATGGGAGTTGTTTTTTGCAAAGAAGTGGCGAACTCGTGAAAACTGTTGTGAATAATGGGCCGAGAATGTGTAACTTCCTGGGCTTTGAACCACCCCTCGTAAGAATTGTCGGCCCAAATACAATTTGGGAAAGAGGGGAATTTCAGAAAGGGAAGGAGACCAGGCAGATTAAATGCCGCGCGATTGGCGCCTCCTGAAGACCCGACCGGCGTTACAACTGGGTTCACCTTATATGGAACACTTATTACTGTAATGGTAAACTCCCTGGACGAAGTCTAGAGGGATCCTTTTGGTGGAAAGCTCATCTGAAATTGATTGACATTTTTAAAGGAATTGCAAAGTGCTTGGTGGGAGATGGAAAATCCACCCTTCTCTGGTCTGATATATGGAATGATGGCTGTCTACAGCATAAGCTTCCTCATCTCCTCTCCTATGCAAAAAACCCACACATCTCTGTCAATGAGTTCCTGCAGACAGATAATACTCAAGATCATTTTTACCTCCCTCTGTCACAACAAGCTTACCAGGAATATCAAAGTCTTGAGAAAATTCTTAATACTGGCAGGCAGGGGGAAGCTGACAACTGGATTTACATTTGGGGCAGTAATTTTTCAGTCCAAAAGGCTTATTATTCTTTATCTGGTTGCCAACCTGCACAGCCACATTTCTCCTGGTTGTGGAAGTCCTCTTGTCAACAAAAGCACAAATTCTTCTTCTGGCTCTTACTGCTTGATAGGCTAAACACAAGAAACCTTCTGAAAAGGAAATGTTTTTCTCTGGCATCATATGAATGTGTGTTCCATGGCTACATCAGTGAAGAAACCATTCTACATTTATTTTGGGACTGCCCTTTTACAAGAGCTTGCTGGGCTGAAATCTCGCATGTCCAAGTGGCTGATCAAAATCTTATTGAAGCTTTAGCCAGTATTAAAAAAGATCTTAAAGTCCCTTTTGCAATAGAAATTATTATACTTGGAGCTTGGGGCATTTGGATTTGCCTAAACAATGAAATCTTCAACAATAAGCATGCTTCGCTTGAGGAATGGAGAGATATTGTCGCTCAGGAATTAAGATGGGTTCTGTATAGAATTAAGAAGAAGTATTATCAGGGCCTCAAAGATTGGATTGAAAATAATTTAGATAGGAGATAGCTGCTTAGAATGTTATCCCTCTTTTGAGGTGGATTGAGCTTGTAAATATTTTTTTGTAACACTCTATGATATATAAAAATTGTAGTGGGGTACTTTGCCCTACTGTTTTACCCTAAAAAAAATGAAACAGGCGACATGAAGAAGAGAGTTTGGTGAAAGATGATGAAGCTGGATGCCATAAATAAAAAGCAATCCACGGAGGAAATGTGGATTGGGAAAGAAAGGCCCTGAAGGACAAAGGCGATGAACATAACCCGAAACCCAGCGGGAGGACAGGGAATTACCTCGTCATCGGGAACTCTGACGGCCTCCCTGTCCTGCGGGATAATACCCCGCTCACGGAGCTTGCGGAGGTCACCCTCACGCGTCTCCGATCGCCGCCAGCCACCATCGGTGACGTAAGTGGTGGCGGAACCCTTCTTGCCACCGGCGGAAGCACTGGTACCAACCGCGGTGGAGGCCTTCCTAGACTTCCCCATCGCAGTACGACGGCGACGACGACGAGCACGCAGAAACAACGAAGGAAAGATTCGAAGAAATTCCAGCATGCAGCGAGAAAATCTCAAATAAGATGGGAGTAGTGAAACAGGAATGGCTGCGGTGAAAACAAACTAACTTTTCCCCAATGATTATAAGGACGAGGACGATGCACGATGACCGTTCACCGGGAAGACCTAGAGCCAACATCAAGATCAGACCGTCCACGTGTCATCACAGCAGCGAACCGTCGCTCACATGTCGTCCACTATGCACGGAAATCGAGGCGACCCCGTAATTATCTCCACTCTGTGCATGACCAGTCAACTCAAAGTCAGAAGGTGGGACCCATGTTCGTCCAGTTACGTCATCTCTGGCGCCGCAGACGCTGGAGGTCACCGATCGTCAGCACTGACGTCATCAAAAGCTATACTAGCAACGATTACAAATCTTCGGCTACACAGCTAAGAGTACTCACTCGAATCTATG
Source organism: Avena insularis (assembly GCA_023614405.1). NCBI lineage: Eukaryota > Viridiplantae > Streptophyta > Magnoliopsida > Poales > Poaceae > Avena > Avena insularis. The sequence goes on along the minus strand of CM042690.1, from coordinate 21,226,339 downwards.
ATTCGACTAACTACTCGGGGGCTACTCCTATCAGGAGCGTTGGCTGCGCACCCGAAACATAATCAAAGCACTATACCATGGAACTATTCTTCGAGTCCTACGTCGAGTCTGCGAATCCACTACGGACTCGGGGGCTACTCCCATAGGGAGGATGGATTCAAGCATTCGAAAATTTTGTGTCCTACGGACCTGAAGCCAAACAACGGCTGAATTAAAGTCTCTGCTCGAGTCTACGACTTGAACAGACACTCGGGGGCTACTCCCATAGGGAGCGCTGGTCGCGCACCCTATGAATTCTTCGACTGCGATCCTTCGGGTCAGCATGCAAAAACTTTTAGGGAACTCTGCCCCAATTAACGCTAAGTGAGTACCATCTTCCTTGGCCACCCGAAACACCTCCGCGGTGATAAACATTTAGATGTTGTGTCTGCGACACAAAAATAAGACCTACAGATACCATCTGATGGCCTGGCAACGCACACGACTGCGCTCTGATAGTGAACATCCGTGCCAGCAGGCGCGATGAAAAATCCCGACGGACGCGTTGGGTACATCATGTAAAATTCACTGGAATTCCACTCATGTAAGTCCTCTGCGGCCTAAGTCGAATTATGCCAGCATATGTTCTGGGTTCGAGTCGAGGGACTCGAATCTGAAGAAGATCGTGTTGTTTTGTCCTAAGACAGTTAACTGACCCTGATCTGTCGGGAGAGTCAGGCACACGCATCAACAATCCCTACACACTCAAATCATTCTGTAGACAAACAGAGATAGCTGCACCCTAAGGATTAAAGAGTCCTCAGCCGAATCTACGATTCGACTGAACACTCGGGGGATACTGACATGGTTACACCCTACGGGTACACGATCTTAGCATACCTAGTCCAGCCCAAGGAAGGCCCACGAGAACATGCGCTAGCCCATGAAGACTTTTGGGTGGCCAGGGCCCATGACGCCTTCGGATCCTTGGAGAACAAGACTAGAGTAGATAGAATATTCAAAGGGGCAAATCCTAAAACCTGTAACCGACTCGATCTATGCCTGTGACCTGCCTATCTCTATATAAAGGCTAGGAGGGCATGACGAGGAGGGTGCTTCGCATACCACTACATACACACCTCCACGCCAGATTGCATCTGCGCACCCCTGTACTTTCGGTTCCGCTGTAATCAAGAGCAGACAAGCAGGAGTAGGGTTTTCCCTCCAGGGGCCTGAACCTGGGTAAACCTCGTGTCCCCTTGTTGCTTGTTTCCTAACCGTTCCGCAATCTCCAGCATCCCCATCTTCTCCAAAACCCAAGCTCATAACAATGGGCATTGACGAGATTAAACCTCGTCAAAAACACTTTTATTTATTCAGAATTTTGTCAATTACTTTAATGACAAACATTCACATATAACCCCTTGCTATAATTCTATTTCACATGCATAACCACTTTATGCAATTTCACCCGAAACCTGTTTCGGTATCTAGTGAAATAAATTCCTGCACTTGTTTATTCTTTCGGCATGAAACTTTTGCTCCAATTGGATGTCGATGTGTCTTAAGTGTGTCACCCTACGGTTTGTGAATAATGCAGACATGATTGATACCCCTCTCGGATCAATAATCAGAAGCGGGATCTGGAGACCCATACTGACTCCCACACGTTCAACGATGACTTTCTTGTGATCGTCGGAACCTTTTACACTCGTATCTTAATCCCTTTGTTTCGCGATATATTACATGTCCGAGATTCGATCATCGGTATCTCCATACCTAGTTTGATCTTGTTACTGACATGCACTCTTTTCTCATTCCCGTGATATAACATTCTAGTGATCAAATCACTTGCTTGCAAGCTAACCAATGTGATATCACCGAGAGGGCCCAGAGTATATCTATCCGTCATCGGGAAAAACAAATTCCACTCTCGATCCATGGGCCTCAACATAACACTTTATTAGTCCTAAACCCATCTTTATAATTACCCTGTTACGGTGTGACGTTGGATGTTATCAAGAAACTCTTCTAGTGTTAGTGATTGACATGATCTCATGCCTAAGGATTAGGATCACTTCGTAAGTTGTTATAGCAATATAAACTCAATGACTTTGATCGTAATGCTATACTTTGGATGAATGTTCATCACACCATTATACTAATGTTGTGATCCCGTTATTAACAACATCCAATGTCTATGATCAGGAAACCTTGATCATCTTGTTAATCAGAGAGCTAGTTTATGAGAGAGGCATAACTAGGAATTTTCTGTTTGTTTATTAAACACACATGTATTAATGTTTCCGTATTAATACAATTATAGCATGCAAAATAACAATCTATCATATACTTGGAATACACATAATAAACACTTTATTATTGCCTCTCAGGGCATATTCCCTTCAGTCTCCCGCTTGCACTAGAGACAATAATCTAGATACATTGTGATGAATCTAACACCCATTGAGTGCTGTTGTTGATCATGTTTTGCTCTAGGGAGAGTTTTAGTCAAGTGATCTGCTACATTGAGATCCGTGTGTTATATCTCCATCCTTGACATGCTCGCGGATGGAGTGAAACCGGCGTTTAATATGCTTGGAATGGTTGTGAGACCTTGGCTCTTTGGCATTGGCAATGGCACCATTGTTGTCACAATATATCACCATTGGGTCCAACGCATTTGCAACCACTCCTAGTTCGGATATGAACTCCTTCATACAAACCGCTTCCTGAGCCGCTTCCGAAGCAACAACATATTCGGCCTCGGTTGTTGATCCCGCCACCACTGGTTGTTTGGAGCTCCTCGAACTAACCGCTCCGCCATTCATGAGAAATATGTATCCGGATTGAGACTTAGAGTCATCCGGATCAGTGTCAAAGCTTGCGTCAACATAGCACTTAGCGACGAGCTCCTCTTCACCTCAGTATACAAGAAACATATCCTTAGTTCTTTGTAAGTACTTAAGGATATTCTTGACCTCTATCCAGTGTTCTGAACCTGGATCCAATTGGTACCTACTAGTCAAACTAATAGCATGTGCCACATCCGGTCTTGTACATAGCATGGCGTACATTATAGAGCCTATGGCTGAAGCATAGGGGACTTGTCCATTATCTCTCTTTCTTCCGCCGTAGCCGTACTTTGATTCTTACTCAATGTATTGCCTTGCAACATAGGTAAGAACCCCTTCTTACTTCCATCCATTTTAAACTTCTTTAAAATCTTATCAAGGTATGTACTTTGCGATAGCCCTATTAGGCGTCTAGATCTCTCTCTATAGATCTTTATGCCTAATATGTATGACGCTTCACCTAGGTCCTTCATTGAAAATTTACTGTTTAGATAACTTTTAACACTGTTTAAAAGATCTATATCATTTCCGATCAATAACATATAATATCAGAAAGGCCACATTGCTCCCACTCACTTTCTTGTAAATACAAGCTTCTCCATAAGTTTGGACAAATCCAAACTCTTTGATCACCTCATCAAAGCGGAGATTCTAACTTCGTGATGCTTGCTTCAATCCATAGATCGATCGTTGAAGCTTGCACACCTTGTTAGCATCCTTAGGATCGACAAAACCCTTTGGTTGTATCATATACAAATCTTCTTCAATATTACCATTGAGAAACGCGGTTTTGACATCCATCTGCCATATCCCATAATCGAAATATGCAGTAATTGCTAACATAATCCTAACTGACTTTAGCATCGCTACGGGAGAGAATGTCTCATTGTAGTCAACTCCTTGAATTTGTCAAAAACCCTTTGCGACAAGTCGAGCCTTATAGACGGTCACATTACCATCAGCATCAGTTTTACTTTTGAAAATCCATTTGTTCTCCACGGACTTTCGGTCGTGAGGTAAGTCCACCAAGTTCCAAACTTGATTTTCATACATGGATTCCATCTCGGATTTCATGGATTCTAACCATTTGTTGGAATCCGGGCTCATCATCGCTTCTTCATACGTCGCAGGGTCATCATTTTCATCAACCATGAAATTCATGACAGGATTTCCGTACAGCTCGGGAGCTGCACGCGTCCTGCTAGACCGGCGAGGTTCGATAGTATTCTCTTTCAGAGTTTCCTGATCATTATCATTAGTTCTCTCTTCAACTGGTGAAGCCAACTCCAGAACTACTTCCGGTGCTGTGCTACTCGCCATACTTTGAAAAGAAGGTTCAATAACCTCTTCGAGTTCTACCTTCTGACTGCTCACGCCTTTCACGAGAAACTCTTTCTCTAGGAAGGATCCATTCTTGGCAACGAAAACTTTGCCCTCGGATCTATGATAGAAGGAATACCCAATAGTTTCCTTAGGGTATCCTATGAAGACGCATTTTTCCGTTTTGGGTTCGAGTTTATCTGGTTGAAGTTTCTTCACATAAACATCGCATCCCCAAACTTTAAGAAATGACAGCTTAGGTTTGTTTCCAAACCACAATTCATACGGTGTCTTTTCAACGGATTTAGATGGTGCCCGATTTAAAGTGAATGCAGCAGTTTCTAGTGCATAACCCCAAAATGACAATGGCAAGTCCGTCAGAGACATCATAGATCAAACCATATCCAATAAAGTACGATTACGACGTTCTGACACACCATTTCTCTGTGGTGTTCCGGCAGGTGTGAGTCGTGAAACAATTCCACACTCTTTCATGTGAGTGCCAAACTCGTAACTTAGATACTCACCTCCACGGTCGGGCCGTAGAAATTTGATCTTTCTATTACGATGATTTTCCACTTCATTCTGAAATTCCTTGAACTTTTCAAAGGTTTCAGACTTATGTTTCATCAAGTAGATATAACTGTATCTACTCAAATCATCCGTGAAAGTAACAAAATAACGATATCCACCTCGCGTCGACACACTCATTGGACCACATACATCAGAATGTATGATTTCCAATAAATCTGTCACCCGTTCCATTGCACCGGAAAACGACGTTCTAGTCATCTTGCCCATAAGGCATGGCTTACATGTATCAAATGATTCAAAATCAAGTGATTCTAAAAGTCCATCTGAATGGAGCTTCTTCATGCGTTTAACGCCAATATGACCTAGACGGTAGTGCCACATATATGCGGATATATCATCATTAAGCTTAATACTTTTAGCATCAACATTATGAATATGTGTAACATTATCATCGAGATCTAATAGAAATAAACCATTCATCATCGGTGCATGACCATAAAAGATTTCATTCATATAAATAGAAAACCATTGTTCTCGTATTTAAATGAATAACCACTTCGCATCAAACACAAGCCAGATACAATGTTCATGCTCAGTGCAGGCACCAGATAACAATTATTCAAGTTTATAACTAATCCCGACACCAAATGGAGAGGTAGCGTTCCAACAGCAATCACATCAATGCTTGATCCATTCCCTACACGCATCTTTACCTCACCCCTTGCTAGCGGTCGCTTGTTCCGCAGCCCCTGATTCGAGTTACAAATATTAGCAACTGAACCGGCATCAAATACCCAGGTGCTACTGCGAGCACTAGTCAAGTACACATCAATAACATGTATATCATATATACCTTTGTTTCCTTTACCGGCCTTCTTGTCTGCCAAATACTTGGGGTAGTTGCGCTTCCAGTGGCCAGTCCCCTTACAATAGTAACACTCGGTATCAGACTTTGGTCCAACTCGGGGTTTCTTTTCAGGCACGGCAACCGGCTTGCCGCCCTTACTTCCCTTCCGTTTTCCCTTCTTGTCTTTCTTGAAACCAGTGTTCTTATTGATCATCAACACTTGATGTTCCTTTTTGATCTCCACTTCTGCAGTTTTAAGCATTGACACAAGCTCGGGGAGAGACTTGTCCATGACTTGCATATTATAGTTCATCACAAAGCTCTTATAGCTAGGTGGCAGAGACTGCAGAACACGATGGATGCCTAAGTCAATGGGAATCGATATTCCCAAGGACACAAGCTTATCGGCGTAACCCGACATCTTGAGTACATGCTCACTAATGGAGTTGTGCTCTTCCATCATGCAACTAAAGAACTTTTCTGAAGCATTGTAGCTCTCTACAGCAGCATGTGTGTCGAAAATCATTTTCAACTCACCCGTTGTATCAAATGCATTACCGTTTTCAAAACTCTTTCGAAGTTCTGACTCTAGCCCATACAATATGCCGCAATGAACTAAGTTGTGGTCCTCCTGACGAGTCTGATAGACATTCTTCTCCTAGTCAGGGGCATCCTCAAAAGGTGGGGGGCCTAGCGGCGCTTCTAGCACATATTGCTTTTGTGCAGTAGAGAGGAGAATCCTCAAATTCATGGCCCATTCGGTAAAGTTGCTACCGTTCGTTGCAAGTTTCTCTTTGTCCATGAACACATTGAAATTAAAAGCAGATGGTGCCATCTACAACAAAATTTGTAAAGTTTAGACTAAGTTTATGATAGATTGAGTTCAACTAATCCATATTACGAATGAACTCCCACTCAAAAACAATATCCCTCATGTCTTTTTGGTGATTACATGAACCAAATCCATTGCATCACGTGAGTCGGTATAGTTCAAAGGCGAGCATCAAATGGGCATCATATCTACTATATGGCTCATGCTTAACCTTTCGGTCCATGTTCCGAGGCCATGTTTGTACATGCTAGGCTCGCCAAGTAAGAACCTTAGTATTCGTGCGTGTAACTGTCTTACACCCGAAATATGGTCGTGGATCCAAGAACACCCGATCATCACGTGATGTCATGGAGCGACGAAAACATAATCGGTGCATACTAAAGGAAGAACACATTCTTATCTTGATATTTAAATAAGGGATCATCTTATTATGCTAATAAAACGCCAAACAAGCAATATAAGATGCTATCAAACATCACATGTTTATTAGTGAAATGATATGGTTCCCGCATATGATCTCTATCATGTGCATCGTGGTATGATCACTATCATACCTATATGTGTAAGACCAAGGTCTATGGAACTTACACATTATGTGTGTTTTAAGAGTATCATCTCATACTTCTACTTACAACATCACCATATCATAACACTAGCCCAGCAACAATATAAACTAGACGCCTCTAATTTATCCATTGCAAGTTTTATGTGGCTTAGGGCTTTCGAGATAGAACCGGTCATACCTAAAAACATGAACCACAACGAGGATAACCAAATTGTTGACAACTCGTTGCAAAATAGATATTGACTATAGTAGGAGAGACAGACACCCGCTAGCCACTTATGCAAACTAGTTGCATGTCAAGCGTGGAACAGGTCTCATGTGCGAGGACATGTAAAGTTTGTCCGGGCCGCTTCATCCCACTATGCCACCAATATCCAAAATTACAACTAAGGAGCAACAACATGATCATCATCGCCCACATACTCATATGTGTACTACCCGTGTAAAGCATCTACGCATAGATCCAACTCTGATACCATTGTAGGGTTCGCAACATAGAAAACAAAAAATTTCCTACGATGGGAACTATGTACCAAGATCTATCTACTAGATACAAACAACGGGTGGATGTATATCCATAGAGAACATACCCTTGAAGACCTACAAAGCTTAACGAGTTTGACTCGTGGTTGATGTAGATGATCTCTTGCCGATCTCAAGATCGAGAGGAAGTCCTAGCGCCGCAAGTCAGCAGCGCATCCGTGCTCGCCCACACGTCTGAGGCACCAAGCAACCTCCGCCTCCTCGCTCCAGCGATGCAGCGTAAGCACAACTCTTTCTTGCCGAATAGCCACCAGGAACATGTATCTCGCTAGTCCGAGACCATGGGGGATAAATTCTAGAGGGGGAGAGAGATCCTTCACGAGGAGGTGTGAGTGAGAAGTGAGGAGAGGGGTGCCTTTTATAGGAGGGGGGAACCCCAAGGGGGTGACCGGCGCATGGGGCTGCCCCCTTGCCCTCCCCTCTTCATATGGGCGGACACTCCACTCACACAAATCCATTCAAATCCCTCCACTCAAAATCCCACTCAAACTTGCTATTAAATTTCCACCAAATTCAATGCAAACTCTCATTAAATAAAACTCTTTTATTTATTCAGAATTTTGTCAATTACTTTAATGACAAACATTCACATATAACCCCTTGCTAGAATTCTATTTCACATGCATAACCACTTTATGCAATTTCACCCGAAAACCTATTTCGGTATCTAGTGAAATAAATTCCTGCGCTTGTTTATTCTTTCGGCATGAAACTTTTGCTCCAATTAGATGTCGGTGTATCTTAAGTGTGTCACCCTATGGTTCCTGAATAATGCGGACATGATCGAGACCCCTCTCAGATCAATAATCAGAAGCGGGATCTGGAGACCCATACTGACTCCCACACATTCAACGATGACTTTCTTGTGATCATCGGAACCTTTTACACTCGTATCTTAATCCCTTTGTTTCGCGATATATTACATGTCCGAGATTCGATCATCGGTATCTCCATACCTAGTTTGATCTCGTTACTGACATGCACTCTTTTCTCGTTCCCGTGATATAACATTCTAGTGATCAAATCACTTGCTTGCAAGCTAACCAATGTGATATCACCGAGAGGGCCCAGAGTATATCTATCCGTCATTGGGATGAACAAATTCCACTCTCGATCCATGGGCCTCAACATAACACTTTATTAGTCCTGAACCCATCTTTATAATCACCACATTACGGTGACGTTTGATGTTATCAAGAAACTCTTCCGGTGTTAGTGATTGACATGATCTCATGGTCTAAGGATTAGGATCACTTCGTAAGTTGTTATAGCAATCTAAACTCAATGACTTTGATCGTAATGCTATACTTCGGATGAATGTTCATCACACCATTACACTAATGTTGTGATCCTGTTATTAACAACCTCCAATGTCTATGATCAGGAAACCTTGATCATCTTGTTAATCAGAGAGCTAGTTTATGAGAGAGGCATAACTAGGAACTTTCTGTTTGTTTATTAAACGCACATGTCTTAATGTTTCCGTATTAATACAATTATAGCATGCAAAATAAACATCTATCATATACTTGGAATACACATAATAAACACTTTATTATTGCCTCTCAGGGCATATTCCCTTCAGGAGTTAACCTAGATTAATTTAACTATTAATTAGAACTCAATTTGTCACAAACTTAGTCTAAACTATTGCAAATATGTTGTAGATCAATGGCGGCCCCTACCATCAATTTTAATGCGTTCCTAGAGAAAGAAAAGTTGAAAAACAATGGAAGCAACTTCGCGGATTGGTTCCACAATTTGAGGATTGTCCTCAATGCTGGTAATTTGACCTATGTCTTTGGATGCTCATTGGTGACCCTTTGCAGCTGATGCAACCGATGAGGTAAAGAATGTTTTCCTCGCTCGGAAGAATCAGTACTCCACAGTTCAGTGTGCTATCTTGTATGGTTTGGAATCGGAGCTTCAAAAAAGTTTTGAGAACCATGACCCATATGATATTGTCCGTGAACTCAAAATGATATTTGAGGATCATGCGACAGTTGAGCGTTATGAGGCTTCTGAAAAGTTCTTTAACTGCACGATGGAAAAGGGCAGCTCCGTCAGTGAGCACGTGCTTAAGTTGTCTGGGCACGCAAGGAAGCTTCAAAGCTTAGATATAGTGATTCCTAATGCTTTGGGGATTCACCGTGTCCTCCAATCACTACCACCAAGTTACAAGAACTTTGTGATGAACTACAATATGCAAAACATGGATAGGTCGTTGCCCGAACTCTTCTCCATGTTAAATTCTGCAGAAGTGGAGATCAAGAAAGAGCACCAAGTGTTGTTGGTCAATAAGACCACCAAATTCAAGAAGCAAGGCAAGTCTACGAAAAAGGGAAACTTCAAGAAGGGCGGTAAGAAAGTTACCGCGCCGGCGAAGAAGACCAAGGATGGGCCTAAGCCTGATACTGAGTGCTTTTACTGCAAGGGATAAGGTCACTGGAAGCAGAATTGCCCTAAGTACTTGGCGGATTTGAAGAACGGCAACATCAAGAAGAAAGGTATATCTAATATACATGTTACTGATGTGTATCTCACTAGTACTCGTAGTAGTGCCTAGGTATTTAATACTTGTTTGGTTGCTCATATTTGTAACTCGAAACAAGTGATGCAGAATAGACGAAAACTAGCGAAGAACGAGGTGACGATGTGTGTTGGAAATGGATCAAAGGTTGATGTGATCGCGGTCGGCACGCTACCTCTTCGTCTACCATCGGGATTAGTTTTATACTTAAATAATTGTTATTTGGTGCTTGCGTTGAGCATGAACATTATATCCGGATCATGTTTATTGCGAGACGGTTACTTGTTTAAGTCCGAGAATAATGGTTGTTCGATTTATATGAGTAGTATGTTTTATGCACATGCACCTTTGATAGATGGTCTATTCTTATTGAATCTCGATTGTGGTAATACACACATTAATAACATTGAGGCTAAAAATTTGAAATTGAGGGATAACTCGACCTATATGTGGCACTATCGTCTTGGTCATATTGGAGTGAAGCGTATGAAGAAACTCGATTCCGATGGACTTCTTGAATCACCTGATTTTGAATCACTTGAAAGATGTGAAGCATGTTTGATGGGTAAAATGACTAAGACTCCATTTTCTGGTATGATGGAGTGAGCTAGGAACTTATTAGAAATCATACATGCCGATGTGTGTGGTCCAATGAGTGTAGCATCGCGCGGTAGTTATCGCTATGTTCTTACCTTCACGGATGACTTGAGTAGATATGGGTATATCTATTTCATGAAACATAAGTCCGAAACTTTCGAGAAGTTTAAGGAATTTCAAAGTGAGGTAGAGAATCAACGTAACAAGATGATTTAGTTTTTACGATCTGATCGTGGAGGTGAATATCTAAGTTACGAGTTTGGCGAGCATTTGAAGAAATGCGGAATACTTTCACAATTGACACCGCCGGGAACACCACAACGTAATGGTGTGTCCGAACATCGTAATCGAACTCTCTTACATTTGTTTCGTTCTATGATGTCACTTACAGATTTACCGGTATCATTTTGGGGTTATGCATTAGAAACAGTCACATTCACTTTAAATAGGGCATCATCTAAATCCGTTGAAACGACACCATATGAATTGTGGTTTGGGAAGAAACCTAAAATGTCATTTCTTAAAAGTTTGGGGTTGCGAAGCTTATGTAAAGAAGCTACAGCCTGACAAGCTTGAACCCAAAGCAGAAAAATGCGTCTTCATAGGATACCCGAAGGAAACTATTGGGTATATCTTCTATCATAGATCAGAGGGCAAAATCTTCTTTGTTAAGAATGGATCCTTTCTAGAGAAGGAGTTTGTCTCGAAAGAAGTGATTAAAAGGAAAGTAGAACTCGACGAGGTTGTTGAACCTTCTCTCAAACTTGCGAGTAGCGCAGCACCAGAAGTAGTTCCTGTGGCGCCTACACCAATAAGAGAGGAAGCTAATGATGTTGATCATGAAACTTCGCTTGAAGTTACTACGGAACCTCGTAGGTCAACGAGAACTCATACCAGTCGTGATTGGTATGATCCTGTTATGAGTGTCATGACCATTGAGATGTTGTTGACAACAAGATCATATCATTAGGAGAATGGTATGATGGACATACTCCTATAGATAATCGTAGCATTAAGATCAAGTCATTTCAATAGTTCATTTGCTATAAGCTTTCTAATACATAGTAACCTAATTACTTCGACCATGAGATCATGTTAATCACCATCACCGGAAGGATGCTTTGATGACATCAAACACCACACCGTAATTGGGTGGCTATAAAGGTGGCATTAAGTGTTTGGAAAGTATGTGTTGAGGCACATGGATCAAGAGTGGGATTTGTTCATCCATATGACGGATAGATATACTCTAGGACCTCTCGGTGGAATGTCATCCAAGATCACATATCACGGGAACAAGAAAAGAGTACTTATCGGTAACGAGGTTGAACTAGGTATGCAGAGATACCGACGATCAAAACCTCGGATAAGTAAACTATCGCGAGACAAAGGGAAATTGGTATCATATGTAAGTGGTTCATTCGATCGCAAAGTAATCGCAGAAATATGTGGGAGCCATATGAATTTCCAGTTCCTCTATTGGTTATTGATCGGAGAAGTGTCTCGGTCATGTCCGCATAATTCACGAACTGTAGGGAGACACACTTAAGGATTCGATGTTGTTTAGTAGATATGGAATGTTAGTAGGGATACCGAATGCTGTTCGGAGTCTCGAATGGGATCCGGGATATCACGAGGAGATCCGGAATGGTCCGGAGAATAAGATTCATATAAGGAAAGTCCGATTCCGGAGTTCGGGAAAGATTCCGTTGTTTTCATCAAAGAGGTTCTAGAAGGGTCTAGAAGGTTCACCGGCCGGAAGGGGAATGGTCCATGAATGTGACATGGGTAAGTGGAATGATTGGATCATATCCTAGGTCACTTGGTTTGGGAATTTGCAAGAGAGAATTAAAGCTCTAAATTGAAAGTCAAACGGGAAGTTTGAAAAGTCAAACTGGAACAATGGTTTCCTAATGGAAGAAGAAAAGAGTTCTTCTCTCAATCCAACTTGGGTTTGGGTTTGGATTCAAACCCACCCCTCCCAAGGTTGCCCCCCTCTCATAAATAGAGGGGGAGGGATGCCCCAAACACCAAGCCCTAGCCCTCCCACACCCGCGCCGCCGCCTAGCCGCCGCCGCGCCGCCGCCGTGGCCCTAGCCGCCACCGACACCTCCTCCTCCTCCCGGTCTTCTAAACCCTAGATCACCAGTAAACCCTAGATCCACCATATCTCGCACCGGCTTAGGCGAAGCCCTGCGGGATCTTCCCTCTACTTCCGTCACCACGCCGTCGTGCTGCCGGAATCGCGAGGGGAGAATTACAACCTCTGCCGCCTGCTGGAACAAGGGATAGGAAGGTCTTCATCGAGTACCGAACATGTGACTGACTGCGGAAGCGCTGCCGGAACGCAGCGCCGGAAGGATCGTCTACACGATCTTGAGATCGGCAAGTGTACGACTACATCACCCACGAGAATCTGCTCTCGGTAACCGCTTTGGAATGTTCGAGGGTGAGTGCTTCTATCGACTCGTTGCTACAATCTAGTAGATAGATCTTGGCTTGTTTGTGTGCATGCGGTAGAAATTTTTTGTCTTCCATGCTACGAACCCCTACATATTTAGTGAGAAGATGACGTTTAAGGCGGTCTCGGTAAGTAGCACGTGATATGTTCGCACATCTCTTTACTTCTAGTTTCAATACAATAATGATGCTCTAGATTATTATTTTGATTGAATTCTATTCTCGTAAAGTGCGCGAGGCAGCCACATGGGTCGAATCTATGTGGATTCTACGTTTGCGAGTTCATTCGCACGTTTACCACCGAACACAACGATTATAGAGTCGACGTAAGCAATGCATTCACACCATCATTTTATTGCCGTCACATGTTGTTATCATGATTGATACATATTAATCTCCTTTTTTCTTATATATAGTTCGAGAGAATGCGGGATCAACTATTACCAGAGCAACGCGTACTAGCAATTGCGGAGGAGCTGGCGGGATTTATTTTCAAAGAGATCGTAGATGATGCCGGATAATTTAGTGTGAATAGGCGCTACTGATCTCCATGTAATCGAACTATTTTGTGCTCTAGTCCCGGTATTCTGTGATCTCCATATAACTATGTAAATTGTATATATTTGTATGCTCGATTTCATAATACAAGTTATCTTATATATATGCAAGAACGTGTACGATATGTGGTGGCGTACAAATATTCAAAAACCATTTTGAAATGAAAAATAAATAAATAAAACAATACAAATAAATTCTCTGTCGTGGCAGAGAAAGGACACAAAATGCCGCCGTGGCAGAGAAATCACTAGTCCAAGGTAAAGCTCTGCCACGGCAGAGAAGGCGCAAAATGCTGCCGCGGCAGAGACCCACTAGTCCCGGTCTGTGGCACCAACGGGGACTAGTGGGGGTGCACCCTGAGCGCGCAGGGGAAGCCACGTGGGCACCCACTAGTCCCGGCTGGTAACTGGGTCGGGACTAGTGTTGGGCCTCTAGTCCCAGTTCAAAAACTGGGACTAGACGCCTTTACGGCCCGGGACTAGAGGCCCTGTCTCCAATAGTGTCACTATATGAAAACACATTTTAAAATATCAAAAAATTATAAAATAAATAAATTTACATGTACATCCAAACATTATATGTTCATATATAAGTTTTCATTGGAAAAGAATATTTTAGGTGTCTCATGTAAAAAAGAAAAATTTGAGTGACCCAACGTGTCTATTCACGAACATGTTTTTTGTCTTTTTTACATATGCCACATAAAATGTTCGGTTTTGCTGAAAACTTGTGTACACACGTAGAATGAACGCATGTACATCTGAAAATTTTATTTAGAATTTTTTGACTGTTTAAATTTTATTTTTTATGTATATTTTTATAATGGGTTTATTTGTACCTGGGAGTCAAAACACCACCTCCAATAGGAACATAAGAGAATCGGTAAGTGTAAGATATATAGAATGGTGTAAGAAAAGGGACACAAGAGAAGTGGTAAGTATAAGATTATGACCGCACCACCCCTACACGTTCATCGATTTCGGTGGGCTTGTCGGATACCAGTTCTACGATTTCGGTGGGCTGGTCGGATACCAGTTCTAGAGTGCTTTAAGACTTCACAAGGATATGTTTTCCGCCCCAAGCACAAGATGGCTATATGCCTAAGCCCCATTCTATCTATACTAGTAGTTAGCACGTGCTTTGCACGTTGTGGCATACAAATAAAAGTGTACTATTTTAAAAGTCATACACTACTCCAAAAATTATAAACTAATATGATGACTGTTAAATAGTTAAATTGTACCATATGTATGAAGCAGCAGTATTGTTTATTCCGAAGCGACTCGACCTTTTATGGATACCTCAATATGGGTATTTTTTTTATCGATAGCGCAAAAAGAATTAGGGATTTGTTTTACATCTACTACTTTTGAACTGAATTTTGATCTTATGCCGTAGGTGAGGTAAAATTGATCCTCTAAAATTCACAAAAATATAAAGATTAAAAGACACTCTTCATTCGGCAATAAGTGTCTAGAAATGTATGTATCCAGATTATTTTAGTGTGTAGATGCATATATAATGCATATGTAGATAACTTTGCGGTACTTATTTTGAACACAAGAAATATTTAAATATAACCATGTCAGATGGAAGTAGTTAGATTATCAATACGGAATTTTAGATTATCAATATGGAATTTGCTAGCTCTCGGCGCAGTCTTAGTGCTCGGTCAACTTCACGGCCCTTTGATATGTTTCGTGATTTGCAAGCCTCTATAAGTTGCAAGTGGCCTGCAATTGATTTTTCAGTTCCAAGTAGATTTTAACTGACAAAAATTGCCACATGGTAAACAAATTATTCACTTTGTTAAAAAAATGTTTAAGTTTCAAGTGGTCATAACTGAGATTTTTTTCGTTGCAAATTCCTGACAAAAATTTGTTCATGTACTCAATTTTTTATATAGTACAAAATATTATTCACGTAGTCAAAAAAGTACTGATATAGTACAAAAACAATATTCACATAGTAAAAGTTGTCCACTCAGTGCAACATGGGGTGACGTCACCCCTAACAAGAATTAAGCTAGTTCCCTGATGAGAGGTAAATACTATTGATTATCGTGAATTTATTTTATTTACTACCTCTATTCCGGTTTATTAGGCTAATATATACTTTAAGAAAATAGTTTAATCGTAAATTTGATCAACAATATACGAATCATATATCACAAAAATTATTCCATTGAAAACGTATTTTAAATATAAATCTAATAGTATATTTTTTATTAAATATAGTTTGTATTTTATTATGCAAATTTACGATCAAACTATTTTCTTAAAATACACATTTGTTTTATAAACTGAAATGGAGGTAGTAGTGACATGATTATACCCCACGGGTACATGACCTTAGCATACCTGGTCCATTCCAGGGAAGGCCCACAAGAATATACGGGGTCCATGAAGATTTTCGGGTGGCCCAAGCCCATGACGGAGTAGATAGAATATTCAAATGGGCAAAACCCTAAAACCTGTAACCGACTCGGTATGTGCCTAGGACCTGCCTACTTCTATATAAAGGCTAGGAGGACACGACGAGGAGGGCACTTCATACGACCGCATACACACCTCCACGCCAGATTGCATCTGTGCACCCCTGTAACTTTCGGTTCCGCCGTAATCAAGAGCAGACAAGAAGGAGTAGGGTTTTCCCTCCGGGGGCCTGAACCTGGGTAAACCTCGTGTCCCCGTGTTGCTTGTTTGCTAACCGTTCCGTGATCTCCAGCATCCCCATCTTCTCCAAAATCCAAGCTCATAACAATGGGCATTGACGAGATTAAACCTCATCAATTGGCGCCGTCTGTGGGAACTGGGGGCGCTGATTGTGCGATCGTGACGGTCCCAACCAAAGCAATCTACAATTCCTCGGCGACGGAGAGCCATCTCCTCTTCGGCGCTTTCGACTTCACCGCCCACTCGCCAGCCACTCTGAAGGACTTCAAGCCCGTTGGTGACGGGCTCGAGATCCTGTTTGGGAGATTCTGCTTCTAGGTGGGGCAGACCGGCACTCTCCGTCTCCCAGAGCGGGTGCCCCTGCCATCAATCAGGCCCGCTTCATGGGCTCCGCATCCCGTGCTACGCACATCGCCATCGATAGATGAGTCCTATGAAAGCAGCAGCTGCAACTCAGATCTGTGCGATCCACCATCGGAGGAAGGGACCTACGATTCCGGATCCGAAAGCTGCGGCAGAAGCGATCCGATCTACGAGCGCTGCCAATGTGTTGCAGTCATCCAGAGCGACGTGGATCAGGAACACAACCCGCCACCCAACCCACTGGGTAAAAACGACGAAAACGGGAGAAACCAGCCCCCCCGCCCAACGAGGAGGACACTGATCCCAATCGGGTCATCCATCTCAGCGAGGAAGGATGGGCTCAAGCACGCGAAGCCGTGGCAGGCAACAAGATCCTGCCTGTGGGTGCCTCATGGCACCTACTGATGGCGTACCACCTGCTCCTCGTCGAAGAGCACAAGAAGTAGGTGAAGATGCAAGAAGTGCTTGACAAGCGCAAGCAAGCGGCCTCGAAGTCCAGTGTGCGGCGAGCTGCGCTCTTTGCCATGGGCGGATCCAGATCGCACGACAACCACGGCAACAAGCATCGTTCTCGCATGGAGAACATGGACCCCAATGCACGTCGCGAGGTGACTCAGACCCTCAACACGTCTTTCATGGAGATGGATGCCGACGGCAACGTCATCCTGAAGACGCTGCAAGCTGCGATCATGGCAGCCACCACATACCTCGCGTCCCATCCACCTCCGGGGATGATGCCGCAAGCTAAGTGTCTCGCCCCAAAAATTTATCTATTATTCGCATTTTCTTCATGTTACAACACACCCGGGGGCTCCCCTCACCTCACGACTTCGTCGACTGAGGATAACGCGTGTACACCTGAGTAGCTGATCAGGTCAGGCTAATGAAAAGGGCACGCATACAAATAAAGCACCACGTGCTAAACACAATCAACCTTTACAGCAAGGGGCATAACACGCCCAGACGAATATATAAAAGTTTTACATCTATCTTTTTACAGGTCCTACCTATTCTGAAGAATCACCTACGCACGATGCTCAAAGAGATCTACAATCTGTTTGGCATACTGCCTTACATCCGCATAATGAGGATGCATGTCCCACATGCCACCATCCGGACGAAGAGGCGGCCCAGCCGCCACAGTAGCAAGATCTACATTAGGGCGATGCAGCCGCACGAGGGAAAGCGCAGCCTTCACCCCTGCAACTAACTGATGCCACACCAGCTCCCTGACATGATGCACATCTCGAAACTTCGCCAGCAGGCCCCAGAGAGTCAATGGTGCCTCATCTAGAGGAAACATCACGTGCAGAATCGATGCCAAAGAAGTCTTCACTTGCCGCAGCACCCGCGACACCTGGTGAACACGATCCTGCAGAGTCGCAAGGACCATAGCACGATCACGGTCCATCTAGAAAAAGCTGCCGGCCTCCATGTCCTGCTAGGTCAGGCAATTGATCCGAACAGCAACACGCCCTTTTTCCTCCCAAGGAACAAGGTTAGCACCTACAACACCTGCAAAGTAAGATGACAAGCCAACAGGCGCATCCGAGAAATGAGAAGCAGCTCGAAGAAACTCACATTGAAGCTGTTCGGCCAAACGCCACAACTCCCCCATCAGATACTCCTCTCTGGCGGCACCCCGCTCCGCCTTCGACTTCCAAACATCCGCGTGGCCTCGAACACCAATCAACTCTTTCTCAAGACTACAGATTTGGTCACGAAGACATACAAGCTGCGACGCATCATCCAAGGATGGTCGCAGCTGCGGCGCAGACGAAGTATCAACGGGATCATCACCCGAAGGTCCCTAGAGGAAAAGAAGGCAAGGATATGAACAAACGCACGATTGAGCAAACAGCTCGGAGATTCATTATATGCAGCAAAAGCCACTGCGTGGCACAAGGAGTTTTCATAAATACATTACAACAAAAGAGAAGAAAGCTATCCTACAACTACAAGGCCTAATAAGCTGTATCCGGAGTGGCCTCGGAGCCGGATTGCCTGCTCTTGGCCTCCCCCTGCTGCCTCACTGCGTACTCCGCTAGTAGGTCAATCAGCTTTGACCCATAGCGTTTACAACGGGCAGCGTAGAGGGCGAAGGCTACCTCGGATCCGTTGGCATCTGGGAGGTGACCTGATGAAGATCCAGCTCCGCTCCAGAAGCCATGGCCATCGCCAGCCCCATGGACGCACCGGTACCCTTCTGCTTGCACTTGTACACCGCGGGAGCCTCGGCTGACAGCGCGTCTGCCAACAATTTGACATCCTCGAGGGCGACGCCCTTGGGGACGAGCTCCTTGTAGAAGTGCCCGAGAACCACCTTGTCCTTGGCAAGCGATCTGACCATGGTACTGCAGTGGTCTTCGACCGCCGCAGTGGCATCATCCAGAACACTTCCGTGCTCTAGGGCACCACGGTCAAACTCGATGCCCGCGGCATCTAGATAAACGGAAAGAGGCAAAGTGAAAACCAAAACAAACCTAGAGAGACAAGGAAACCAAAAAGGCACAGACGAAACTACTCACCCGAAATAGCCTTGGCAGCAGCCATAGCTTGTCGGCTACCTCCTTCTCGCGCGAGGCCGCAATGGTGGCAAGCTGCTCCTCGCGATTCGTGGCCTCTTACTGCAGGCGCTCCTTGGCCGCAGCCGCATCGGCTAGCTCCTGCTCAAGGCGCACCTTAGCGCCAACGGCATCTTCAGCTTTTTTCTCCGCTCGCCCGAGGCTCTTTTTGAGAGCATCAAGCTCACGGAGGGCAGTGTTATTCTCGGCTACAACAAAGAACAAGCATGAGATTCATCAGTAAGCAAGCAGCCGAAGAAGCAGAAGATCGATAAAAAATGAACCTTGTAGCCGCTGAAGGCTGGCCTCCAATGACAAATGCTGCTTCACCAGTTGATTGACACCTTGAACAAAAGGCTGCGAGAAGATGCAACTTGTTAGAAAAAAAGGCTTGGGGGATGTGCCCAAGGAAACGAGCAAAGCAAATCACGCATACGAAAAGCGCTCGGAGGCTCCCCCGAGATATGCACAAAAAGAAATACATGATCAGCAGATCATCCGAAAGACGCTCGGGGGCTCCCCCCGAGACACAAACAAAAGGAAATGATCAGCAGATCATCCGAAAAATACTCGGGGGATCCCCCAACGGCAAAAGCCAAAGCACTTACATGATCGGACGGCGACTCCGAAGGTCCGGCTGTAGTCTTCTGGGAGACAATCACCCGAGCCTCCTGTGGAGAACGTGAAATGGATCGTATGGGCACCTAGAGGGGGGGTGAATAGGTGCTAACTAATTTTTAATACTTTTTCAATTTAGGCTTGACACAAAGTAAATTCTCTAGATATACAACTACGAGAATTTCCCTATATGCAACCCTAACTACTAAGCACGTAAAGAGAGGAGTGAGGAAACCGTAGTGGAGCACGCAGAGACACAGGGATTTATTTTACCGCAGTTTCTTCCTTGTTAAGGGAAGTACATCTATGTTGGAGGGGTGGGCGGTTCTAAGACCTCCACGCCACAATAGGCCTCACCCTATTCTTCGATGGATCTCGCCACGAGAGGCCTGATCAACCTTCTCCACTATTGGATCCCTTCGAGGCGGGAACCGGTGCCTTTTACAACACTATCGGGGCACACACCCACAACCGAATTGGGGGCTCCCGAGATGACAACAAGCTGCCACAAGAACAAGGTTTATCAATATAAACAAAAACAAGGATCTAGGTATTTGCAAGAAATACTAGATCGGTGGTTCTCCAAATGAATGGAGAGGAGATGAAGCGCTTGATTTCTGATGATGAAGATCGAGTTCTCCTCCTTCAATTCCCCAAGGGACGGGGCCTTTGGGTAGATCTAGGTGGAGCTCTCTTGGATGAAGATTTCAGATCTGATCTTGTCTTTCGAATGAATCAAGAGATCTGGCAGGAGGGGGAAGGCTGGCTTAAATACCCCCTCCCCAGATCTGGCCGTTGAACAACTTTGGGGGCGGATTATCCGCCCCCTTGGGGAAACTCTGCCCCCTCTCTGAGGCTGGCGCCTGCGAGACTTGGTGAAGATCTTGGGGGGCGGATAATCTGGCCCCCTTCTAGGGCGGATTATCTGGCCAGGCCGGAAAGTCCGGCCAACACTCCGCCCCCTCTCTGGGGCTTGCGCCTTGGCGGTGAGCAAGGGGGCGGATAATCCCCCCCCCCCGAGGGGCGGATTATCCGGAGGGGCCGGAAAATTCGGCCAAAACTCCGCCCCCCTTCTGGGGCTTGCGCCTGCTATGGAAGAGGGAGGGGCGGATTATCCGCCTTCCAAAGGCAAAGTTCTTCTCCCTTTTTCTCAGAGAGAGCTGCAACACTTCAACACACATCAAATAATCCTTGATATTGTTATCTAACACACAAAACACTAGGGATTATAAAATGTTCTTTCAATCTCCCCCTTTTTGGTGTTAGATGACAATATTAGGATTTGCAATGAAACCGGCTAATGCCACCTTAAAAATGAAAGACGCTCCCCCTAGATGTGTGCATATTTACAATTTGCGTTTGAATACAAATACACACACTAGATAGAACATAACTTTCATAGCAACGATAATTGAAATAAGGTGGGTTGGGAAACGAGGTCATACCACCGGGATGTGATAACAGCCAAAGGAAATAATGAGATTGATAGCCTCCAAGCACAACCCAACAAAATTGATGCATACAATAGATAAACCCATGATTCCATATGCCATCAAATAGCCTCCATAGATAAACCTAGAATTCCATGAGATCCATAATAGATAAATCCAGAATTCCATGAATACCACACATAGTACCAAATTTGGTGGAGCACGACAAAGTCTTACATAATCAAACACAAATAGCAAATAAGTTCACGCTAAAAAATGCACAAGCAAGCAAATAAAACGATTGAAAGAAAGATGCTTGCGCCCGACCCTTGCAAATCCATGAGACCTAATAGAACTACTTCTCCCCCTTTGGCATCGAAATGCCAAAAAGGAAGAAGAGCGATGCTAACGCCCCTGAAGATCACTCCTCCTCATCCTTGTCGTAGTCATTCCCGTCTCCCTCCTCTTCATCATACTCATCATCATCGTCATCAGCTGGAGAAGTGGGTGCCCTCGGTGGTGGAGGAAAGAGGCAACTCTAGAGCTCTCCATAGTTGATCCCTGAAGTGTTCCACTGATCATACAGTTCCGGAGCAGTGGGAGGAGGTGGATGGCCAGTGGCACCTGAGACATGGTGGAGCATAAGCTAGTGTGTGTGATCCCTCTCATGATCCCTGCGGTACGCCTCATATTGTCCCTTGTGAGTGTCAATGCCCATGCAAAGAATGTGCCGCTGGAACCAAGTGAGCTGCTTAACCTCGTGTGCCATTGGGGACATCGTGGAACGACGACCACTAGCCCGTGCATCACGCATGAAGGATTCCGGGGCAGTGGAAGGGTGATGGGTCTTCTGAGCCTTGTTGTAGATTTTCTTGGGTTTGTGAACACCATCCAGAGCAGTGCCAAAATCCTCATGGGGCAACATATGCTTGACAAGCATCATAATGAAAGGAGCATAAGGAATAGAGAGCCTGTTGATCATAGCATCCGTCATTTCATGATATATGTAGTCCATGACATCCAGTTTGTAACCTGTGGCTGATCTAGAGTTAGTGGCACACTCGTGAGAAAAAGCAAGGAGAGGAACCAAGTGGCCACGGATCTTGTCATTGTTGCCACCACTAGGAGCGATGCAGTCCCGAAATATGCCAACAAGGGAGGCATACAAGGGAGAGAGTCCAGCGAAAGTACCAGCAATACCATCAGAAGAAATGCAAGGGGCGAGCACAGTGTCCTTGGATGGCTTCAGTGGAGAAATGATGCGGTGGCCAGAGGGAGTGTCACGACCATGGAATGCATAACCAAGAACCTGCCCAAAGGTGCGAAAGTCCGACTGAATCATTGTAGTCCCGGTCATCCACTTCATAGTGCGGCGCTCATCACCGCAGATCACAGGTGTGGAGAAAAACTGCCGCACCACGGATGAGTCATAGTTGCATTGAATAGTCATAAGGTGGTGGAGCCCCATCTTGTTGGTCACATCCAATGACTCAAGGAGCCTTGCCTTGGATTGAGCCTCAGTCAAGTTGATGGGGTGCATGGGGCGAATACTGAGGGTGGCATACACATCATCATGAATAGCCCGAAAGTGGGCATTCCAAAACATAGTGTCCTCAGGGGGACCATCACTGTCAGTCTCATCATAGTAGTCCGTCTAGCGAATAGTGGCATACTGAATACTGTCCATAGTCTTGTAATTGGGCCGAGACTGTTTGCCCTTGCGAGATGCGGTCCTCTTAGTTTTCTTACTTGCCTCTGCTATCCGTTCAGCCTCTCTTGCTGCTCTGCTGACCTCGGTTTCGTCAATGAACTTCCCTTCTGCACTAGGCTTGAGATAACGGGCATGGGAACGACGGGCGAAGGTCTTGGTCGGCTTGGAACCACCTGTGAAAAGCATTAGAGAGATAGCATGGAGATAAGCATACACACAAGTCCAGGAGAAAAACAAGGTGAAAGAGTAGCAAAGCAACCCATAACCAATGATGTGTATTGCAGGAGCAGGACCAAAACAGACCAGAGTTCAATCTCTAGGCCGGATTATCCGGCACTGGCAGGGGCGGATAATCCGCCCCCGCAGAAATTTTCTGGATTGGCCCAGATCTACCATGGCAAAACAGATCGGGCACTAGGGTTGCAATTCTACTGATTCTAGCATGTAAGGAACAACACCAAGGATCTTCTACAACGATATTTCCACCAAATAAAATGCATCCCACACAAAAGGGGAGAGATGAGGGAGTTACCCTCACTCATTGTAGGAAAATCGCGAAGGATAAGATACTCGGAGGCGAGGTGAAGAAGATTTGGGGAGAGCCCGGAGAATCCGGTGGTCAAATAGACCCCGGGAGGGGCGGATGCTCCGGCGGCGGCTGGGGGCTGAGGTAGGGTTGGGGGAGGGCTGGCTGCTCTGTTTGAGCCTGGCCTCCCCGACCCAGCCTTTAAAGGGCAGATTTCGCCCGGGGCGGATAATCCACCCCCACTTAGGGCGGAAAGTCCGCCCCCTCTGAAATTTCTGTCATTACAGATTCAGGCCAGAGCATCCTAGCAGAAACCCCTCGATGGTGTATAGAGGACTTGTGTGCAAGAGTAGATGGTTCATGGAGGGAAGGAAAGGCTTGGGTTGAGATCAACAAACTGAGATGGTACTACACACCCAAATTTGCAAGAATCAAATCAAACAAAAGCCAAATTTGAGTGTGTTTTCCATAAGAACAAGAGATACGCAAGAAAATCCAAAGATACCCCTTAGAAACCAACTTCTCTTATGGAAGAGGGCGGTGGCCATAGCCTCCATGTTGGAGCGCATGGCATGACACCGCGAAGATGTATCTTGAGTTCAAAACCAATGCTCATCGATGACCCACATATCACAAAATGATATTAAGGGAAATGATTTTACTTGCTTTCGGCATTATGGGGGGAGGGTTGGCCCAATCAATTAGGACCACACTTCCCCTATGTCTATGATCGCATCTAAACCAAATACATGAAAAAGAGCAAGTGAGTGTGCAAGGGTAGTCAAGCCAAGCTCCTTGAATCTATGATATTTAGCTCATTGCTCAAATAACAAAATCTTGCTTCATCAAGGGGCTTCGTGAAAATATCAGCAAGTTGGTTCTTCGTGCTCACAAAAGATAGGGCAATATCACCACGAGCAACATGATCCCGAATGAAGTGGTTGCGAATCTCTATATGTTTTGTTCTTGTATGCTGCACGGGATTGTAAGTAATTTTGATAACACTTTAATTGTCACATAATAGAGGCACTTTGTCACAATTGACACCATATTCCATTAAAGTTTGCCTCATCCATAATAATTGTGTACAATTCTGTTTCTTTGAAGACCAACACACTAGAGACCTGCCCAAGAATTGACATACACCAGAGGTCGATTTCCTATCATCTTTGTCACCAGCCCAATCTGAATCAGTGTAACCACATAGAGAGAAACTTGAACCCTTGGGATACCATAACCCAAAATTTGGGGAATGAACCAAATATCGGAAGATTCGTTTGACCGCCACTAAGTGGCTTTCTTTAGGAGCGGCTTGGTACCTTGCACACACTCCTACACTTAACACAATATCGGGCCTAGATGCACAAAGGTAAAGGAGAGAGCCGATCATGGATTGGTATACCTTTTTATCCACGTCTTTACCCTTGGGATTGAGCTCAAGATGACACTTTGTTTGCATTGGAGTAGCAACGCCATTGAGATCCGTCATCTTGAACCTTTTGAGCATGTCTTGGATGTACTTAGCTTGATTAATAAAGGTTCCCTCTCTAAGTTGTTTGATCTCAAATCCAAGAAAGAACCTCAGCTCACCCATCATGGACATCTCAAACCTGTCAGTCATAACTTTGAAAATTCATCGCTAAAAGCTTGGTTAGTAGAGCCAAAAATAATGTCATCTACATAAAGTTGGCATACAAAAAGTTCCCCATTAACCTTCTTAGTAAAAATAGTGGGATCGATTTTCCCAACTTCGAATCCACGGTCTAGCAAAAGCTCTTTAAGATGCTCATACCACGCACGTGGGGCTTGTTTAAGGCCATAGAGCGCCTTATCGAGTTTGTAGACATGGTTCGGAAATTTGGGGTCCTCAAAACCCGGGGGCTTCTTGACGTATACTAACTCATGTAGAGGACCATGAAGGGATGCACTCTTAACATCCATTTGTTGTAATTTAAAATTATGATGGGCTGCATATGCAAGAAGGATACGGATGGACTCAAGAAGAGCCACAGGAGCATAAGTCTCGCCAAAATCAATTCCTTCCACTTGAGAGAATCCTTGAGCCATGAGTCGTGCTTTATTCCTCACAACAATGCCATTTTCATCTTGTTTGTTCTTGAAGATCCACTTGGTACCGATAACATTGCGGCAGTCCTTGGGTTTCTCTACGAGCTTCCAAACTTTGTTGCGTTCGAAGTTATTTAATTCTTCATGCATTGCAATAGCCCAATCGGGGTCTTCAAGAGCATCAAAGACTTTATTCGGTTCAACCATGGAAATGTGAGCTTGATGATCACAGAAGCTTGCAAGTTCTCTTCTAGTAGATACCCTTCTTCGTAGATCACCAACAACTTTGTCAAGAGTGTGACCCCTTAGTTCAAGGTTCCTATCAGCACGAGCCTTGCGACGAGCCTCAATGTCCTTATTGTTTCTAGAAGTAGTTGATTCAGTATTTGTATCCTTGTCTTGATCACTGCCTTGCCCTTGATCTTAATCTGTGTTAACACCAGGAGGTTGCTGCAGAGCTTGTCCTTCAGGGCCAGATAATCCACCCCTTGGAGAGGCCGGACTATCCGGCCTGGGAGATGAAACACCAGTGGCTTCTTCCTGAGCATGCCTGACAGGACTTGGAGAATCAGAGCCGGATAATCCGCCCTCGGGGGCCGGAGAATCCGGCCTGGAAGATTCTTGGCAATTGTCTTCTCCTCCGGATTGTCCACCCCTTGGAGGGGGCGGATAGTCCGGCCTGGGACTACCAACTTGTCCAGGAGACAGATGATCTTCGGAAGGTTGCAGTGTTGGTGCAGAGTTTTCTCCAACAGTAGGAGCTAGTTGATCTTGTGTATATGAGGGCTCCACATGAGTGGAGCATTGTCCTTCCCGATCCGCCACAAGGGGTTCCTCAATGGGGCGGAAAAATCCCACGCCCATTCTTCTTATGGCATCTTGGGGTATTTCAACATCTGCATCACAAACATCAACTTGCCCTACAAAGGAGCTGTTATTTTCATCGAACTCCACACTACAAGATTCTACAACAATCCCAGTGAGCTTGTTGTAGACTCTATAAGTGTGGGATTCGGCACCGTAACCAACAAAAATACCTTCTAAAGCCTTGGACTCAAATTTTGACAAACGGACACCTTTAATAAGAAAGAAACACTTACACGAATACCTCAAGTATGATATGTTGGGCTTGTTACCGGTAAGTATTTCATATGGAGTCTTGTCCAAAATCTTTTGGAGGTAGAGCCGGTTCAATGAGTGACAAGCAGTGGATATGGCTTCAGCCCAAAAATTATAAGGAGACTTGAATTCAGCCATCATTGATCTTGCCATATCCATCAAAGTCCGGTTCTTCCTCTCGGCTACACCATTTTGTTGAGGGGTGTACGTAGCGGAATATTGATGTCTAATCCCCTCTTCGCTAAGAAACTCATTCAAAGTGTAGTTCTTGAATTCGGAGCCGTTGTCACTTCTTATTGCCAAGATAGGAACATTGTGTTGACATTGAACTTCATTGGCAAAGTCAATGACAGTTTGTTGAGTCTCACTTTTTAGCTTGAATAAATAGACCCATGTATATCTTGAGTAATCATCGACAATGACCAAGAAATATTTCTTCCCACCAAGACTTGCATGAGAGGGAGGACCAAATAAATCCACATGTAATAATTCCAAGATCCTCTTTGATGACACAATAGTCTTCCTCTTGTGGGGAGAGTCATGCATTTTTCCTTCAACACAAGCCCTGTCTTTTAGTCCAAGGATGTGGCCACCCTTCTGGAGACTTTGCAAAGTTCTCATGTTGACATGGGCTAAACGGTGATGCCATAGCCAGCTCACGTCGGCCTTTCCGAATAGACACATCGGACCCGAAGTGGTTTTCCCCGAGAAGTCCACCACATACAGGTCATTTTCGACGTATCCAATGAAAGCGACCTTTAGAGACTTGCTCCACAAGAGTACCACCAAATCATCATCGATAAAAACCGCAAAACCCATCTTGCCAAGGGCACGAACATAAAGAAGGTTGTAACCGAGGGTCTCAACAAGCATGACGTCCACGAGAGAGATATCATGGGCAAACACAACCTTGCCAAGACCCAATACCTAAGATTTAGACTTATAACCATAGGAGACTGTGATATTATCACGATTTGGACGCATCTCCGTGATGATCTCCTTGCTTCCGGTCATATGACTAGTGCAACCACTATCCAGCACCCATTTCGACCCACCGGAAGCATAGCCCTGCAAGAGAATTACTTCTTGGTTTTAGGTACCCATTTTTCAATGGGTCCTTTCATGTTAGTAACAAGGGTCTTTGGGACGCAAATAGACCAAGCAATATATTCATCAAAGGGACCGACATAATAAGCATAAACGTCGCCATAATCATCACAAAAGAGTTCATAATTTGGATTGTGAGACCCTGCAAAACCAATATTGTTAGTCTTGTCTTTTGTGACATTCTTCTCAGCGGTGCTTGTCTTTGATTGCACAGTCTTGGACTTGTTCTTCTTGGTGACATACCCAAGTCCCTCTTTACCATGATTTGACCTTTGCTTGCCAAGGACTTCATCAAGCACACCTTTATCCTTGGGAGTGATGTCCTTGATCACTTCTTTTTCCACACTAGTATTTTCCTTGTGACTATATGTTAAGTTGGATGAGCTAGGAGCATCATATTTTGCCAATCGACTTTGAAGCTGATCATGTGACTCACTGAGAATGGAGAAATCGTTTTTCAACGCCTTGTGAGCATTGTCAAGTTCCTCCAATTCCTCGGAGAGTCTATCATGAGCAGCCCCAAAGTCAATCTTTTCCTTCTTTAACTTCTTTGCTTTGGTGACTACATTGTAACGTTCCTTAACAAGTTTAGTCACAATTTCTTCATGTGACTCTTCAATAGACTCAAGCCTCTCTTCAAGAGAGACCCGAGCCTCTTCTTCTTCTTCAAGAGCATTTTTTAAGGATGCAATTTCCATTGCATCCTCCCTTTCAATTCTGCCCTTTTCTTCGAGGAGAGCTTCGTTTTTGGGCCAGTTGATCCATAAGAGATTCAAAACGAACTTTGTGCTCACCTTGCAAGTTAGTATAGAAATAATCCAAAGCAATATCTCTTCTTTAACCTTAAGACTAGTAGGATCATACATGTCAATCATAGCCTTAG
Source organism: Avena insularis (assembly GCA_023614405.1). NCBI lineage: Eukaryota > Viridiplantae > Streptophyta > Magnoliopsida > Poales > Poaceae > Avena > Avena insularis. The sequence goes on along the minus strand of CM042690.1, from coordinate 21,197,656 downwards.
GAAAAGAAGAGTTAGAAGAAGTTACCTTGGAGCTTCTTGCCATGATACAAGTAGCATTTTTGTTGATGATTTTTTGTTCGGAGAGTCGAAGAGAGATGTTGAAAGAGACGTGGTGGCTATAGCAGCCACCTCTTGAGAGTTATCTTCTTCGTCCTCATCTTCACTTCCCGATGAATATTCTTCTTGAGACACTAGAACAATCTTTGGTTGCTTCTTGAAGGGAGCATTCTTCCTTACAAACTTTTTCTTGCGTGGAGCCTTTGACTTGTCCTTGAAAATAAGTCTTCCTCCGTTATCTTCCCTACTTTGATATGGACACTCAGCTACAAAGTGCAGCCAATCACCACAGTTGAAACATGTTCTCAGCTTGGGACCATTTTCTTTTCTTCCATAGGCTCCACTCTTGCATTCTAGTTCAGCTTTAGCCTTGGCTGGATCTTTCCAAAAATTTCTAGCATAAAGAGCCAAGTATTGTCCGTGGATCCTTTTTATATCCTCGGGACAGTCCATAACTTCTATGGCATATTCATCATGATCAATCACACTAGTCTTCAAGGCCATGTTGACCCCCTTTTGCATCCCCATAGCTCGAGCACGAGCATCTTCGGCATTCTTGGCAGCCACTTTGAAAGCGGCCATTTCTTGCATTACCTCATTGGATGTCATGAGGTGATAGTTATGCCTACCTTGGAGACTTTTCAAATCTGTGGGCTCAAATGGCATAAGAGCACTGACGTACTTGCGCTTGATCCATGCATCATCAACATGAGCAGCACCATGGTTTCTGAAATTTGTGGCTATTACCTTTAGCCTCCTATACATGTCTTCATGGTCTTCTCCATCCAACATATAGAATCCTTCAACTTCGTTGCTCAATGCATCATATCAATTCCTTTTCATACTTTCATTTCCGATGAAGAGCTCGGTGAGAGCATCCCAAGCTTCCTTAGCTGTACTAAGATGCTGAATATGTGGCATATCTTTGTCACCCATACCAAGCTGTATCATGTGTAGAGCTGTAGCGTTGAGTTGGCTATCGACAACTTCTCTTCTTGTAATATTGTTGGGGTTTCCAACATGAAGACCATTTTCGATGATCTTCCACAACTCTATGGATGAACTGCACACATGAGATTTGATCAAAAATTGCCATTGAGTAAAAGTAGATGCTAAAAGTTTGGGTGGATCACCCCTATTATGTATATGTGGGTGAGGGATAGGTGGATCAGGGGAATACACATGATAAACCTCATTGTATCCATCCTTACCGCTATCCTTTTTCGAGGAGGAGCTCTTGATAGTGTCATCACAAACCACTTCGTTATCTTTGGAAATAGTTTTACCCGTTTCCTTGGATTGCGGAGTGGTATCCTCAGAGTTAGATGGAGGTGATGTTGCGGATGTGGAGAGACGCATTATCAATTGACGCATCTCTTCCATCTTAGCCTCCATTGAACTCGCCAAGATTGTTTCCAACGTCTTGAGATCGTTCATGGTGACTACCTCCGGAGAATCACTCCCATCTACCTTGGAACCCATACTTCTCTTAGGCGGTTAAGACCGAAATAAGAGCCGGTGCTCTGATACCAATTGAAATGGATCGTATGGGCACCTAGAGGGGGTGTGAATAGGTGCTAACCAATTTTTAATACTTTTTCAATAGGCTTGACACAAAGTAAATTCTGTAGATATGCAACTACGAGAATTTCTCTATATGCAACCCTAACTACTAAGCACGTAAAGAGAGGAGCGAGGAAACCGTAGTGGAGCACGCGGAGACACAGGGATTTATTTTACCGCAGTTCCTTCCTTGTTAAGGGAAGCACATCTGCGTTGGAGGGGTGGGCGGTTCTAAGACCACCACGCCACAATAGGCCTCACCGTATTCTCCGATGGATCTCGCCACGAGAGGCCTGGTCCACCTTCTCCACTATTGGATCCCTTCGAGGCGGGAACCGGTGCCTTTTACAACACTATCGGGGCACACACCCACAACCGAATTGGGGGCTCCCGAGATGACAACAAGCTGCCACAAGAACAAGGTTTATCAATATAAACAAAAACAAGGATCTAGGTATTTGCAAGAAATACTAGATCGGTGGTTCTCCAAATGAATGGAGAGGAGATGAAGCGCTTGATTTCTGATGATGAAGATCGAGTTCTCCTCCTTCAATTCCCCAAGGGACGGGGCCTTTGGGTAGATCTAGGTGGAGCTCTCTTGGATGAAGATTTCAGATCTGATCTTTTCTTTTTCGAATGAATCAAGAGATCTGGCAGGAGGGGTAAGGCTGGCTTAAATACCCCCTCCCCATCCGCCCCCCACTAGGGGCGGATTATTCGCCCCCTTGGGGAATCTCCGCCCCCTCTCTGGGGCTGGCGCCTGCGAGACTTGGTGAAGATCTTGGGGGGGGCGGATAATCCGGCCCCCTCCTGGGGCGGATTATCCGGCCAGGCCGGAAAGTCCGGCCAACACTCCGCCCCCTCTCTGGGGCTTGCGCCTTGGCGGTGAGAAAGGGGGCGGACAATCCGGCCCCCCGAGGGGCGGATTATCCGGCGGGGCCGGAAAATCCGGCCAAAACTCCGCCCCCCTTCTGGGGCTTGCGCCTGCTAGGGAAGAGGGAGGGGCCCTGGTGAGGGAACTGAGGGAACTCCCCTTGGTTCTGATGATAGTACACAATATAGAAGCATTGTAGGAGCTTTACAGTATTTGACACTCACCAGGCCTGACATTTCTTTCTCAGTAAATAAAGTTTGACAGTACCTTCATGCTCCTACTACTTCTCATTGGACAGCTACCAAAAGAATCTTGAGATATGTTCAGGGCACCATACATGCTGGTTTAACTTTTCAGAAATCTTCATCCAGTTTGCTGAGTGCCTTCTCAGATGCAGATTGGGCAGGCTGTTTGGATGATAGAAGGTCTACAGGAGGATTTGCTATATTTCTTGGACCAAACCTGGTTTCATGGAGTGCAAGAAAATAACCTACGGTTTCTAGATCTAGCACTAAAGCAGAATATAAAGCTCTTGCAAATGCCACAGCAGAATTGATATGGGTTGAAGCTTTGCTTGGTGAACTTGGTGTTCAACTCAAGGTAAAACCATGCTTACGGTGTGATAACTTAGGAGCTACCTATCTATCTACAAATCCTATTTTTCATGCTAGAACCAAACATATTGAGATTGATTATCATTTTGTTCGAGAACGACTTGCTAACAAAATGCTTGAGATTAAATTCATATCAAGCAAAGATCAAGTTACAGATGGTTTTACTAAAGCATTGACAGTCAAGGATCTGAATGAATTCAAGCGTAATCTCAACCTTTCAGAAGGTTGTGATTAAGGGGAGCTGTTAGACTAAATATTATTTGTATCACGTATTCTACATGTATCGTGTCGATGGAGTAGTACTCCACGTCACCAGGTTGTTCAAATATCTCGGTAGAAGGATTGGTTAGGAAACTTACGACTAGAGGATTCCTAGGATAACTATTGCCTTTTATCTTTCTATCTCTTTATTCCGATGGTTGTATCGATGGTTGTAATCCTCCGCTGTATGCGCCACGCCAGGGGCTGTTCCTGGCTTTATTAACACGAACCCAAAACTCCCAACGGAGCTGTCGTTTCCTCCCACAGTTAGTCGCTCGACAAGAAATAGATTATGTTTACTAAACTGTACCAAACATGTTCTATGAATCGGTACAGGTTACTATCTTCCTCCTACTCTAAACTTATGTAACGCTCGGGCCACAAAGCCCTCTTAAACTAATGGGACAGCGACAACGGTAGTGAAAGTGGCATAGTTGATTAGAATGGCGCGAAGTTGACGATACAGTATCACTCTTCGTTTAATCTATGTATGTGAAATAAATAAATATGTTATTATTGGGAGGAAGCGTGACCGGAAATGCTTCGTAAAAAAATAAGTGGCGCCTCTTCATATGGGATAAAAATTGCTGCCGCCAAAATCCATATAGGGGAGCGAGTGGAGACACTTTTAGGTATAGGTGGGATGTAATAAGTCAATAACATGTGGAGTCTACATGTCATAGTCAGATATGCGGGTCTGGAAGTACGGGTTTGGCATCCCATACCTGCTTCTGCTAGACCCGACGGGTCTATTTCTTTGACTCCTAAGCAGCCCACATGTTTTTCGTTATAAAACCCTACCCATTTAACGTGGATACCCATCGGGTTAGCGGTTTCGGGTACCAATTACCATCCTAGCTCTAGCAGAAGGTGTGTATTGACGAACTTTATTCCTCCCTCCCTGAAACATGATTTTGCCCTGCTATATTAATATAGCAATCACACAGTATAACTTTGAGTCCACTGTTGGGACAAACCAGCATAATCAAGCCAAAAAAAAGAGAAGAGAAAAGGAGAAACTAAAGCCAATGGTACTAGATCAACAAAAGCGATGATGACCCATAACCGATGTGCCCACCGGAGAAGTACCCCATGCTCCTATACCTTCAAATCGCCGCGTATACCAAGCAACACCTTCAACAAGAAATGCGACGACGACGGCGTTGCTACCCGTACTGGTCCTAGAATTTCTCCCGGTACACATATGGGAGTGGGGAAGGGGTACACTTGATTCCCTTCAATAAGGAACAGCGGCACCCCGCAGGCGTCACCGCGTCGGTGCCGGCCAAGCTGACAAATGAATTTCTCCCGAACCCCAAAAAACCATAACCCCAGACAATTCGTAGAGCTCCATCAAACTTGTCATCCACCAACATACGCCACCACGGACTTGCAGTCACCAGTCGTCTCAACATGGCAAACACTGCGAGGCCGGTTGAATCGAGAAGTAGTAGTCGCAGATAAGGAATGGCAGTACCACAACCATACGCCATAGAAGCTAGCCGACCTTACGCAGGGAACAAACTCCAGCGCCATAGAAGCTAGCCGACCTGAAGCAGGGGCAAGAGCACACAGACCACATGGAGCCGGAGCGCGGCAAAAGCACAGCCACTTGGAGGACTTCCTCCATCGCCAACGGCGGGTGTCGATGCGACAGCAGGGACACACCAGGAAGAGCAAGCCCGATCGAGCCTTGTACGGTCCCATAAAGTCCCCGCCGCCACGCTGCAACACGTAGGCCACCGCCGCCACTACCCTCTTGCTCGGTGCCATAAGTCCGACCGGGCGTAGATCAAGCCCGTGAAGATCTCACCGCCGCGCTGCAGCAGGCGCAGCGTCGTCACCGCCATCCTCATTACGAGCTGCTCGTCAGACCAACCGAAGGCATCTCGACCGAGGCCAAACCAGCCCAGTCTGACCATTATCAGGCCCAAATCTGGGACGAGAGAGAACCATCGCCCCTGCCATGGCCGTCCCGCCACCAACCGTTGCCTCCATCGCCTCATCGCCACCCAACACCACGCCAGAGCGCTACCACCTGAGGAGCACCGCCGCAGTGCTGCACACCCGAGCCGCGCCGCCTGGTTGCGAGGAATGGAGGAAAGCCGCCGGCGGCGGTCCCGCACGAGCAACGGCTGGCGGCGTGCACCGGCAGCGGCAGGAGGGGGGCGGGGGTGACTAGGGGAAAGACGGCGGAGAGGGCCGCCCCGGCCGTCTCGCTCGCGAAGGCGGCGCGGGAGGAACGGTGCGTCGCGAGAGAAAGGCTCGGCTAGAACCCAGGAAACTTGGCACCAGGGATACCTTTAACTTTATCCATCCCTAACTAGATTGTCTTGTTAAAGGATTGTAAACCTGAGTACTCCCTTCGTTCGGAAATATATAGATATTCTAGCTTTGTGAAATGAATATATCTAGATGTCTTTTTAATGTATAGGTTCACTCTGAATCTATACATAAAATTCGTCTAAATATATTTGTTTTAAAAAGCTAAAACGTCTTATATTTCTAAACTGAGGGAGTATTAATCAACAAAGCTCTTTAATTTGCAAAAGAAACTCGATACGACTTAAATGTACATGAAGATTCGCTGAAAAAACGTCAAGCATATTTGTTGAGAATCATGGCGTATAGGAGCTCGTTCCACGCGTCCGGCATGCCTGGAAGGCACCAGTGGCTGCAGTCCGCCCTCTGCCCAGCCGGCGCCCTCGCCGAGGGCTCCACGTTATACACCGCTGGGTGGCCGTCCCTTCTCTGGGCCGTCATCAGTGTCACGTTCATCACACTCAGCTCCGACGCCACCTCAGATTCCAATCCTCCAAACACCGGCTGCAGCATTCCCGGCCACCGGTCCAGCGAGATTCTCGTTTTGTTCAGCTCCGGCACCGTCTCCATGGCGCAGCTCCCTCCATTTGTGCCCCTGCAAATTGAAGCCTCTTTCAGAATCAATCGGTCAATCAAACTCGCAAGAATATCCAATTATTCATGCAAACCATGGCTGAAACGCACATACGAGTGCCTATTGTGCGCTGGTGAGTATGTTCTGAACACGGCCAGGGTCTTGCTTGCGTCCACTTCCTTGTGAACCCATTGGTGCACCGTGTCCATGGCTCTCTGGTAGGCGGCCTCCACGCTCATGTCCAGCCTCAGCTTCTTCCCTTCCTGAAAGTAGCATTGCCTGGCACAGCAAGGTCAGGCCATGGACGAAGACGATCCGAGCAACCATTTGAACTAGTCTATTGACGCATTCACAGAACATACAGTTGGTGAAACCGGTCCTGGCTCCACCAGTGGCCGGAGTTGAAGACGAGAACGTCAGCGCCCTTCCACATTGGAGCCCTGGCGTCCATGGCGCCGAGCTGGAGAACCGACCGCACGTGACGGGGCACGCGGCGGGGACGCGAATTACTATTCTCATTAACAGCATTCAACCATCCCGGCAACCATAGGCTTCGACCTGCATTGAAAGCGGGGCCATTCGTTGAAGATAAGAGTATATCGAACCCATACGTCGTCTTGCCATGAGCAGATTGTATCCATTGGGCGAATATAGGTTCGATCAAGATTTGCTTTTCTGGAGTACCAAAAGCAAGCATGACGTCGTTATGAACATAAAGGCCCAAGGTATGAAATCCTAGAAAGAGGCTAGCCCAACTTAAATTAGATATAATAGCTTCTTTATGATCTAACATTCTTGCCAATACATTATCCTCATTCTGTTCCGGATTCGCCGGACAAGGTACGGCGACCGGTAGTGCTCGACGGTGAGGTTGTGGTCAAGGAACCTGAAGGAGAGGTCACTTGGTTGCAAGCCAATCAACGTGATACAACATTCTAGTGATCAAATCACTTGGTTGCAAGCCAAATCAATGTGATATGGAGCATCTCCAAGGGATATGGAACAGAGGAGATCATTGAGTTTTGTGTTGACTTTATTCCTGACCTTAAGCCGATTGGTGTTTCTGACTCGTGGCATGAGGAAAGACTAAGTGGAAAAGGCACGCTGAAAAAGAAAGCAATGATATATAGGGACGGGGATTCTTTCACTAAAACACACTACACAGTTCTACATAATTCCACCTTGGCAGCTCCGTATATCGAGGAACACAAGAATATTGTACGCTCCAAAAACCCGGGGAAGCCTGAATCATGGATTACAGATGAACACATGAAATCTTTCGGTGGTTGGATGTGGACACATCTCTTGAATGACACCACTGTTGGAGATCAGCTATACTTGTTGGCTGCGTCACCATCTTCTACTGTATTGAATTTCCAATGGTACGAAATAAATGGGAATACATTCTACACGATCGCCCAAGATAAAAAAGAGCACCAACCAAAATAGTGGTTGTTGGAGATATGCCCTAGAGGCAATAATAAATATAGTTATTATTATATCTTTGTGTTTATGATAAATGTTTACATTCATGCTATAATAGTATTAACAAGGAAACCATTAATACTTGTGTGATTTGTAAACTTAATTTGAAGTCCCTAGTGTAGCCTCTATACTTCACTAGCTTGTTGGTTGATTGATGATTGTGGTTTCCCTATCATGAACATTGAGATGTTATCAACAACAAGATCATATCGTTAGGAGAATGATATGGTGGACATACTCCTATAGACAAGCGTAGCATAAAGATCAAGTCATTTCAATAGTTCAATTGCTATATGCTTTCTGATACATAGTAACCTAATTCCTTCGACCATGAGATCATGCATATCACCTTTACTGGATGGATGCTTTGATGTCATCAAACACCACACCGTAACAGGGTGGCTATAAAGGTGGTATTGAGTGTTCGGAAAGTATTGGTTGAAACACATGGATCAAGAGTGGGATTTGTCCATCCATATGACGGATAGATATACTCTGGGCCCTCTCGGTGAAATGTCATCCAATTAGCTTGCAAGCATGTGACTGGCTCACAAGGGATCACATATCAGGAGCGAGAAAGAGTACTTATCGATGCGAGGATGAACTAGGTATGCGGAGATCTGACGATCATGACCTCGGATAAGTAACATATCGTGAGACAAAGGGAAATTGGTATCGTATGTAAGTGGTTCATTCGATGCATAAGTAATTGTAGAAATATGTAGGAGCCATATGAATTTCAGATTCCTCTATTGGTTATTGTTAGGAGAAGTGTCTCGATCATGTCCGCATAATTCACGAACCGTAGGGAGACACATAAGGATTGACGTTGTTTGAGTAGTTATGGTATTATGAAAGAGACCGAATGTTGTTGGTCTCGGATGGGATCCGGGATATCACGAGGAGATCCGGAATGGTCCGGAGAATAAGATTCATATAAGGAAAGTTCCGTTTGAGTTGGGGAATGGTTCGGTGTTTTCATCGGGAACATTCTAGAAGGTCCCGGAATGTCCGGCACTCGGGGAAGGGTACAGGATTGTGTCATTGTAAGTTGTAATGATTGCATCATGTACTAGGTGTTCTTGCTGTCCAAAATAAAGGGTTTATTTAAATCCTAAATTGAAAAGTCACACGGCTAGTTTGAAAGTCAAACGGCAATTTTGGGAAGTGGGAAAAGAGGAGGATTGGTGGAGGCCGAGTTGGAGGGGAAGTCCTCCCCTTGGCCGGCGCACCTCCCAAGGCCGACTTGGGGAGGAACTCCTCCCCTTGGCCGGCCAGCCCTCCCACCTATCTACGGAGGGGCCGGGCTCCTCCTTACACACAAGTTCCACCTCTAATCTCGGTTTAGAGCCGTTTTGGTTTAGAGCTTCTAATTGCTTTAGCCAGCGGTTTAGAGCCTTCTAATTGGTTTAGAGCCTTCTAATTGGTGTGTCTAATTACTAGACCACTAATAGCCTCTCTCATAAGCTCCACCATACTTGCACCGGCTTAAGCCTGTGGATTTCCCTCTACCTCGGTACCACGCCGTTGTCTTTGCCGGAATCGCGAGAGTGCTACAACCTCCATTTTCTGGAACAAGGGAGAGGAAGGTCTTCGTCAGTACTGAGCGATGTGACCATTGCGGGGCGCTGCTGGGCGTGGCGCTTGGAAGGATCGTCTACGATCTTGAGATCGGAAAGAAATGCGACTACATCACCCACGAGAATCCGCTCTCGTTAAACGCTTTGGAATCTTTGAGGGTAAGTTATACCATCGACTCGTTGCTACAATCTAGTAGATAGATCTTGGCTTGTTTGTTTGTATGCGATAGAAAATTTTTGTTTTCCATGCTACGAACCCCTCTGATGGTATCGAGCCGTGTCTATATGTAGATCTGTTGCCTGAGTAGAACACAATGGTCATTGTGGGCGTTGATGCTTTTATTGTAGATTGCTTTTCGTGTACTTTGCATCTTGCGGTATGTTGGGATGAAGCGGCCCGGGCTAACCTTACATGACATCATTCATGAGACTTGCTCCACGCTTGACATGCAACTTGTATTGCATAAGTGGCTTCTTGGTGCCTGTTTCTCCTAGCATAGTAAAGATCCAATTTACAACGGGTAATCAACAATGCTAGTATCAATGTTGTGGTTCTTGTTAAGTAAGTTAGAGCGACACTTATTGAAAGCCCCAAACCACGTAAAATATGCAAAGAAAGTAGAAGCGTCTAACTTTGTTTTGCGAGGGTGTCTGATGATGTGATATGGCCATGATTGTGATTATATTTGATGTATGCAATGTTCCTTATTGTAAGTTGGCAACGGCGAAACCATATGGTTGTCTTTAATTTCTGTTAAGACCTGCGTGTCTATTCAAAATAGTTGTAATAGTTGAAGCTGGTGGGCGACAACCATGAAGAAGCGTCATTGACCTTGATGCTATGCTAGGTGATGTTGGAGATCATGTTAGGTGCTTAAAGATGGAGATCGGAAGCACAAAGAAGAAAACCATATCATATCACATATTATGAATTGCATGTGATGTTAATCCTTTATGCATCTTGTATTGCTTAGTAGACGGTAGCATTATAAGATGATCCCTCATGCACATAAATTTCAAGTTCTAAAGTGTTCACCCTTAGTATGCACCGTTGCCAAAGCTTGCTGCCCGAAGCACCACGTGATGATCGGGTGTCTTTGATTCCGCGGTGAATACAGCGTAAGCAAGCCAGATTTGCTTATCACGGTAGCTAAGGTTTGATCTTAGAGCCTAGCATGTCTGGACATGGCCTCGGGAACACGGATGGCGAAAGGTAGCGTGAATCATATAGTAGATATGATGAACATGATGATTGTTCGCCATTGAAACTATATCAACTCTCGTGATGATCGGTGTTGATGTAGTGGATTTGGTTCGATGTGATCACTAAAACAATGTGAGGATTTTGTTTTGAGTGGGAGTTCACCTAGTTTAATTTCATTAATTAATTTGAACTCAATTTGTCATAAACTTAGTCTAAACTATTGCAAATATATTTGTAGATCAATGGCAGCCCTACCATCAATTTTAATGCGTTCCTAGAGAAAGAAAAGTTGAAAAACAATGGAAGCAACCGGCGGATTGGTTCCATAATTTGAGATTGTCCTCACAGTGGTAATTTGACCTATGTCTGGATGCACCGCTAGGTGACCCACTGCAGTGATGCTACCGATGAAGTAAAGAATGTTTACCTTGCTCGGAAGAATCGGTACTCCATAGTTCAGTGTGCTATCTTGTATGGTTTAGAATCGGAGCTTGAAAAGGTTTGAAGAGTCAGACCCATATGATATTGTCGAGGATCTCAAATTAATTTTTGAGACTCATGCGGCAATTGAAAGTTATAAACTTACGAAAAGTTCTTTAAGCGCAAGATGGAAGAGGCGACTCGTCGATGAGCATGTGCTTAAGATGTGCACGCATAAATAAACTTCAAAGCTTGGGTATAGTGATTCCTAATACTTTGGGGGTTTACCGCATCCTCCAATCACTACCACCAAGTTACAAGAACTTTGTGATGAACTACAACATGCGAACATGAACAAAGAGTTGCGAACTGTTTGCTATGTTAAAATCTGCGAAGTGGAGAACAACAAAGAGCACCACGAGGTCAAGGTCAATAAGACCACCAAATACAAGAAAGGCAAGTCTAAGCAGAAGGCACACTTCAAGAAGGGTGGTAAAAAAGAAACAACGCAGACGACGAAGACCAAGGCTGGACCTAAGCAAACTGGCCGAGTGCTTTTCTTGCAAGGGAGAAGGTCATGAGCGGAATTGCCCAAAGTACTTGGCGGATTTGAAGAACGGCAACATCAAGAAGAAAGGTATATCTGATATACATGTTATTGATGTGTATCTCACTAGTATTCGTAGTAGTGCACAGGGTATTTGATACTGGTTCGGTTGCTCATATTTGTAACTTCGAAGCAGGGCTGCGAATAAACGGAAGCTAGTGAAGAGCGAGGTGACGATGGCGTGGAAGCGGATCAAAGGTTGATGTGATCGCGGTCGACGCTACCTCTTCATCTACCATCGGGATTAGTTTTATACTTAAATAATTGTTATTTGGTGCTGCGTTGAGCATGAACATTATATCGGGATCTTGTTTATTGAGGCGGTTACTTGTTTAAATCCGAGACTAATGGTTGTTCGATTTATATGAGTAATATGTTTTATGCACATGCACCTTTGATAGATGGTCTATTCTTGTTGAATCTCGTTATTAGAAATACACATATTAATAACATTGTAGCTAACCGTTTGAAATCAAGCGATATCTCGACCTATATGTGGCAGTGTCGTCTTGGTCTCATTGGAGTGAAGCGTATGAAGAAACTCCATTCGATGGACTTCTTGAATCACTTGATTTTGAATCACTTGAAAGATGCGAGGCATGTCGATGGGTAAAATGACTAAGACTCCATTTTACGGTATGATGGAGCGAGCTACGGACTTATTGGAAATCATACATACCGATGTGTGTGGTCCAATGAGTGTAGCATCATGTGATGGTTATCATTATGTTCTTACCTTCACGGATGACTTGAGTAGATATGGGTATATCTATTTCATGAAACATAAGCCCGAAACTTTCGAGAAGTTTAAGGAATTTCATAGTGAGGTAGAGAATCAACGTAACAAGAAGATTAAATTTCTACGTTACGATCGTGGAGGTGAATATCTAAATTCTGAGTTTGGCGAGCATTTAAGGAAATGCGGAATACTTTCACAATTGACACACCGGGAACACCACAGCGTAATGGTGTGTCGAGCGTCGTGTCGAACTCTCTTAGATATGGTTAGTTCTATGATGTCACTTACAGATTTACCGCTATCATTTTGGGGTTATGCATTAGAAACAGCCGCATTCACTTTAAATAGGGCACCGTCTAAATCCGTTGAAGCGACACCGTATGAATTATGGTTTGGGAAGAAACCTAAATTGTCGTTCCTTAAAGTTTGGGGATCTGAAGCCTATGTAAAGAAGTTACAGCGGACAAGCTTGAACCCAAAGCGGAAAAATCGTCTTCATAGGATACCCGAAGGAAACTATTGGGTATACCTTCTATCATAGATCCGAAGGCAAAATCTTCGTTGCCAGAATGGATCCTTTCTAGAAGAATTTCTCTCGAAAGAAGTATTTGGAAGGAAAGTAGAACTTCGGCGAGGTTGTCGAACCTTCTCTCGAAATTGCGAGTAGCGCGACCGGAAGAAGTTCTGTGGTGCCTGCACCAATAAGAGAGGAAGCTAATGATGGTGATCATGAAACTTGGTTGAGGTTACTCTGAGCCTCGGAGGTCAGCGAGAACTCGTACCACTCCAGTTGGTATGATTCCGTTATGAATGTCATGGTGGTGGACAACACCGATGACCCCGAGACATATGAGGAAGCGATGATGAGCCCAGATTCCAATAAATGGCAGGAAGCCATGAAATCCGAGATTGGATCCATGTACGAAAACCAAATATGGACTTTGGTGGACTTACGGATGGGCGAAAGGCTGTCGAGAACAAATGGATTTTCAAGAAGAAAACAGATGCTGATGGTAATGTTACTGTCTATAAAGCTCGACTTGTCGCAAAAGGGTTTCGACAAATTCAAGGAGTTGACTACGATGAGACTTTCTCACCAATAGCGAAGCTAAAATCTGTGAGGATTATGTTAGCAATCGCTGCATATTATGATTATGAGATATGGCAGATGGATGTCAAAACAGCATTCCTCAATGGAGACATTGATGAAGAGTTGTATATGATGCAACCCAAAGGTTTTGTCGATCCTAAAGATGCTAACAAGGTATGCAAGCTTCAACGGTCCATCTATGGATTGAAGCAAGCATCCCGAAGTTGGAATCAACGTTTTGATAAGGTAATCAAAAGTTTTGGTTTTATACAAACTTATGGAGAAGCTTGTATTTACAAGAAAGTGAGTGGGAGCTCTGTAGCGTTCTTAATACTGTATGTGGATGACATATTGTTGATTGGGAATGATGTAGACCTTCTTAATAGTGTCAAGGAATATTTGAATAATAGTTTTTCAATGAAGGATCTTGGCGAAGCAGCTTACATATTAGGCATAAAGATTTATAGAGATAGATCGAAACGCCAAATATCATTGTCACAAAGTACATATTTGGACAAAGTTCTAAAGAGGTTTGGAATGGAAGATAGCAAGAAAGGGTTCTTGCCCATATTTCAATATCGACCTTGAGTAAAACTCAAAGTCCGACATCGGCGAGAAGATAGAGAAAGGATGAGTAAGACTCCTATGCATCAGCCATAGGATCTCTAATGTATGCCATGCTATGTACTAGACCCGACATTGCATATCTTTAGTTTAACTAGCAGATATCAAAGTGATCCGAGTGGATCATTGGACATGATCAAAAACATCCTTAAGTACTTGAGAAGAACTAAGGATATGGTTCTTTCTTATGGAGGTGATGAACAGCTCGTTGTTAATGGTTACACCGATGCTAGTTGGAACACCGATCCGAATGATTCTAAATCACAATCTGGATACGTATTTATTTTGAATGGTGCAACAGTTAGCTGGAGGAGTGCAAAGCAAAGCGTTGTGGCGAGATCTTCAACTGAATCGGAATACATGGCTGCTTGGAGGCTTCACAAGCGATATGGATGAAAGAGTTCATTACAGAGCTGGGTGTGGTTCCTAGTCTGTTGGACCCAATGTCTATCTCTTGTGATAACATGGGCGCCATAGCCAATGCAAGAACCAAGGTCACACAAGAAGCATATCAAGCTGCGTTTCCACGCTATTCGAGAACATATCCAGGATGGGGATATAAAGATTTGCAAAGTACACACAGATCTGAATGTGGCGGATCCGTTGACTAAACCTCTCCCGAGGGCAAAACATGACCAACACCAAACTGCCATGGGTGTTCGGTATATTACCATGTAATCTAGATTAGATGACTCTAGTGCAAGTGGGAGACTGTTGGAGATATGCCCTAGAGGCAATAATAAATATAGTTATTATTATATCTTTGTGTTTATGATAAATGTTTACATTCATGCTGAAGCAGCGCCACCACAGCGTGGCTGAATATATTGAAGAGTTCAACAATTTGGCGCGCTATGCACCGGATGAGGTTGACACTGATGCCAAAAGGAAGGAAAAGTTTCTGGAAGGCTTGAATGACTGAATGAATCTGTAGCTATCATGTTGGCATATGTTCGAATTTATATGTGTCAAAAAACAAAAATTGTGGAGAATAAATAAAAAGCAAGTCGAGTAGAAAGAGGTTCCAACTTATCTGATCGCATTTGTGACACAAATTTGTTTGTGGGAAATAAAATGAAAAAAGTCAGAGTGAAAGAGGAAAACACTCCGACAAGCATAGCTCGATCGTCTCATAAGCGATCTCACTATGATGATAGTATCATTTCAGGATCCCACAAGCATGGGAAGTTTAACAAGCACCACCACAACTGTCGTCATGACAACAAGCATCATCGCAGTCATGAAAATGATAAGTACAAGAACCACAAGGGTGGATACAAGAGCCACCATAGTGGAAGTGGAAGTGGAAATCATTGGAGATATGCCCTAGAGGCAATAATAAATATAGTTATTATTATATCTTTGTGTTTATGATAAATGTTTACATTCATGCTATAATAGTATTAACAAGGAAACCATTAATACTTGTGTGATTTGTAAACTTAATTTGAAGTCCCTAGTATAGCCTCTATACTTCACTAGCTTGTTGGTTGATTGATGATTGTGGTTTCCCTATCATGAACATTGAGATGTTATCAACAACAAGATCATATCATTAGGAGAATGATATGGTGGACATACTCCTATAGACAAGCGTAGCATAAAGATCAAGTCATTTCAATAGTTCAATTGCTATATGCTTTCTGATACATAGTAACCTAATTCCTTCGACCATGAGATCATGCATATCACCTTTACTGGATGGATGCTTTGATGTCATCAAACACCACACCGTAACAGGGTGGCTATAAAGGTGGTATTGAGTGTTCGGAAAGTATTGGTGGAAACACATGGATCAAGAGTGGGATTTGTCCATCCATATGACGGATAGATATACTCTGGGCCCTCTCGGTGAAATGTCATCCAATTAGCTTGCAAGCATGTGACTGGCTCACAAGGGATCACATATCACGGGAACGAGAAAAGAGTACTTATCAGTAACGAGGATGAACTAGGTATGCAGAGATACCGACGATCATGACCTCGGATAAGTAACATATCGTGAGACAAAGGGAAATTGGTATCGTATGTAAGTGGTTCATTCGATCGCAAAGTAATCGTAGAAATATGTGGGAGCCATATGAATTTCCAGATTCCTCTATTGGTTATTGTTCGGAGAAGTGTCTCGATCATGTCCGCATAATTCACGAACCGTAGGGAGACACACTTAAGGATTGACGTTGTTTTGAGTAGTTATGGTATTATGAGAAAGAGACCGAATGTTGTTGAGTCTCGGATGGGATCCGGATATCACGAGGAGATCCGAATGGTGCGGAGAATAAGATTCATATAAGGAAAGTTCCGTTTGAGTTGGGGAATGGTTAGGTGTTTTCATCGGGAACATTCTAGAAGGTCCCGGAATGTCCGGCACTCCGGGGGGGAAGGGTACATGAATGTGTCATTGTAAGTTGGAATGATTGCATCATGTACTAGGTGTTCTTGCTGTCCAAAATAAAGGGTTTAATTAAATCCTAAATTGAAAAGTCAAACGGCTAGTTTGAAAGTCAAACGGCAATTTTGGGAAGTGGGAAAAGAGGAGGATTGGTGGAGGCCGTGTTGGAGGAGGGTTCGTCCCTTGGCGCGCACCCAAGGCCGACTTGGGGAGGAACTCCTCCCCTTGGCCGGCCAGCCCTCCCACCTATATAAGGAGGGGCAGGGCTCCCCTCCTTACACACACAAGTTTCCACCTCTAATCTCCGGTTTAGAGCCGTTTTGGTTTAGAGCTTCTAATTGCTTTAGCCAGCGGTTTAGAGCCTTCTAATTGGTTTAGAGCCTTCTAATTGGTGTGTCTAATTACTAGACCACTAATAGCCTCTCTCATAAGCTCCACCATACTCGCACCGGCAAGCGAAGCCTGCGGATTTCCCTCTACCTCGGTACCACGCCGTTGTCTTTGCCGGAATCGCGAGGAGAGTGCTACAACCTCCATTTTCTTTGGAACAAGGGAGAGGAAGGTCTTCGTCGAGTAACGTGATCGATCGCTGGGAGCGCTGCTGGAACGTGGCGCTGGAAGGATCGTCTACGCGATCTTGAGATCGGAAAGAGTACGACTACATCACCCACGAGAATCCGCTCTCGTTAAACGCTTTGGAATCTTCGAGGGTAAGTTATACCATCGACTCGTTGCTACAATCTAGTAGATAGATCTTGGCTTGTTTGTTTGTATGCGATAGAAAATTTTTGTTTTCCATGCTACGAACCCCTACAGTGGTGTCCTCCTGATGCAATAGACGAGAATGGACAAAAGGACACATACTATGGTTACATAGAGGAGATATGGGAACTAGACTATGGAGTCTCTTTTAATGTCCCTTTGTTTCGCTGCAAATGAGTCAACCTGAATGGGGAAGGGATAAAGATAGACTAGTTATACGGAATGACAACAGTGGATCTCAACAATCTTGGTTATAGAGATGAACCATTCGTCCTAGCCAATGATGTGTCTTAGGTTTTCTATGTGAAGGACATGTCCTCTAGACCGAAAAAAAGAAAAAATATGCAAACGAATACATCATATGATGAGCCAAAGCGTCACATAGTTCTTTCAGGGAAAAGAAACATCATGGGAATCGAGGACAAGACAGACATGTCAGAAGATTATAATAAGTTTGATGAAATTCCGCCCTTCATAGTGAAAACTGACCCAAGCATTCCGCTAAGTAAAGAAGATGTTCCATGGTTACATCTGAAGTGATCATAAGGAAGGACATATGCCAAGAAGTTCATGCTCATATTATGTAACTCTAGTTCATGTCTGGCCGAGATATCTTTCGTTGTTTGTGGCTTGACTGAGACTATATATAGGGGGGCCTTTAGTCCCGGTTTTGTAGTCTTAATTTTTAATATTAATAAATGTCTTGAGTGTTAGTCCTATTTTGTGGCTGGACCGGGACTATGAAGAAGTTGTCCTAATTCATACTTACCATTAAGATCTGATCTCCAAACGTGTATGGTCATATATTAGGGAGTGCCTCTATGACTAGTTTTTGGAGATGTCGGAGGACTGGGATCCGGCGGCATCTCCCTGAAACTGGTCGTAGTGGTGTCCCTACTCTCGCACACCATCTTGCATCTTGTAACTTCTCTAACTAGATCAATACACCTGGGAGCTAACTAATTTCACATATTAGGGAGTGCCTCTATGACCAGTTTCTTGGAGATGTCGGAGGACTGGATTCCGGCGACATCTCCCTGAAACTGGTCGTAGTGGTGTCCCTGCTCTCGAAAACCATCTTGCAGCTTGTAACTTCCCTAACTAGATCAATACACCTGGGAGCTAACAAATTTCACATATTAGGGAGTGCCTCTATGACCAGTTTCTTAGAGATGCCGGAGGACTAGGATCCGGCAGCATCTCCCTGAAACTGGTCGTCATGGTGTCCCTGCTCTCAAAAACAATATTGGAGATGCCTCAATCTGGCTGGAGGACTGGACTCACAAGGATGCCTATTTATAGTACAAGCAGCTCGGCATAGTGTCGACACTTACGACATAATGTCGACACTCACCCCTATTATTAGTGCTGACTCGTGTTTTGTCCCGGTTGGTGTCTCCAACCGGAACTAAAGGTTCATCTTTAGTCCCGGTTGGTGACACCATCCGAGACAAGGTACACGCCGCACGACATAATATCGACACTCACCCCTATCATTAGTGCTGCCTGGCCCAGCCCGCTGAAATCCCTCCAACCGGGACTAAAGATGAACCTTTAGTATATTGAAAATCCGAACAATGAAAATCCTTCATGTGGTGTCATATTATGTGACATAGTTGAAAGAAAAAATACCAGAATTGGTATATTGATCATGTCTCGAAAAAACCTTCACAAAATGTCCTATCATGTTCGAGGTTTCATGGCTTTCGGTCCAAATGACCGATGTTATGTGCTCAATCATGGCATAGTTTGTGATGTTGTGCCCATATTATGCATGCATGTGGACATTGGTGTGGAGAACAATGTTGCAGGAGGAAGTTTTCCTTTTCGTCGCACCGAAAAGCCCTTTTCCATTTTCCGAGCATAAAAAACGGGTCGTTTTGTGAAGTAACCACCAAAATGCTGTTTCAGAATGCTACCGTCCCATTTTCCTAAAATACTAGACCACCTTACATGGACTATCTCCCAACCGGGACATCTCAAACCTTTTCGTCCATCCCGGGTAAAAAGGACAAATGTCTGCCGAATCGGTAGGAAGTGGGTCCGGTTTGTACTACAGGTACATGATCTAACGCCCGTGATTTTTTGAAAAAATCATTTTTAGACTCGCAATATGTGGTTTCTTCAGAGATCCAATGCAAGTTCTAACGATGCTCGTCCCCTATCTTCATGCACGCCGGTTCGACCATAGCTGGAAATTCAAAACGGGCATAAGAAATTCAAAAAAAATCCAAACAATGAAAATCCTTCGCGTGGTGTCATATTATGTGACATAGTTGAAAGGAAAAATACCATACTTGGTATATTGATCATGTCTCGAAAAAACCTTCACAAAATGACCTATCATGTTCGAGGTTTCATGGCTTTCGGTCCAAATGACCGATGTTATGTGCTGAATCACGACATAGTTTGTGATGCTGTGCCCATATTATGCATGCATGTGGACATTGGTATGGAGAAAAATCTTGCAAGAGGAAGTTTTCCTTTTCGTCGCACGCAAAAGCCCTTTTCCATTTTCCGAGTGCAAAAAATGGGTCGTTTTGTGAAGTAACCACCAAAATGCTGTTTTTGAATGCTACCGTCCCATTTTCCTAAAATACTAGACCATCTTATATGGACTATCTCCCAACCGGGACATCTCAAACCTTTTCTTCCATCCCGGGTAAAAAGGACAAATGTCTGCCGAATCGGTAGGAAATGGGTCAGGTTTGTACTACAGGTACATGATCTGACGCCCGTGATTTTTTGAAAAAATCATTTTTAGACCCATAATATGTGGTTTCTTCAGAGATCCAATGCAAGTTCTAACGATGCTCTTCCCCTATGTTCATGCATGCCGGTTCGACCATAGTTAAAAATTCAAAAAATTCAAAACGGGCATAAGAAATTCAAAAAAAAATCCGAACAATGAAAATCCTTCGCGTGGTGTCATATTATGTGATATAGTTGAAAGGAAAAATACCAGACTTGGTATATTGATCATGTCTCGAAAAAACCTTCACAAAATGACCTATCATGTTCGAGGTTTCATGGCTTTCGGTCCAAATGACCGATGTTATGTGCTGAATCACGACATAGTTTGTGATGTTGTGCCCATATTATGGATGCATGTGGACATTGGTATGGAGAACAATGTTGTAGGAGGAAGTTTTCCTTTTCGTCGCACGAAAAAGCCCTTTTCCATTTTCCGAGTGCAAAAAATGGGTCGTTTTGTGAAGTAACCACCAAAATGCTGTTTCAGAATGCTACCGTCCCATTTTCCTAAAATACTAGACCACCTTACATGGACTATCTCCCAACCGGGTCTCAAACCTTTTCGTCCATCCCGGGTGAAAAGGACAAATGTCTGCCGAATCGGTAGGAAGTGGGTCCAGTTTGTACTATAGGTACATGATCTAACGCCCGTGATTTTTTAAAAAAATCATTTTTAGACTCGCAATATGTGGTTTCTTCAGAGATCCAATGCAAGTTCTAAATTTTTTTTTTTTTTTTTTTTTTTTTTTTTTTTTCCATTTTTTTTCTTTTTTTTTTTTCTTCGCTTTTTCTTTCCATTTTTTTCTCCATTTCTTCCTCTCCTTATCTATTCCCGCCATTTCTCACTATATATATGGCCTCCATTATTGGTGGCCTCATTGCACATCTCTAGACTCATATACGCAACCTCATCACTCTTTCTGACTTCCACCATGACTTCCACCATAGCACTAACCCCCCGGAGGCGAGAGCCTGGAGGCCGAACTACCCTACTCATTACCCATGTGTCTCATGTCATGCGATGTCGAGCCTAGGAGGCGTGTCGGTTCCTCCTGTCCCTCTAGGTGTGGTGCGTCGGATGGCCATCACGAACCACTACTACTTCGAGCTAACGCCGGAGCAGCGGAGGAATCCCAGATGGCATCCAGACTATTTCCTGACTTGGGAAGCCTTCTTCATGGATTGGCGTGAGAGGGCGCTCGCCAGGCACGAGGAGGATGGCCCACCTCCTCCGAACTTCAATGAGGCCGGCCATCGACTGTGGTGGCGCGGCCGGATTCTCCGGAGCGTCATGGCCTATGACACGACCGCCTACTCTAACCCCTGCCTGCGCTACCCTCAAGTCCATCCCACTCGTACTCAGCCTTCAAGGTTCAACTACGGCGACCATGACTGACGGCAGCATGGCCAGTACAACGACTGATGAGTGAGTATTACAGGTGTAGGCAGGAGCATGACTGAATCACTCCAACATTGCAAAACAAGTTCGGCCGATTGTGGCTTAATCTGGCCATGTGTCTTAATTTTTAGTTCTTCTATGTAACTTTGTGTTAGTTGTGTTATGTACTTTAATTCCAGTTCTATCCTAATAAAATTTTATTTCCGCCCATTATTTCCCGTCCTTTTTTCTCGCCCATTAATATATAAAAAATATAAGTTAATTCACATCCAAATTAAAAACAGAAAAGGGTTTTGAATTAGTTTTTCAAATCCAAACACTTTTTATGTTTAAAGTTTTCCTAAATTCCACATTAATATTCAAAAATATAAGTTAATTCATTTTTAATTTTAAATGGTTCATAGTTTAAATGGTTACATTAATTATTTTTAAAAACAGAAAATGGTTTTGAATTATTTATTCAAATTCAAACACTTTTTATGTTTAAAGTTTTTCTAAATTCCAAATTAATATTCAAAAAATATAAGTTAATTCATTTTTAATTTTAAATGGTTGCATTAATTATTTTTAAAAATATAAAATGGTTTTGAATTAGTTATTCAAATCCAAACACTTTTTATGTTTAAAGTTTTTCTAAATTCCAAATTAATATTCAAAAAATATAAGGTAATTCATTTTTTATTTTAAATGGTTCATATTTTAAATGGTTACATTAATTATTTTAAAAAAACATAAAATGGTTTTGAATTAGTTATTCAAATCCAAACACTTTTTATGTTTAAAGTTTTTCTAAATTCCAAATTAATATTCAAAAAATATAAGTTAATTCATTTTTTATTTTAAATGGTTCATATTTTAAATGGTTACATTAATTATTTTTAAAAAACATAAAATGGTTTTGAATTAGTTATTTAAATCCAAACACTTTTTATGTTTAAAGTTTTTCTAAATTCCAAATTAATATTCAAAAAATATAAGTTAATTCATTTTTAATTTTAAATGGTTGCATTAATTATTTTTAAAAATATAAAATGGTTTTGAATTAGTTATTCAAATCCAAACACTTTTTATGTTTAAAGTTTTTCTAAATTCCAAATTAATATTCAAAAAATATAAGTTAATTCATTTTTAATTTTAAATGGTTCATATTTTAAATGGTTACATTAATTATTTTTAAAAAACATAAAATGGTTTTGAATTAGTTATTCAAATCCAAACACTTTTTATGTTTAAAGTTTTTCTAAATTCCAAATTAATATTCAAAAAATATAAGTTAATTCATTTTTTATTTTAAATGGTTCATATTTTAAATGGTTACATTAATTATTTTTAAAAAACATAAAATGGTTTTGAATTAGTTATTCAAATCCAAACACTTTTTATGTTTAAAGTTTTTCTAAATTCCAAATTAATATTCGAAAAATATAAGTTAATTCATTTTTAATTTTAAATGGTTGCATTAATTATTTTTAAAAATAGAAAATGGTTTCGTATTAGTTATTCAAGTCCAAACACTTTTTATGTTTAAAGTTTTTCTAAATTCCAAATTAATATTCAAAAAATATAAGTTAATTCATTTTTAATTTTAAATGGTTCATAGTTTAAATGGTTACATTAATTATTTTTAAAAACATAAAATGGTTTTGAATTAGTTATTCAAATTCAAACACTTTTTATGTTTAAAGTTTTTCTAAATTCCCAAGTAATTATCATTTAAAAAACATTACAAATTTAAACCCCAAAATAAAAAATAAGGCGGGAATAGAAAGAAAATTCCTGAAATTTTTTGAAAACAGAGTCATATGTCCCGGTTGGAGCCACCAACCAGGACTAAAGACCCCTGCGCGCCCCTTGATCTGCTGAAAAAAGTGGAGTATACGTCCCGGTTGGTGGCTCCAACCGGGACGTATGACCCTTTAGTCCCGGTTGGAGCTAACAACCGGGACAAAAGGTCCTTTGGTTATAACTGGGTACCCCTCCTCTTTTTCTTCCCCATCTCACAATCTCTTCTCACGCACGACGCCATCAGGCTGCCCCGCTGCCCTGCACGCCCTACCGGCCGCCCCTCGCCCAGCCAAGCGTGCAGGAAGCTTCGCCTCGTCGCCCCGAGGCTTCTCCCCGAAGGAATCGGCCCCGCTCGCTCCCAATCGTCGCCAACGACTCTGTCTCCCTCGAGCCCGACGACCGCCGCCATCGATTCGCCGGCTCCCGACCTTGCCTCGCCTCCCCGACACCACCACCGCACACCTGGTGAGTTGCTGGTCCTTGTGGACACTCTCTCTCGTCCCCTCTAGCTCTGGTTCCTCCTCCCCGTCGACCACCTGCCACCACCACCGCTCACCGTCGTTGTGCTCCCCTCTCCAGTGACCTTTTCGAGGCGGCGCCGCTACTCTTTGGCTCGCCTCAACCTCTTCTCTCTAACGCGTGCACGCACACGCCCTTGATCGCCCCCTAACGCCGTTCCCCGTCACCGTCCTGCAAGCCACCGCCGGCGTGATGTCATCCTGACGTCATCCGTGCGTCAGCGCGCGCACAGACCCGGCCAAACCCAGCCAAGGACCCACTTTGCCTGCGTGGCTTGCCTATGTGGCCTCTAGCCCACAGGTCAGCCTCTCTGGCTAACCCTAGCCCGAGTGAAAAATGCCCCTGAACCACTTTTGCTTGTGTGGCTGCTGAGGTGGCTCCGGGCCCCTCTGTCAGTCACTGTGGCTAGGTATGGCTGCGGTGTAAAAAGTTTAACCAACTTTTAATAATTTCAGAAATAATTATAATCTTATAAATTCAATAACTTCCATAAGTCAGAAAAATATGAATAATATATCAAAATGTTCAGAAAAATGAAACCTAGCTATCTAAGCTATAATCATGCATTGTTCAACAACTTAAATGACAATTTTAAATAGAAGAACAAATCCACCCCTCTCATGTGTTCCGGAGTTTCTCCGAGTTAGGGTTTTCACCCCTCGGAACACCGATTAATTGTAGAGCATGCTTTAGGGTTACATTTCAATGCAATTCAACTTGTCATATCATCATACTTGCTTGAGCATTGCATCAATGCCATGTGTTGATTGTTTCCCTTTATTTCCGGTGTTTGGTTCTTCCCGGTAGAATATGATATCGAGATCGAGATCGAAGCCAGAGATCAACACCGTCGAAGCTCGAAGACAAATACTTGACCAACTGTAATCAAGTCAAGTACAAGGATCCAGAAGCTCTGCTTTTGGCTATCAAAAGTCAAAGGCAAGCATAGCCCCACCATGATATAATCCTATGATTTTGAAATCATTTCAATTCTTGCCATGATGCATACAATTCTACTGTGGTCTTTTATCAATAGATAGAGTGTCCTATCTGTTGCATTACTCCCTTTGAGCTTATATTACATGATCCACTGCTCCTAGCATATTAGGTTTATTAGGTTTATTAGTTTGGATTATTAGGTTTATTATTAGTTAGGTATTATTAGGTTTATTAATTAGTTAGGTATTATTAGTCTTCGACCCCACTGGTCCGTCACTGTGGGTAGCCCCAGACCCGATGATAGACAACTTTAAACCCTAGTTTAGTTAAAGAAACATCGACACCCCTTATGTACATGTGGGTTCGCCGGTGTGTACTTGCTAGGGCATCCTGAACCCTTTTAAATCAATGTTGCACCTAGGGTTAGTGTAGGATCTCTAAATCTGACATGTCATACATATTGATTGCGCATTTTATTATGACATGTATTGATTGCCCCCTTTCTTTCCGGTATTTGTTCTTCGCGATAGGATCCGAGCCCGAGGGTTTCTCCGAATTAGGGTTTCTGATATTGTAAATTCATTTTTATTATTGTGTATGTATATATTAGGGTTTCTCTGAATTAGGGTTTATATCTCTCAACACCGTACCTAACATTCTCCCTTAGCCGCTTTGACTTATCCGTTTTTCCACCTATGCAGAAAATATGGACCCACACGACAGAGACGAAGAAAAGGAAGAGTTGATCCAAGGTGTGATCCGCGGGGAAGAAAAATTAGATGTATCAACGTTTCTGAACAACTCCGGTGAGGGTGATCCTCTTTTTGCCGGAAGAGATGACTTGTTTGAGGTTAAAGGTGATGCCTTCCACGAGGGAGAAGGCGATGCCTTGTGTGATCGAGAAGACGACCGCTCCGGCGAGGTGCATGTAATATAATTAATTCATTAATTAATCATCTGTTATCTATATAGAAATAGTAACAACGATCTTTCTTCTTTTAGCCCTCTGGATCGAAGAAATCTACTGAAAAGAGCAGCCGAGGCCCAACCAAAAAGTTGGGAGACCATGAGAGGTTCAGGATCGAAGATATCGGTGAAGAAGGCAAACCGATGGCTCCTGAAGTTGTCGCAAACAAATTTGTGGCGCAATGCAGAGTAATCGTTAGGGACTTAATCCCGATCACCATTCAAAATTGGAATAGGCCCGCTGATGCGGAAGAAGAGGGAACATGTTTATTTGTCCCTAACAAGGCCAAAGATTTACAGTGGAATAGGCTCATGCTTAATTTCAAACTACCGAAGATAGAGCTGGATCCAAATGCGGAGGATCCAGTTGAGGACGCCTTAGAACATGGGATAGCCATGGAGGCTAAGGTCAGGGAGTGGGGTTTTAAGAAGATGGGATAGTGTTTCACCAACTGGAAGAAAAGATTGCACCTTGAATATGTCGTGAAAGAGAAGACTCCGGATTTCAAGAAGATTCAATTTGAGAAGATAAAACCATTCTGGGCTGAGTTTGTGAATTACAAGACATCAGCAAAATCTAAGAAAATGTCTGCAATGAATAAGCTGAATGCTGCTAACAAGAAGTATCACCATAATATGGGGCAAGGTGGCTACAGGGCTGGCATTCCTAAGTGGGAGAAACTTGAGCAGGAACTACGTGCTAAATAGATCATCCTAGAGACAGACGATTGGATCGAACGTGCAAGGAGTTGGTTTTACGGGCATGGTGGCAAGTTGGACTCGGAAGGGAAGTGTATATATAACATACGACATAAAGAAGACACCTTGCCAATCGAGAAGATGAGAAAAGCAGTAAAGGCTGTTAAAGATGTGGACTTCATTCCCGATAGAGAGAATGATGAGCTCACACTCGCCCTTGGAAATAAGGAACATGATGGACGAACACGAGGCACAATAGGGTCCAAACCATGGAGGACTGGGTTTCCCAAAGAGAGGAAGAAATATCCTGATAGAAGCCGTCAGAGGAGAAAGGACAAGGCGGAAGTTGAAGCAGATATTCAGAAAGAGCGAATGCATATAATTGAAGAACGAATAAAGCAACAACAAGATGAAATTAACGCACTTAAAGAGCAAAGTACTATCGGCCCATCTCAGCAGCACACTGCATTCGATGCTACCGGCATATCGAATAATCGAAAAAGCAGTGTGGCTTCCACCGAGGTCCCGGGTGATGACAATGATGATGACGATGGTGCACCGACGATGGCTCCTGTTGGCTACCCAGTGGATGATATCACATAGATGACACACTGCGAGCTACATGTCAAAGTTGTGAACATATCAATGAAGGTGGCGGTCGGCTATGCCTTACCAATTGGACCCACACCAACTTACCACTGTTGTCCAGTTCCACAGGGCTACGCTGTTGTCGGGGTAGATGAAATCATGCCCACCTTGGAAGTTTTGAAGCTTGACTACCCTGCAGGTGAAGGGGATGTGACTGAACTGGGAGACGCAACAAACGTCACCTTTCTATGGCCAAAGGAATGTATTGTGCTTAGAAATCACACGCCAAGGCCATCCTTGCCGCCGCCTCACCCGTCTCCAGCGAGGTCGTCACCGCCGCGGCATCCGTCTTCGTCGCCTCACCCGGCTCCGTCGCCTCACCAATCTCCGGTGCAGCCATCGGCGCGGCAGCCATCGCTGGCGCCTCAGGATAAAAAGCGTAAGCGTACCGCTACTCTGCATCGTGGTAAGCGATCATCGAAACGTAAACAAGAGCCTCTTCCAAAAGTACCAAAGGTTCCTCCCAAGAGAGCTTATGACTGTACTGAAGAGGAGACTAAGGCTATGGTTGATGCGGAAACGACAGCGTTTTTCGCTAACCTGAGGCGGCCGAAAGAGCCAGAGTTCCCCAGCACCAAAGAAGAAAAATCCAGAGTGTTCAAAATGCTAAAGACTCTTCATTAACCCGAGCCAAAGCTGTCATCAGACTATGAGCGTTCTATTCTCAAGTCACATGCGACACAACAAGCCTCAAAGAGCAGTATTGATGCAAGCGAGAAATCTGTTGCCCAGCTCGGAGAACAAGCAAATAGTCTGGCGCCCCTCTGAAGGTGATTTCCCATACCAATGTGGGGTCGAGCAAATATGCGGCCAAAGAGCAGTATGATCCAGAGGTAGTTGCACAATATGAAGAAGCTGCCGCTGCTCAAGGTATGAGTATTGCCCAGTACTTATCCCAGTTAGAGTACCTCCCCGTGTGTGAATTAGCATACAAATACCAGTATGGCAAACCTCTCGTCAAACCTGAGGAGGTAAATAATCTTCCAACAAAAATGCGAAGATTGCATAACCGGTACATGCATGCCACAAAGGCCGGGGCTAACTGGATAATGCTGAGGGTTACAAAAAAGCATTATGGGAAAGAAATAGATGACATGATATCCATTGAATTTGATGAACTATTTCAATTATTCAATCAAGACGCCATGGACAAATCGATCATCAGTGCCTATTGTCTGTAAGTACTAATTCTGTAATTAATTTAGTCTCTAGCTATCTCACCTCGTTTATTGCATGTATATAATCATACTGTAATATATAGAATGAAGATTCTCGAATGCAGCAGAGGACAAATCTATGACATTGGGTTCATTGACCCATATTGGGTTCATCAAGCTAATCTCAAAACAAACCCCTAGGATACGGAGGATAATATCGTACACGCGTTAAGGTTTCCAGAAACCAGAAGGGAAATACTATTTTCTTACAACTTTCAGTGAGTGTTATTGTCTTGTATACACTTTCTATTTCGCTTACTCGATGTTAAGTATATAATTGATTAGTTATGCATGCGCAGCTTCCACTATATTCTGTTAATCATTCAACTTGACAAAGGACGTGTACTAGTCATGGACTCGAAACATAAACCCCTTGAGCAGTGGAAGGACATGCAGATGCTTCTCCATCGGTAATTCTAGTAATTACGACACTATATCGGCAACGTTCGTGAATTTTATGATATCAAGTAATTAATAACTTCTTTTATTCGTTTTCTTCATCGGACAACACTTGGAAATGGTTCACCAACAAGGCTAGGGTTGTTTGGAAAGAGGAGCTTACATTTCAACCACTAGATGTAAGCACCACTAGCTATATCCACGCATCTCTTTGATTCTACTTTTGATACCGTTATTATCATGCTTGATTATTTTTTTGATTGAACTTTGTTCTCGTGAAGTGCCTGACGTAGGGACCAGAGAACAATTTATGTGGATACTATGTTTGCGAGTTCATCCGTCAGACGTGCTGTGAGAAGGGTAGAAATTTAGAGCAACTCCACGTACGTAAACAATTTCTATAGTTTTTAATTACCATCAAATTGTGTTTAGTTTCATTCATATAGGTTGACTCCTTTTTTAAATCAGATCGAACGTCTACGGACGATCTTCATCGCCAAAGGATCGCGTACGAGAAATTCAGGAGGAATTGGCGGGATTCTTGGATGCAGAAGTCCTAAACCCAAAAGGGGAATACTATTCGGGTGTGTATAAACAATAGGGATTATACAAAGAGCTGATTTTGTATGTAGTGCATGAACTCAATCCGTGTATCGAATGTAATATGTTCGACACTTGGATCTATATTGTCATGATGATCTTGTGTAATATAATGGTTCCTTCATTGATGAGTGCAAAAACACTAAATAAACAATAAAACAACATAAATGAATTCTTTGCCGCGGCACAAAACGTGGCCAAAATGCTGCCGCGGCAACAAAAGTTGCCAAAATGAATTCTCTGCCACGATAGAGAAATGTTTCAAATCTCTGCCGCGGCCGAGAGTTATTTGTCCTGGTTTGTGCTACGAACCGGGACGGTTGCTCCCCCCCTCGCCCTCTGCCGCGGCCACGTGTACGCCCTTTTGTCCCGGTTGGTGGGGCAACCGGGACTAAAGGTTGGGGCTTTAGTCCCGATTGCCACGTCCCGGTTGGGGAACCGGGACTAAAGCCCATTACCAACCGAGACACATGGGGCTGTTCCTACTAGTGATTGTCATAAAATACTTTACGACATGTCGACTATTTCATGTATGTGAAACATCCATGTCTGTTACTTTATAGATCCAAATACGACCGATAGGTTTTTACACCTTTCCGGAGGGTCTTCCAAGTTCAAAACTTGATTTCTCATGTATGGAACTATCACGGATTTTAAGGCTTCAAGCCATTTGACGGAGTCAGGGCCCATCATCGCTTCTTTGCATGTAGTCGGTTCATCATTGTCAAACAATAATGATTTACTCTCAAATCTCGGCATTTGGTTCTTTATCCGACCTACTTGGTTCAATAAGAACTTAGATCTCCATGACCACAACCTTTGAGGCACATAAGCTATGAGCATTATGGCAGCCTCCGGAACGATTTCCGGCGCCGCACAACTCAGCACATATAGCTAAGGTTCGTTAACCTTATCAAAGTTCTATTGTCCTCCCACTTAACATTTATGAGAAATTCCTTCTTCAAGAAACTTCATGTTTCAAGTGACAAACCCTTTTGTCCTTGGTGTTATGGAGGAATAACCAATTGTTATTCGAAATAACCTACAAAGACATGCTCATCCGACTTCGATTGTAAACATCTTACTCATGTTTAGCATACCAAAATTTAAGAAATGACAACTTGGGTATTACCCAAAACCATAACTTCCATGGTGTCATTTCAACGGATCAAGATAGAACTCTTTTCAGTGTAAAAGCGGTAGTCTTTAAAGCTTTAATCTTTTAAAACATAATGGCAGTTTTATAGATAACACCTTTGATCCAACCATGTCAAACAAGGTTTTATTACAAATCTCAAACACTCCATACTCCTATGGTGTTTCGGGAGGTGTAAATCTAGGTGTTTTTGATAAACTTTCAACTCAAATAAATCCCTTTATGATAAAATCATAATTCATTTATTTTCTTGTTACACTTGTAACTCAAATAAATCCCTTATGATAAAATCATAAACCATTTATTTTCTTGTCAAAATGATTTTCACTTCATCTTGAAAGTTTTTGAACGTTTTCAAATATTTCACACTTCTTTCTCATTAAGTGAACATTCACTCAAATTTCCGGAGAAAGCATATGAAGTTGAAATTCATCGCTTACGACTACACATAATGGACTACAATTATCGATATGTATAAATTCCAATATTTTATTCGTTCGTTCTTCTTTGGCCTTTGAATGAAGTTTTAATTATCCCGAGGAAAGTCTCACAAGCGTCACTTGATCAAATCAAAGACTCCAAAAATCCATGAAAATGGAGATTCTTCATGTTTTATTTCCAATATAATTTAAACGGCGATGTCACTTCGTAAGTGATCTTTCAATCATTTGTCTTGCGACATTTTAGCATTAGTTTTTATGGATGTGATTTCTCCAACTACATTTATAAATCATCCATCTTATATGGAATAAGGTAATTATCTGAACAACCTTTGTTCTCATAATACCTGATTTAAATAACTATTATTAAAATAAATCTTGAAGGCAAGCCTTGATGTCAACGAGAAATACAAACAATAGTTTGTTTGTTTTCGGTAAACATCATCACATATTCTCTTGCTAGTTTCTTAGGCCATTGTGGTTCATGAATTGCATCGTTCCGTATGAAATTTCATACCAACCAATTCGGTATCCAATACGCAAGAACCACATTGTCTAACAAGCAAAGAATACAACCATAACATGTATATCATCTATATACCTAAATTGTATATTTCCAATCTTTTATTTTCTGCCAAATATATTTTATAGATTCTCTTTTAGCATTTCCTTTTCCTTTTAAAAGAATCTATCAACATCAAAAGTGGCGCCATATACATGACACATAGTCCAAAGCGTGTATATTCAAATAATTATACCTTTGGACTTGCACTTTGAAGTAGATCACCATCATCAAATGATTAGTATTCTTTCAAAATCCATTCTTTAGTAATCTTTTAGTGTAGTAAACACTTTACATACATCTTCTATTCATCCTTATCATGACGACTTTCATGATCAAGCTAATGTAGCTTATAAAGACGAATCGTGAGTATAACGTTACTTTCCAAAACCCTTTTGGATGATTAGGATGTCTAGCATCTCTAACCTCTACAAATTATCATCCAATATGAGAACACATATTATACTCTATCATATTGCAACCAAAACATTGTTTCATATATCGTTATATCTATCACACATGATGGTTTTTGAAACAATTCTTTCAGCTCCTAGATAAACTTGATATTAAAACAATCAAGAATCATGGAGGCAAACATGATACTTAAAATACTAACACTGTAATTGTTACTCTAGATTTAATACCAATTATTAAATTTCACGGAGTAAATAGAGTTTGCTGAAAGTTTGCAATAGGACTTTAAACTTTAGATTGACACTCAACACAATATGATACCAGTTCATAAAGTATATATCCAGAATTCTATAGTTCTATTATCTCAATTTACAACTATGCATAAGGTGGTGAACTATCACATCCCAAATTTTATATTTGGTACTGCATAGCATTTATGTCATTGCATCATGATCATCCTTGCAAAAATTCGGTTTGAAAAGGTTTTGGCAAAACAAATCACTTGCATTTGCGTTTTGACACCTACACTTGAACGCTCTGTTTTACCATGCTTCTGTTAAAAACAATAGATTTTGGATGTTTGGATGGCACAGGTGCATAAAGGGTTCTGTCACGAACCTGTAGCACTTTGAATCGCCTCAATCGGAGCTTCGTAGCAAAAGTTATGACAATCTGAATTTTTGACTAAATTTCTGGATAGTTCAGATAGAAATTCAGATAAGGAAATTCATCAGGAAAAGGAAAAAAAAAGAGGAAACACAGCCAACAAGAGCAGCCGCCCAGCAGTCCAGCGGCAGCGCCAGCCCGCCAGGCCATGGCAACAAGCACAGCGACCTGCCAGTATCCGCCGCCATTGCCGCCAGCCCTCGGCCGACTAGTTCACTGTCACCGCCAGCGCCATCGACGCGTGGGCCCCACGTCAAAGACGTTCTTCTCCAACTCGTGTGCAACACCGATTCCTCTGGAATCGGGCCATTTCCGAACCGATTTCTCCAAGATTTTTTGCCTATAACAATCTACTAGTTCCCCTCTTCGAAAGCCACCAATTTTCACTGTCTATCGCGCCGCCATCGTCGCGGAATTTGTCGCCGGAGTTCCGCGCCGCCACCGTGCCATTGATGTGGTAAGCTTCCGCCGCCGCCGTGCCCCCCCCCTCGACTCACTCGCCCGCGAGGGCCACCACCGCCGCCTGCTCACTGCCTCCCTCTCCTCTCCCCACAGGACCACGCCCGCCGTCGCCACCCACGCCACCGACGCCGTCGCCACTCCAGCCGGCCGCCGCTGTCATCCCCGCACTCGCCGACCCGCTCCGCCGCCTCGAGGGACACCACCACCTCGTCCCCGACGCCGTCCCACTCTCCGCTGCCGCCGAGGACCGCCGACTCCGCCGCTGCCTACTGCTCCGGTGAGCTCCCCTTTGCGCCCCTCCTCGGCCGATCAATCGGCATCCAACGGTCCAGATGGACCGTTGAATAGTCAGCCCAGGGCGCTGACTGGTCAGCGCCACGTAGGCGTAGTCAAACGGTCATAGTTGACTGTTTATTTTTAATTGGAATTAGTTGGCAGATTTTAGTTAGAACTTGTAAAATTCATAGAAATTAATCTACTGGGCCAAAAATTTCAAATAAAATATGTATGGAATCAGTGTCTCACGTAGAATATTGCTGTACAGTTGTTTTATACTTTTACAGCAAGGTTGTGTCTTAGTTAATTAAATGAGTTAATGCCCTTTTAGAGTATTAAATTCATAGAAAAAGTTCTGTAACTCCAAAAATTGCAAATAAGATGTCCCTGGAATCAGTAGAACAAGAGGAATCTTACAGTGAATTAAAAGGGTAGGCTTACAGTATTGGAATTTGCAAAATATATACAAAGGCCTTCTGGAGTATTTTAATTACTCACGGATTTATATAAAACCTTTTTGAGTAATTCCAACTGGTACTGGCTCAATTTTAGGATTCCTACAAAGTGGTTAGTTTTACAAGATTTTACAAACAGTTTACTAACAATGGTTAATTATTTAGTTTCTAGCTCTATTGTTTGGGCATTTAAAATTGCATGCTTTGTTTTCTATGCACTTAAAATATTTTCCATGCATGCATACAGTAGGTATACTGAATAAGAATATGTGATGCTATTGTAGCAATGTTCGACTTGTCATGCATGCATCTTGCACTGTCATTGTTTGTATATGATTGTGTATGGTTTGTTTATTTGATTGCAATTGTATCGTGTAGATTGTGACGAGTGCAACGCTTGCTCGTGTGTGGATTGTTCGTTCGACCGCTATAGCCAAGGCAAGTAGATGCTACTTTGTTCATAATGTTGTCCTGCTATTTTAATTGCATTGCTGTGTATTTTGTAGATGCATGTGTAGGATAATACTATCGCTATGCTATGCCCTACTATGTGGTAGGTTTTTCCTGTAGATGAACCACCGTTGGTAGATGTGCTTAGCCATGTTATGATGACGAGGGATGGGTTACATCACTGAAAGATGTTTCTAAATGAGTTGGTTTGTGAAAACTAAAAAAACTTAATCAATGAATCTCCTGGGTGTGATGGGATTGATAAATTTTGGTGGTATCGTTGCGGAAAGGCACCCAGGTATCAAGAGAGAATGATTGGCTTCTTTATTTTGTAGCTTACGTGTACAACCATGTGCCAATAATGGAATGGGCGGTTGGTTGGACTCAGTAGGTTGTGGTAACTCGAACCCACGTATCCAGAGATGTAGAATTTTGGTAGGTTGGACCGGTGCGTGTCGGGTTTGGGGAGCTACTTCCCGAACGGTCCCTTCTTGGACTTCTCCCTATCATCACCCAATATGAGAGTGGTGGTACGAGCTGGGCTGGCCAAGTCACATGGGTAAAGTGTACTAACCCCTGTAGGGTGTATAAACTAATCGATTAGCCGTGTCCCCGGTTATGGACATCTGAGTTGCTTGATATTTACTCCATGAAATGTTTCTCGCTCATTCTAATTTCCTAATTGCTTTAATGTTGATGGGTTAACTTAATTGGGATCTTTTTAAAGAAAATCAAAAACCATTTATGAAAGTAGGACAAAGGTATTTGTAAATGCAAGCTAGCCAGAGCTCCACTTGCCAAATATGCATGTAGTTGTTAGCTCTATTGTCTCCTTTAATAGCTCTACTTGCCATACATTCAATGTATTGACCCTTCGGGGCTGCTACGTTTCATGTTGCAGGATATTCCAATTCTGAGTGATCGATTTAGGCCACGGTACTCCACTCGGCACTTGTTCACTTGTGGGAAATTTGAAGAATGGAGGATTTACTATATTTATGTTGCTACTTGAATAAGTTGAGCTAGCCTTGAGCTAAGCTTTTATTTGTAATAATGATACTCTGGATCTTTGTTATTTATGATACACGGATATTTTGCTATGTTATTCATCTTATTCTATTGTGAGCCAATGAACCGATCCAGGGATTGGCATGTCACATAGAAGCTACGGTCTTTTCAGAACCGTAGTGTTACAAGATGGTATCAGAACCCGTGTGTCGACTGTAGGATCGTGACCTAGGTTTGGATTAGGAAGCCATAGAATTATTAAAGCTTATATTAACTCTGTCTTTCATCTTATGCCTTTCACTCTCGTAAATCCTTACCATATTCTATTCTCACACTTTCCTCTTTGATTGATAGATGGGAGAAGTAAGGACTGAGTATGCAACGATGGAATCACCAAGGCCCTTTGCAAGACAGTTGGCACAACTCTCGCAGTCATTGGGATTGCCACTGCCCATATTCAAGGGAAGAAGGCTGTACACCTATGGATATGGCGAGGATGCATGGGAGATCACCACTTTCATCTTTAGGGATGCCGCCTTGCCAAACCCTGTGCATCTGATCTACACCAAGACATATTGCAACTGGGGACTTGGAATAAACTTGGCCCTGCATGAAGCCCTGTCACGTCAGTGCCATCTTGTCTGACACCTGCTTCCAGAAGACTCACCCTACCGTGACTACGGAAGGCATGATGAGAATGGGAACGTTGTGATTACCCCGAGCGATAGGAACAATATGCCGCCCCGTCGGAGGCACATAGAGGATATGGAAAGGGAGAATGGAGCTCTAGCTGAGAAAGTGATAATGGTTAAGGAGATAGCAGATTTTGCCAGCAATGGTATGGTGGTCTAGGGACAGGAGATAGAGACCTTGCATGAAGCTGTGGATGTTCTGAATAATGCACTGATAGGCAGGGATGCAACCATAGCACAGCTTAATGGGACCGTGCAGGAAAACAATCAGGTCATACAACAGCTGCAAGGTACCGTCTAGGAAAGGAACCAGACTATTGAAGATATGGCAGCCCAGATTGCCGCTCTCCAAGCATAGCTGAATCCACCCTCTCATGATAACAATGGAGACGATGGCAACAATGATGATGATGACAGTGGGAACGATGAGGATGAGGACGAGGATGATGATGATGGAGACGATGATGGTGGAGGAGATGAAGTTGTTGCAGCTGCAGCAGAGGAAGAAGAGGAGGAGGATCCAGAAGAGGTGGAATTTGAAATTTCAAGTGATGACTCAGGAGAGGTGTATACTCCACCGCCATGGTTGGTTCGTGGACAGAAGCGCCAACGCATGAGTGCGAGGACCTACTGCAACCTCTTCATGAAGTAGATAGATGCCCACCACCTAGTCTTTGTTAGGTAAAATCGTTAGGTTAAGTCTCGATCAATGTAAAACTTAATTACTGTTAGTTTAAGAGTGTTTAGTTGCTCCTAGTGTACTCCAATGTCCCAGGATTATTTGTGCGAATTTTATAGAAGAGTTATGGCAAGTTTTGGTTGATATCTGAGTTTTTCCTGACGTAGTTTTCTGCTGACACAGCTGTACAGCACGAATTTTCATATTTTATTGGTAACTGGGAAAAATCTGAAAACAATAGGTATGGTTCGAAACTCTCTGTACTATATAAAAAAATCAGCAAAAATCCCTGACGAATTTAAGTCAGGTAGAAAAATTCGTGAACACTGCTCGACTGTTCTGGCAGATTCCTGTTTTTAATGCCTTGTTAGCCTTTTGTGTTGATAACTGTTGCCAATTCTTCTAAAAAATATTTCAGTAGATATATACTGCTAGGATAACCCCTGGGACGTTGCTGGATTGTTTGTTTGTTGATGTGTTGCTTGCTTGAGATTGTCTATGATTGCTTTGTTGTTGTTTGATCATAATGCATGGGTAGAATCATGTTTTCGTAATCGATTCTTTCTAAGCTTACCTATGCTGAACCGCAGATGCCTCCCCGCCGTCAACCTACTAAGTTGGATCAGCTCATGGCGGATCAGGCACATCTGACCCAAGTGATGACCCAGTTCATGGAAGCTCAGAACAACAATAACAACAATGGGAACAACCAGCCTCAGGGAGATGCACTTACTAGGTTCCTGAGGCTAAGGTCAGCGAAGTTCTCAACTGCAGCGGAGCCGATGGTTGCTCTCGACTGGTTGCGTTCAGTCAATAAGTATCTGGTAACTGTTGGGTGCACGGATGCTGAGAAGGTGATATTTGCCGCTCACCTACTGGAGGGACCAGCCGCTTCATGGTGGGACACTTTTCAGATCACCCACCCGATGGACACTGTGACTTGGGCAATGTTTGAGGAAGGTTTCAGGACCAACCACGTATCTTCAGGAGTTCTGAGCCTGAAGAGGAAGGAATTTCGCAACTTGCGCCAAACCAACCGCACCGTGGCTGAGTATATTAAGGAGTTCAACAACCTGTTTTGTTATGCACCTGAGGATGTTGACACTGATGCCAAAAGGAGAGAGAGGTTCCTGGATGGCCTCAGTGATGAGCTTTCAGTGCAGCTGCTGGTGGTTTATTGTCCCACTTTCCAGGAGCTTATGGACAAGGCTAGAATTTTGGAGGGGAAGCACAAACAGGTGGAAAACCGCAAGAGAAAGAGCAACAGTCACCACTCTGGTTCTCACCACAAGTCTCACACTTCCTATGATGGATACTCCAACACTACAAGAAATGTGCTATACTATGACCTTTTGAGAGTGACCCCGAAAGAAATCGTCATAAATTTATGACGATCTTGCTGC
The DNA here is from genome assembly GCA_023614405.1 of Avena insularis. Taxonomy (NCBI): domain Eukaryota; kingdom Viridiplantae; phylum Streptophyta; class Magnoliopsida; order Poales; family Poaceae; genus Avena; species Avena insularis. The sequence continues at coordinate 21,159,900 of CM042690.1, read as the reverse complement.
AGATGGTCATGAGCTGTTTGGAAGGGGCAAAGGATAGCTAATGCATGATGATTTGTCCCAAAAACGTCTTAAATTATTTACACGAAATCGTCATAAGCTGGTGTGTACTGTTTGGGGCCTTGTTTGGATCATACTACGGCGATATAAAATCGTCATAGTCACTTATGACGCTATAATAACGTCATAGTATGTTAAGCACTAGGATGACTGTGCTGCCACCTCCTCAATGTGATCCACGTGTCGCTCTTACGTGGTATTTTTTTTGGCGAGAGGGGCTGTTAGTGTTAGTTGTGTGCTTGGGATTTTTTAGGTCGGGCCTGGATGGGCCGATTCTTTCCGGTCAGGCCCAACAGCTTCTTTGGCCTAGATAATATTGTTAGACAAAAAAGATTGCACTAGCTGCGACTTAAACCCACGACCTAGCGATGCGAGGCAACTGTCATAACCACTATGCTATAGTTGTGTTGTTGCAAATAATGTATAAACAACTCTATGTATACTATTAGTATTATCGAACAGAACATGACCACACCAACCGAACCTTAGCACACAGAACAGAACCACACAGAACATAACCGCTCCCTTCATGGTGACCGGCGGCGGGCGGGGTGACGCTGGACGGTGGAACGGCGGCGGCGGGGGCGATGCTAAACGGCGTACCGGCGGATGGGAAGAAGCGGTGGTTGCCGGCGGAGGGGCTGAGGCGCCGGCGGAGGGGCTGCGGCGGTCGTGGCCGGCGGAGGGGCTCCGGCGGTGGTGACTGGAGGAGGTGCTGCAGCAGTCGACATCGGTTAGCACCCTCTCCTCTCTCCCCTGTTGATATACTTCCCTGTTAGTTTCAGAGCCTGGTTTCATTAGGGTTTCAAAATCCATATTTTCAGATGATGTTTAGAATCAATTCAAGCCCAAACCTTCAAGTCTTTTTTGCCTTTAGCTAGATGTAGGCATAGAACTATATTGTTGGAGCTTATCTAGGTTTTGGTTTAATTTCTGCTAGCTAGTGTGTACACTTCAGTGCAATTCTAACTTGCAATATTTTTCGGTCTTTTGCAGATGGACAGAAGCTGGATAACAAAAGGAGTTAGAAGGCTTTCTTATGAGCATCTAAGTGGAGTGGATGAGTTCATGCGATTTGTTCGTAGAAGTGTTCCCGATGATGCTCAAGTTTTATGCCCATTCTCCAGCTGTATGAATCATGTTGAACAAACTCTACCAAATGTAGAGGCTCATCTGCTAATGTGTGGGATGGCATGCACGTATGATAGGTGGATCCATCATGGAGAGCCTTTACATCCAGAACCCGGAGCTGAACCTGAACCTGGTGAAGGCGCATATTATGTTGATGATGGCGGTGAGTTTGTACAAGATGATGTTCCGCAAGACGATGTTGGTTTGGAGGCAGAGGATGGCTATGAGGATGATAGAATCCCTGATCTGTTTAGGGATTTGTACGAGTCTGAACCGCAAGGTGCTGGAGAGCATACAATCTATGCCGAGCTAATAGAGGAGGCCAAGCGCGCACCTAGTGATGGTGGGACATTGTCCAGATTTTCTTTTACCGTGAAGTTACTCCATGTCAAGTCCTTCTACCGAATCAGCAATGTTGCCTTCAACGCAATACTCCGTATCTTCACCATCCAATACCCTAAAAGTGCAATTCCCAAATCTTATGAAGAAGCATTGGGTATAATCGGTAGATTGGGGCTTGGTTATGATTCAATCCATGTCTGCCCGAACAACTGTATCTTGTTTTGGAACACGTACGCCAAGCATGACAGGTGCCCGAAATGTGATGCCTCAAGGTGGAAAGATGCGGATGGGAGGAAGCAGATACCGGAGAAGGTGTTGAGGTACTTTTCTGTGATTCCAAGGCTACATAGGATGTTCATTTCGAAGCAACAGTCGGAGGATGTACAGTGGCACAAGCTAAAGCGGCAACCCGTGGATAATGAACTTAGCCATCCAGCCGACGGAAAGGCATGGAAAGATTTTGATGATAAACATAAAGAGTTTGCCGCCGATGCGAGGAACATCAGACTCGTAGCCTTGCCACAGATGGCTTTAATCCATTTGGAATGAGCTCGAAATATAGCATGTGGCCGGTATTTGTTGTGCCGTACAATCTTCCACCATGGGCATGTATGGAGCAGTCCAACTTCATGATGGCTTTTCTAATCCCCGGTCCAAAATCTCCAGGAAAGGATTTTGATGTCTTTATGGAGCCCCTAGTAGAAGATCTCCTCAAACTCTGGAAGGGTGTCCGTACCTATGATGCCCTGAGTCATGATAAGTTCGATCTCCGTGCTGTGGTAATATGGTGTATCCATGATTTCCCAGCGCTGCACACTTTGTCGGGGAGGCTCACGTCTGGTTATCAAGCATGTGTGCGTTGTGACAAGGATCCGTGCTCGGAAAGAATAAGGAACAAGATATGTTGGACCGGGGGGCGCCGTTTTCTTCCCCGCCACCATCCTTGGCGAAAAAGCAAAGATTTCAATGGAAAAACTGAAACCCGTGTGCCAAAACACTGAAGCTATATGTTCTTGAAAGACTCGAAAAAGAAATCGTAGTTATCCTTTGCAAGCTTGTAAAGATCTTTCCTCCGGCCTTCTTCACGGTGATGGTTCATTTGACTGTGCATTTACCCAAAGAGGCAATGCTTAGAGGCCCCGTACAATACGGCTGGATGTACCCTATAGAAAGAAGGATGCTTACATTTAAGCGTTATGTACGAAACACCGCCAGGCCTGAAGGGTCGATTGCCGAGGCATATATTGTTGATGAGTGCCTTACATTTTGCTCGAGGTACTTCGACGATCTGGAAACAAGATTCAATAGGCCGGGCAGAAATAGAGAGCGGGATGATTCACACGTTGGTGATGTCTCTGTTTTCAACCATGGTGTAAACCTTCTTGGAGGGTCAGAGTACTCGGAGGCTGGTGATGAATATGACAAGATGCATTGGTATGTGCTAAGGAGTTGCCCTGAGGTTCTACAGTATATCGAGTATGTCATCTCTTGTGCATGCACCCTTATCTTTTTTATTGAGTTGGAAGGAACCCATTTGCAAGCCTGATGATTTAATTAACTTTATGTTTTTGTTGGCATTGCAGGTTGTGCAAAATAGAGCTGAATAAGCAAGGTAGCCGTATCAATGTTGATAGATGGCTCGCGAAGGGATTTGCTAAGTGGTTTAAGAATCATGTGAGATCTTTAGTCTTGGAATCAATTGCCACATGTTTTTTTTGTGTGTGTTTTTGTTACTAACCCTGCTTTATTTGTGCAGATTGGAAAATTGCATGAGGACAATAAGGTCAGTGCTGATCCTTTTGCTTTGGCATGCGAGCCGGATAGGCGAGTGAGGCTGTATTCAGCATGTATTGTTGACAGTGTTCGCTACCACAAAGTTGACCGCGAGAAAAATAGAAACACGCAGAACAGTGGAGTAATTGCCGAGGGAGACCATGATGGTGAAGAGATGGACTTGTATGGTCAGCTTAAAAGCATCATAAGGCTCTAGTACAACTCCAGTAGAGGCGTCCATCGATCGGTCATCTTGTTCCGTTGTGATTGGTTTGATCTTGGTGGCAGAAAGAAGACAGGGATCCAAGATGACGGACACTTCAAAAGCATTAACACTAGAAGGTGCTGGTATAAGAGTGATCCATTTATTCTAACGACACAAGCAACAAAGGTGTTCTATGTGCCAGACACGGACTTGCGGGGAAATTGGTAAGTTGTGCAAAAGTTTCATCACAGACATTTGTGGAGTGTGAAAGAAACTAAAATGGAGAAGGGTCTCAATGGTGGTGGTGGTCTAACATACCAAGATGATAACACTGAGGAAGTTCCAGTGCAAGAGAAAGAACCCGGTGTGCATACTAGATTGCGAAGGAGACGGTAACGAGTGTTACTTGATGCTTCATTCGTAGAAAACATTAGGAAAAGAAGGAAGGAGGTAGTGGAGGGCCATGAATGCAATGATGAAAACATGGTAGATGACACAGTCCTCCAGTACTGTAGCGATGGTGAGGATAAAAGGCAGATGCATTTCGACGATGATGATTAGTGGCTCACTGGAAACATGGTAGATGACAACATGCAAGGTAAATTCTATCCTCCATTATCTTTTCTTTTTTATTTCATTGCTAGTGGCTCACTAGAAATTTCTATTCTTTGTTGCAAATTCTAGTGGTGGTGAGGAGCAAGATCAGATCAGGAACAGTGGTGGTGAGGAGCAAGATCAGATCAGGAGCAGTGGTGGTGAGGAGCAAGATCAGGAGCAGTGGTGGTGAGGAGCAAGATCCTTTTAGTGGTGGTGGTGATTTCTGCCTATTGTTGCCTTGTAATCTTGACCATGTACTACTATTTCTGGATGACCATGTCATTATAGTTTCTGGATGAGTTATGAATATCATTGTGACTTCTGGATGATCATTGTGATTTTAGTTCTGAATCTTTGAGTGCATATCATTGTGAGTTCTGAATCTATCCAAAAAAGGAAAAATGGTGAGGCCTGGGGATCGAGCCTAGGACCTACTACTACTATTGCAGCGTCAACTGCCACCACACTACACAAGTGACCTTGTTAGGTATCTGATCACATGATACAAGTAGCATTGTATATTGATCACAGGACCATTTAAAAACAAAGCAACCTGATCATTTCATAGATCGCAGAACCATATTTACAACCTAATCAAAAGCAACCGTTTCATAATGCAACCTGATCAACAGCAACCAAAAGACCATTTCACAATGCAAAGGATCATTTCATAGATACTAGTAGGTTTGAGAATCATTTCATAGATCACAAGACCATATTTACAACCTGATCAAAAGCAACCATTTCACAATGCAACCTGATCAAAAGCAACCAAAAGACCATTTCACAATGCAAAGGATCATTTCATCGATTATAGTAGGTTTGAGAATCATTTCATAGATACTAGTACTAGCAACCAAAAGCAACCTCATAGCTAGAACCATCCATAGTCTGGACATTACAGGACTAAAAGCATTCTGATAGCTAGGAACTGATAGCTAGGATCATTCCATAGTCTGGACAAGTAGCACCAACAGCACCCTGATAACAACACAACCAGTAACCTAGAGGACCATTTTTACAAAACAGCACCAACCAACACAACCAGCTGATTACATGACCTTCTTAACCTCCAGCTTAAGTCCGTCGGTAGGGCTGCGGCGGAAACGGAACATGAAGACATCGACCTTATGCATCCTGGACGCCGCCACCACCTGGGACCATTGGGTTATAATTTGTGCTCCTTTACCCTTCCCTTTGCTCATGATGAGGGAGACAATTATGGGATCACGGCCTCCGCAGAAGACCCTCAGCTTTGATGGGAAGTCCTTGTACGGCCTGATGTTGGCATTGGTGAAGTTCCTTGGGAAATACTGCAATGCAAACAACAATGCAATATACAATCAGCAATGCAATCAGCAATCAGCAAAATGCAATCAGCAATGCAAGGACATAGTGCAAACAATTTGTTTACCATTTTAGCTTTTGGCTCCTCGGTGTTTGCTAGCTGCATAGTGCATACATACACTGGTAGAGTGGGTTTCTTCTTTGCAAGTTCCCTCATGAACAACACCTGTGTGTGTTTCAAAGCAATCTTGTTGCCATACAGACACCACTTATCAAAACTGACACTTGCCTTTGACTTGGGACCTACATGCAAAGAAAAAGGCACATTTTCAAATCAGCAAACTGCATAAGTAAAAGATAAAGAAAAGGAGCAATGGCAGAAAAGGATTTTACCTCGGCACATGATAATCTTGTTGGCAGCGGTGGCTTCCGCGGCAGCGGCTTCCGCAACAGCTTTCTTAGCACGCCGCTTAGCCTGAGCAGCAGCTCTCTTAGCCTGAGCAGCAGCTCTCTCCGCAGCAATGACAACTTCGTCATCCGAGCTAAGCTCGATGACCCCCGGAGAGTCCATGGTCACCTACAAAAAAAACTGAATCAGTACATGCATCAACTAGCAAACTAGGCACCAGGCAGTTATCATAAGAATATGAATCAACTAGCAAACTAATGTTGCAAACTGATGTATCAACTAGCAAACTCATTCATTTGTTCATCCGCAAGCAATAAATTTTCCATGCAGGACTAGAAGCCTACAGCTAGAACAAGAAACACCCTATATAATAAAATAATAACCGGTTCACCACCTAACTAAAACAGAACAAAATAGATACACCAATCAAACACCCTGTAAATCACTAGGAACTCGAATCACTAGCAGAGAAGCATGAAAGGTTGTGTGGCCAAGGCAGCACACACAAGGCAGCACAGCACTCGAATCACTAGCAGGAAAATAATATTCGGGCAAGGCAGCACACACAACCAGACCAGCAAGGCCAAGCTAGAGAAATTCCCCCAAATATCTCCTCCCCTGGCCGGGGACAAAACCCTAGCCGAGCCCAGCGCAACCGAAATCCACCCAACAGAAGGAGAGGGACAGGAGATTTAGGAGCGCGAGCGGGCGAGAGGCGGGTTCCCGCCGGTGAATGCGAGAGGCGGCGCCGGAGCAGTCACCAGATCGGCGGAGAGCTCGAGGAGGGGAGAGGGAGGGAGAGGGAGAGGGGCTTGCGGGGAAAGGGAGGGAGAGGGACTTGCGGGGGAGGGGAGGGGCTTACCAGCGGTGCTCGAGGAGGGGGAGCAGAGGGAGGCAGATCGGCGGAGAGCTCGAGGAGGGGAGGGAGGGAGGCGAATGGCTCGAGGAGGGGAAGGAGGGAGGCGAATGGCTTGAGGAGGACTTGGAGGAAAGGGAGGGACTTGCGGGGGACTTGGAGGGGGAGGGGAGGGAGGCGAATGGCTCGAGGAGGCGGAGGGGAGGGGGAGGGGGACTGAGATCCTTTGACTTTGGGTCGCTGACAGGTGGGACCCAGTCCACGCGGGACCCACATGTCAGTGACTCAAAGGCAGAATTCGCTATGGGCGAGCCGTGTCCGGGGGGAGGGAGGCGTTAAGTCTGCAACAACTTTTCATTTTCTTTTATATATGTGAGATTTTGAAAAAAAAAATTCGAAAATAAAATAAGATTTTCATTTTCTTTTATATATGTGAGATTTTGAAAAAACTTTTTTTTATATATGTGAGATTTTTCAACAACTTTTTATTAGAATAAAATAAGATTTGAATCGGTAGTAAGTGAGTCAGATTTCGTCGCAAAAAACAGGCCGTTTTGTGAATCAACCACCAAATGAAAGTTTCGAAATGCCAGCACCACATTTTTCTAAAATGATAGACCACCTTACATTTACAAATGTCCCAACTGTGGTATCTAAAACCTTTCGGTCCACCCTTGGCGAAAAAGACAAATGTCTGCCGAATCGGTAGGAAGTGGGTCCGATTTGAACTACAGGTACATTATCTTATGCTCATGATTTTTTGCAAAAATCATTTTTAGACTCACAATATGCTGTTTTCTTAGAGATCCAATGCAAGTTTAGCGATACTCATCCTCTAGCTAAGAACCTTCATGCCCGTTGTTTTGACCATAGTTTGAAACTGGCGTAAAATATTCAAAAACTGTCCGAACAATGTAAATCTTTCGCGTGGCGTCATTTTATGTGACACGGTTGCAAGGAAAAATACCAAACTTGGTATATTGATTTCATATCGAAAAGTCGTTCTCAAAATGAGCTATCATGTTTAAGGTTTCATGGCTTTTCAGTCCAAATGGCCAATGTTATGGCAAGAATCGCTGCATAGTTTGTGATAACGTGCCCATATTGTGCATACATGTGCATCCTGGGATGGCGAACAATGTTGCAGGAGAAAGTTTTACTTGTCGTCGCACCGAAAAACCATTTTCTATTTTTCGAGCACAAAAAACGGGTCGTTTTGTGAATTAACCACCAAATGAAAGTTTTGAAATGCCAGCACCACATTTTTCTAAAATGATAGACCACCTTACATTTACAAATATTCCAACTGGGATATCTAAAACCTTTTGGTCCACCCCTGGCGAAAAAAAAAAATGTCTACCGAATCGGCAGGAAGTGGGTCCGATTTGAACTACATGTACATTATCGTATGCTCATGATTTTTTGCAAAAATCATTTTTAGACTCACAATATGTTGTTTTCTTAGAGATCCAATGCAAGTTTGGCGATACTCATCCCCTGGCTAAGAACATTTCATGCCCGTCGTTTTGACCATAGTTTGAAACTAGCGTAAAATATTCAAAAACTGTCCGAACAATGTAAATTTTTCACGTGACATCATTTTATGTGACACGGTTGCAAGGAAAAATACCAAACTTGGTATATTGATTGCATCTCGAAAAGTCCTTCTCAAAATGAGCTATCATGTTTGAGGTTTCATGGCTTTTTGGTCCAAATGGCCAATGTTATGGGAAGAATCGCTGCATCGTTTATGATAACATGCCCATATTGTGCATGCATGTGCATCCTGGGATGGCGAACAATGTTGCAGGAGAAAGTTTTACTTGTCGTCGCACCGAAAAACCATTTTTTATTTTCGAGCGCAAAAAACGGGCCGTTTTGTGAATCAACCACCAAATGAAAGTTTCGAAATGCCAGCACCACATTTTTCTAAAATGATAGACCACTTACATTTACAAATGTCCCAACTGGGGTATCTAAAACCTTTCAGTCCACCCCTGGCGAAAAAGACAAATGTCTGCCGAATCAGTAGGAAGTGGGTCCGATTTGAACTACAGGTACATTATCGTGTGCTCATGATTTTTTGCAAAAATCATTTTTAGACTCACAATATGCTGTTTTCTTAGAGATCCAATGCAAGTTTGGCGATACTCATCCCCTAGCTAAGAACCTTCATGCCCGTCGTTTTGACCATAGTTTGAAACTGGCGTAAAATATTCAAAAACTGTCCGAACAATGTAAATCTTTTGCGTAGCGTCATTTTATGTGACACGGTTGCAAGGAAAAAATACCAAACTTGGTATATTGATTGCATCTCGAAAAGTCCTTCTCAAAATGAGCTATCATGTTTGAGGTTTCATGGCTTTTCGGTCCAAATGGCCAATGTTATGGCAAGAATCGCTGCATAGTTTGTGATAACGTGCCCATATTGTGCATGCATGTGCATCCTAGGATGGCGAATAATGTTGCAGGAGAAAGTTTTACTTGTCGTCGCACCGAAAAACCATTTTCTATTTTTCGAGCGCAAAAAACGGGTCGTTTTGTGAATCAACCACCAAATGAAAGTTTCGAAATGCCAGCACCATATTTTTCTAAAATGATAGACCACCTTACGTTTACAAATGTCCCAACTGGGGTATCTAAAACCTTTCGGTCCACCCCTGGTGAAAAAGACAAATGTCTACCGAATCGGCAGGAAGTGGGTCCGATTTGAACTACAGGTACATTATCGTATGCTCATGATTTTTTGCAAAAATCATTTTTAGACTCACAATATGTTGTTTTCTTAGAGATCCCATGCATGTTTGGCGATACTCATCCCCTAGCTAAGAACCTTCATGCCCGTCATTTTGACCATAGTTTGAAACTGGCGTAAAATATTCAAAAACTGTCCGAACAATGTAAATCTTTCGCGTGGCGTCATTTTATATGACACGGTTGCAAGGAAAAATACCAAGAATTTTTTTTCATGCTGCATCATTTTATGTGGGCATCATTTTATGTGACATATGTAGCATAAAAACCCTTATATAAACCCAAACCCAAAATTCTGCCGCCAAAACCCAAAATTTCCCCCTCTCCCGCCGACGTCTCCCGCCCACAAATTTCGGCAGGGGCAATTTGGACAATTGGACTCGGTCCATCCCCACCGAGTCATCGACCGACCCACCCATCCCCACTCGGCCACTCCATCCATCCCCATCTCCACCCACCCCCATCTCACGACGCGAGCGGCGACAGCAAGACTGGCCCCTCCCGGCCACGGGCGACCCACCCCTCCCTCCATCTCCCTCCATCGACAGCACTCGCTCCCTCCATCTCCCTCCATCGGCAGCGCTCGCTCCCTCCCTCTCCCTCCCTCCATCTCCCTCCATCGGCAACGCTCGCTCCACGACCCACCCCTCCAGTGCTCGCTCCACGACCCACCCCTCCTTCCATCTCCCACGACGTCCCACAACGGCCAGAGCAGGTGAGTCTCCTAGCTATCTCCCTAGCTCCTCCTACTTCCTGCTTTCTAGGGTTAGGGTTTGTCTCATCGTGTGTCTAGGGTTAGGTTTTGGCTCCCATGGCATGTCTAGGGTTAGGTTTTGGCTACCATGGTGTGTCTAGGGTTAGGTTTTGGCTTCCATGGCGTGTCTAGGGTTAGGGTTAGGTTAGACTTTGATCTGATAGGGAGGTGTATTATCCATGTCCATGTTCAGAAGATAGGGAGCCTCTCTTCTTTTTTCGACTATGATCCATCTGACTATAAGTTGGTTCAGAGATTTTTTTGGGGTTTGAAGATCTGTACTGACTATGATGGATGTAGCTTTTATCTATTGATGCTCGTTCTGGCCTTTGAATTAAATGTGTCCTAGGCTAAAATTGGCTCGTTTTGCTGATGCTCCTATTGATTTAGTGAGCACTCTGTTTTCCCCTATTCTAGGGAAATGTTGGAGCAAGGTACTGATGTGTGTAGTGATGTGGCAGATGGTTGTGTCCTTGAAGTTTCAGGGTGTACATGGTAGCTGGCTATGTGTGTATGTTTATTTTGAGTTCTCTAAGACTATACCAAGTTTATGTGTAATGCTTAGTGTAACTTTGTAGTTAATGCGCAGATTTTATAACTGGACCTTTGTGTAACTGTGTGTCTATCTAATCTTTGTGGAAGCATCTATTGACAACACACGGTCTGACTTTTACTTGATGTTGCTCAGGATTTTGATATCAGGAATGGGAAGAATGACAAGGAAGACGCAGCCTGCTGGTATGCAAATTGCTGCTCATGTATATGCTTGATGCTATAAATGCTATGATTGGATGTGCTAAGCTTGTAATCTATTTGGTTGTCCATGTAATGCTGTGATTGGATGTGCTAAGCTTATAAGCTTGTAATCTGTTGCTATAATCTTGTTTGTAGCTTTGATGTGCGAAAATTTCTGCTGCTATAATCTTGCTTGTAAGCTTGTATGTGCTATAATTTCTGCTACTATAATCTGTTTGATTGTCCATGTACTTATTCTGCTGCTACTGGTTCACACCTTGTCATCAAATGCTTCATGGGTTCCCTGGTCCATGTACTGGTTTATATTTTCAATATAGAAATTTCTTGTTAATCTACTAGATTTAATGAAACTAAAACCTGATAAGATACATTGGCTGTTTGAGTTATCTTGCTCCCATATGCATTTCAACCATCCATCTAATGCATATTTTCTTATCCATGTAAAGAAGTGCCCCTCACTGAACTTGAGAAGATTAGGGCTAGGACAATGATGAGGAACAACCGTGTCTTCCAATCTCTTGGCATCTCCCGGATAGCCTCAATGATTAGAAACTCAAATGGTAATGCAATAATAGCTAAGGACTCCTCCGCATCTGCCATAACACAAGGCGAGAGCTCGGACTACAATCCTAGAGATGAAGATATTATTGAGGAAGAAGTTGACGATGCTGTAGTGGACAAGATTGTAAAGGTGCAAATTCTAACTTGTTTGGAGGGGGTTTATTTGTTTGATGTGTGTTTTTCCTTGTTTTCCTTCATTCTATGCTTACACTGTTTTATTTATGATCTGTGGTCTAATGCTTTTCATGCGAGGTCCCGAAGGTTCCTAGGAGGAGGAAGAAGTGTGCTAAGAGAAAGAGAAAGAGTACAAGTAGCCTAGATACAACTACAACAATGGCTCCAGGAAGGGTGTTTGCGGTACCACCAGGAGGATCAGATAAGTTGATGTGTCTTGATGAACATGCTACTGCTAGAGTCACAAGGCAGAAAGCGAAGGCGGTTGATGTAGCCAATGAAGGTGGCCTACTTCGCAAGGATGGTGGAAGCTCAATGCAATGGGATGATGGGTCTATGTCCATGGATGAAGGAAGTACCGTCAGATGGACCTAAATGCTAAGCCTACGGTGGACAGAAATGATGAATTCGATTCCGCACCTGAGCAGCCTATGGGTGATGAAGGTAAGTATGAAATAGTAGTAGCACAAATCTTTTACTAGTCAATTAATTCAGATTATTGCTGTGCATGGATATCAGTATTTCCAAACTAAACAAGCGCCCAAATCTGTTTTCTATAATTTATTTGCACATCTGATTTAAAATATATTTATTGTACTGCTATTGTACTGATATTTGGAAAACTTGCTGTAATTTTTTACTGTTGTAGCTTTTATTTCTACTGATATTGTACTGCTTGCTTCTATTTCAGGCACATCACTTGTGGTAGTCAGCCGCAAGAGAAAAGGCACAGGTCTAGAAAAGATGACCAAGGGTTTGGGAAGCAAAGTGAGGATTGCAATTGCTGAAGGGATGAAACGCCCCGAGAGGCCCGTGCTAGCTGCAAAGTTTGCATTAGAAGGTGGGATGATTGCAAGAAGCCATATAGGAAAAGTACAAGGCTATGGTGAAAGACTATATAGGAAAAGTTGCTGTAAGCTCATGAGTCCTTACCTGAATCTGCTTTTTCTACTATTTTTTGTCATTTGGTTACTTATCTTATCATTGCTTTATTTACTGTGTTTGTAGGAAAATTTTGAGATGGACACTGATGCAAAGGAAGTTAAGGTATCCTGCACTGATATCTTGAAGATTGTTTCAAAACAAAGACGGCATTTGGTCAAGGAGAAGTTTTTTGATCAAGTACCAGCAGCTGAACTCAGCATCAAGTCCCCTGTTTCATACATCTCTGTTGAGGAATGGCAAGCGCTGCTCAAGCTGTGGACAAACCCAAAACACATGGTATTTTGCATTTCTTGACCTTTACATTCTGTAATTACCATGTACTGTAGTTTTATATGCTGTCAACTACTGTTTTTTGAAGTTTGAATGTTGAAGGAACATTCATGTCAAGTGAACTACTTTATTTTATCTGATGTTGTATGTGATAGGATACATGCTCATTTTGTTGCTTGATATGATACATAATCTGGTCAAGTCTCATAAAGTAGTTTATATTCTAGTATGCAGATTGATGGAAATGTTCTTATAAAAATGCTCCCATATGTAGGACACATGCCAAAAGAACAGGACCAATAGAGGACTAGTCAAGTTTCTGCAGAAGACCGGTTCGTGGTGCTATCTAGCTCATCTTTATGCAGCTGTAAGATACACTTACATTTTTATTTAGGCATAATTAACTTGTGTCCTTATAAGCCTGTGTTCTTAATAATGTTGGAAATCATTTCAGAGGGAGGAACGTCAGGGTGAAGAGCTTAATGCCATTGACATGTTTAAGGTCACCCACAACAACAAGAAAGCTGGTTTCTCTATCGCAGTTCAAGATGCTATAGTGAGTCACTCCTTTCCTGGTTGTGATTAAATCTGTGTGTGGACTTGTTTAGTTCTGCCTAGGTTTCTTTAATGGTCTACTTAATAAGCTTATTAATGTTGGATATGGTCTATAGTTGTTTGGTAAGCATGTTATTCTTCATTTCTTACCGGAAGGTTGCTCTCCAAGTATGCTGTAGTTCTTGTCTACTTTAAGAACTTATGATACTGTCCATTTCATATTTCTTTGCTTCTGCTCCTAGTGGATTAACTTATTTTTCTGCGATTCTGCTCCTACTATTTGTGCTCATGCTAATGTTTCCTAACATCTTTGAGCAACTGATTCCAAATGGCAGAGCAAAATGTAAGCTGAGATGGCTAAGCCGGTACCAGAAGGTGAACAACCAAAGTTTGCTGTGGAGGTGGTTGCCCAAGTTCTCACCAATGAGGCGCCGTCAAGCACATTCCTGAAGAATGTTGGCCTCCAGACGGGCTCCAAGAACAAGATGAACAGTTCACATGCGGCTATATCCGCTCATGTCCGTGACCTGCAAGAGAAGTTGCAGAAGTCGGAGCAGCGAAGTGAAGAGATGTCTGAAGAATTGGCTGCAATCAAGAAGGCGACGCAAGAGGCAGAAGCTACACAAGCTCAATGGGATCAGGAGTACCAGGTGCTGGTCAATAGGGCGCAAGAGCATGAGGAGAAGCTTGCTCACATGATGGATTTATTTGGAGCCAAAATCACATGATGGGTATCTTGCTGGGCGATGGGTATCTTATTACTGTTTTTTGGCGATGAGCATCTTGCTGTTATTTGAGTACCTTGCTATGAGTATCTTGCTGTCATTTTGGCTGTGAACCTGATGTACCTGATGACTGAACCTGATCCTACAACATGATGTTACTTGAAATGATACCAGGTGACTGTGAACCTGCTGTTATTTGAAATGATGCCTGATGCTACATGATGTTAATTTAGTGTTTGAAATGCTACATGATGTATTGAAATATTGGTTTTGAATTTCAAATGTTGATTTCCTGTCTATTTAGTTTGTGCTGAATGAAATAGTGGCCTTAGTAAACAGGCCACAACCCACAGTAATGAAATGGCCATAGCCAAAGTAATCTGGACTGGAATAAAAGGCCTTGGCCCAGAAGAAAGTGTAAATGGACATTTCTTTTTCAGAAAAAAACTGAAATATAAGCTAATATACTGAGTAAGGCCATGTCCCAAATGTAAGCCCGACACTAAAAAGTCCAGTAGCCAGAATATAGAGAACCCTAAAAATGCATCTGTTTGGCCCAATAACTCGAAAAAAATTCCAGAATAATAATTCATAATGGACCAAATTAATGGGCTGGCCCATATAACAATCAGTATGGACCGGGCTAAATTCACGTTAAGACGTTTTCATTTCGTCACAAAGTTCTGCCACGTCGGATCGTCCACGTGGCGTGGGCTGGTTGCACATGACGATTTTGGAACGTCATAGAGGTTATGACGATCCCAAATCATCATAGTATCTTATGAAGATTTTAATAAAATCGTCGTTATAGTTCATTAGCGACGCCCAGCTTTCGACGATCTCAAAATCGTCATAGAATCGTCATAAACAGACTATTGTGACGATTTTTTGACGAAAATAGAGGGTCATATAATGCCAGATTCCTTGTAGTGCAAGCATGGTGGAAGTGACCATGGGCACCATGGAAGCCATGACCGCCACAACCGTGGAGGCGATGGACATCACCATGATAGCCACAAGGGCAACCGTCACAGCCACAAGGGAGGACACACTCACCATTCTGGAGGACACAATGGACATGACCGCAACCGTGATCGCAACTTTGTGAAGAAGGACCTGAGTGAGGTGACATGCTTCAAGTGTTATTAGAAGGGACATTATGCAGACAACTGTCCGGAGAAGAAGGGACTGAAGCTAGGCAACAACCAGAAGGCCACAGTGAACCACATGAATGTGGAGGAGATCCTAGATGAGCCTGAGCTTGTGGTTGGTAAGTTTCCAATCAACACTCACCCTGCACTTATACTTTTTGATACTGGTGCATCGCATTCATTTATATCAAGGGTATTTGTTGATAAGTATAAGTTACCCATGGAGTCTCTAAAAGGGTCTATTAGAGTAAGCTCACCTGGAGGGGATATGATAGCTAGCGTGGGATGCTGCGACTTAACTGTGAGGATTGGAGAACACAATTTCATTGCACATCTCGTAGTATTGGAATCACAAGGTTTAGATGTAATATTGGGCATGGATTGGATGTCTATGCATGGGGGACACATAGATTGTGCACAGCGAGCGGTATCGCTCAAAACCCCAGATGGTAAGAGGATTAGGTTCAAGTCGGTTGTGCGACCGAGAAGGTGTAAGCTGAATTCTCTTAAGGGGGTTAGCATGGATACTATGTCTGTGATTAAGGAATACCCCGACGTGTTTCTGGAAGAGCTACCAGGGATGCCACCCGACAGGGATGTGGAATTTCTCATCGATCTGATGTCGGGAACATGACCTATAGCAAAGAGACCATATAAGATGGATGTGGATGAGCTGAAGGAATTAAAGAAACAGCTAAAGGAGCAGTTGGACAAGGGAATCATTCAGCCTAGCTCGTCGTCATGGGGAGCACCTGTTCTATTTGTGGAGAAGAAAGACAACAACAAGAGATTAGTGGTGGACTATCGCTCGCTGAATGAAGTGACCATCAAGAACAAATACCCCCTGCCGAACATAAATGATTTGTTTGATCAACTGGAAGGAGCAAAGGTGTTTAGAAAAATTGATCTGCGATCGGGCTATTTCCAATTGATGATCCGGGAGGAGGACATACCAAAAACTGCTTTCACTACTAGGTATGGTTTATATGAGTATACAGTTATGTCTTTTGGACTAACAAATGCTCCGGCATATTTTATGACCATGATGAACAAGGTATTCATGGAGTACTTGGACAAGTTCGTGGTTGTGTTTATCGATGACATACTGATATATTCCAAGAATGAGGCGGAGCATGAGAGACATCTGCGACTGATTATGGAGAAGCTGAGGGAACACAAGCTGTATGCCAAATTCAGTAAGTGTGAATTCTGGCTTAACACTATTGGGTTTCTTGGACACGTGGTGTTAGGAGAAGGAGTCGCTGTTGATCCAAGCAAAGTGACTGCAGTAACTGAGTGGGAAGCGCCCAAGAATGTGGGCGATATTCGTAGCTTTTTGGGACTTGCTGGATATTACAGGAGGTTCATTGAAAATTTCTCCAAGATTGCTAAGCCGATTACGGAACTTCTGAAGAAGGAGAGGAAGTTTGAGTGGACAGATGCGTGTGAAGCCAGCTTTCAGGAACTGAAGCATCGACTAGTGACCACACCTGTTCTATGTTTACCAGATCTTCAGAAGGATTTCCAAGTGTACTGTGATGCTTCTCGACAGGGACATGGAAGTGTGCTGATGCAAGATGAGAGAGTGGTGTCATACGCCTCGTGACAACTTAAACACATTGAGAGGAATTATCCCACGCACGACCTGGAATTAGCATCGGTTGTGCATGCACTCAAGGTATGGAGGCACTACCTTATGGGAAAACATTGTGATGTGTACACCGACCACAAGACCCTGAAGTACATATTTACGCAGAAGGAACTGAACATGAGGCAAAGGAGATGGTTGGAGCTTATCAAGGATTATGATATGAATTTGAAATACCACCCAGGGAAAGCCAATGTAGTAGCAGATGCTCTGAGCCGGAAGGTCTATGCCAATGGATTGACTATTGGGGAATTGACCGAGGATTTGTGCAAGCAATTCAAGGACCTTAGATTAGAGGTAGTGTCAGAAGGATATTTGGCAGCAATGGAGGTCCAACCAACGCTATAGGACATGATCAGGAAGGCTCAGGTAGGATACAAGGAAATAGAGGAGATAAAGGAAAAGATGAAGGAGAATCGAGAAAAAGAAATTCGCGAGGATGAGCAAGGAACCTTGTGGTATGGAGATCGTTTGTGTGTTCCCAGCGACCCAGAGATAAGGAAACTGATTCTGCAGGAAGCTCATGACTCGCCATACTCCATACATCGGAGCAATACAAAGATGTATATGGATTTGAAGGACAGATTTTGGTGGAACAACATGAAGGGAGACATCGCCAAGCATATTTCCCTATGTGATGTATGTAGCCGAGTGAAGGCGGAACACCAGAAGCCAGCAGGACTTCTACAGCCATTTCCCGTGCCGGATTGGAAGTGGGATAGAGTGGGAATGGATTTTTGATGGGAATATGCCCGAGAGGCAATAATAAAGTGGTTATTATCGTATTCCTTGTTTATGATAAATTTTTATTTTGTATGCTATAATTGTATTAATACCGAAACGTTAATACATGTGTGTTTAATAAAAAAAAAGGAAGTTCCTAGTTATGCCTCTCTTATAAACTAGCTCATTGATTAACAAGATGATCAAAGGTTTCCTAATCATGGACATTGGATGTTGTTAATAACGAGGTCACAACATTAGTGTAATGGTGTGATGAACATTCATCCGAAGTATAGCATTACGATCAAAGTCATTGAGTTTATATTGCTATAACAACTTACGAAGTGATCCTAATCCTTAGACCATGAGATCATGTCAATCATTAACACCGGAAGAGTTTCTTGATAACATCAAACGTCACACTGTAACAGGGTGATTATAAAGATGGATTTAGAACTAATAAAGTGTTATGTTGAGGCCCATGGATCGAGAGTGGAATTTGTTCATCCCGATGACGGATAGATATACTCTGGGCCCTCTCGGTAATATCACGTTGGTTAGCTTGCAAGCAAGTGATTTGATCACTAGAATGTTATATCACGGGAACAAGAAAAGAGTGCATGTCATTAACGAGATCAAACTAGGTATGGAGATACCGATGATCGAATCTCGGACATGTAATATATCGTGAAACAAAAGGATTAAGATACTAGCATAAAAGGTTCCGACGATCACAAGAAAGTCATTGTTGAATGTGTGGGAGTCAGTATGGGTCTCCAGATCCCGCTTCTGATTATTGATCCGAGAGGGGTCTCGATCATGTCCGCATTATTCGCGAACCGTAGGGTGACACACTTAAGAGACACCGACATCCATTTGGAGCAAAAGTTTCATGCCGAAAAGAATAACAAGCGCAGGAATATATTTCACTAGATACCGAAACGGGTTTTCGGGTGAAATTGCAGAAAGTGTTTCTGCATGTGAAATGAAATACTAGCAAGGGGTTATATGTGAATGTTTGTCATTAAAGTAATTGACAAAATTCTGAATAAATAAAAGGAGTTTTATTTAATGAGAGTTTGCATTAAATTTGGTGGAAATTTAATGGGAATTTGAGTGGGATTTTGAGTGGAGAAAATTGAAGGGGCATTTTGTGAGTGGAGTGTCCACCCACATGAATGAGGGATAGGTGGGCGCACCCTCCATGGCCGGCGGCCATGCCCCCTTGGGCTGCCCCTCCCCTATATAAGGAGCCCCTCTCCTCACTTCTCACTCACACCTCCTCGTGAAGGATCTCTCTCCCCCTCTAGTATTTATTCCCCATGGTCTCGGACTAGCGAGATACATGTTCCCGGTGGCTATTCGGCAAGAAAGAGTTGTGCTTCCGCTGCATCACTGGAGCGAGGAGGCGGAGGTTGCTCGGTGCCTCGAACGTGTGTGTGAGCACGGATGCGCTGCTGTTTTGCGGCGCTAGGACTTCCTCTCGATCTTGAGATCGTCAAGAGATCGTCTACATCGACCACGAGTTTGGACTCGTTAAGCTTTGTCGGTCTTCAAGGGTATGTTCTCTACGGATATACATCCACCCGTTGTTTGTATCTAGTAGATAGATCTTGGTACATAGTTGTTCCCATCGTAGGAATTTTTTTGTTTTCTATGCTGCGAACCCTACAATTTTATCACAGAATTGCCCAGGACCAGGTCGGGATATGACTCTATTTGGGTAGTGGTCAACCATTTGACGAAGGTAGCCCACTTTATACCGGTGAAGACAACCTACACGAGTGCAAGGTTGTCCAAGATTTATATGGACAGAATTGTGTGCCTGCATGGGGTTCCCAAGAGCATTGTATCAGATAGAGGCACCCAATTTACCTCACACTTTTGGTGTCAGCTGCACAAGTCATTGGGAACTAGGTTGGAGTTTAGCAGAGCGTTCCACCCCCAGACTGATGGACAGACCGAGAGGGTAAATCAGATTTTGGAGGATATGTTGAGAGCTTGCGCCTTGGCTCATGGTTCTAGTTGGGATGAGAATTTGTCGTATGCTGAGTTTTCCTACAACAACAGCTACCAAACCAGCATCAAGACATCGCCGTTCGATGTGCTATATGGGAAAATATGTCGGACACCATTGCTATGGGATGGAGTAGGAGAACATCGGCTATTTGGACCCGATTTGATCAAGGATGCCGAGGAGAAGGTCGCCTTGATTAGGGACAGGCTGAAGGTAGCACAATCAAGGCAGAAGAGCTACACCGACGCCAAGCGCAAGGAAGTGGTGTATGAGATAGGTGATAGAGCATACCTCAGAGTGTCGCCACTGCATGGAATTAAGAGATTTCGAATCAAGGGTAAGCTGGCACCTCGGTTTATAGGACCATATCGGGTCTTAGCACGCAAAGGAGAGGTTGCTTATCAGTTGGAGTTGCCAGAGGCTCTGTCCACCGTCCACAATGTGTTCCACGTGTCCCAGCTGAAGAAGTGCTATCCGGAGATGGTGAATACGCCACTGAGAGACACGGTGCCACTAGAGGAGGTTCAGCTTGAGAATGACTTGACCTATGAGGAGAAGCTGGTCAAGATACTGGAGACAACGGAGAGGATTGCCTATACCAAGACGATCAGGTTTTGCAAGGTGTAATGGATCCACCACACCTAAGAGGAAGCCACTTGGGAGCGTGAGGATGACATCCGAGAGGACCACCCACACCTATTTGCTAGCCACGCCGAATCTCGGGGACGAGATTCATCTTAAGGGGGTTAGTCTTGTGACATCCCAAATTTTAGATTTGGTACTGCATAGCATTCATGTCATTGCATCATGATCATCCTTTCAAAAATTCGGTTTGAAAAGGTTTTGGCAAAACAAATCACTTGCATTTGCGTTTTGACACCTACACTTGAATGCTCGGTTTTACCATGCTTCTATTAAAAACAATAGATTTTGGATGTTTGGATGGCACATATGCATAAAGGGTTACGTCACGAACCCGTAGCACTTTGAATCGCCTCAATCAGAGCTTCGTAGAAAAAGTTATGACAATCTGAATTTTTGACTAAATTTCTGGACAGTTCAGATATAAATTCAGATAAGGAAATTCATCAGAAAAAGAAAAAAAACAAAATAAAAAAAAAGGAAACAGCCAAGAAATGGGCTGGGTCACCCAACCCAGCAATTTAGCTGCCGTTACCGCAAAGAAAGACAGCTCGCCAAGAGCAGAAGAAGAATAAGGCTGCAAGGGCTGTAGTATCCGCCGCCACCATCTGCCAAATTTCATCGACGAAGCGGCTCGGCTCGTCACCCGCCACGCCATCGACGCTGGGCCCCACGCGTTAGCACGTTCTTCTCCAACTCGTGTGCAACACCGATTCCTCCGAAATCGGGCCGTTTTCGAACCGATTTCTCCGAGATTTTTTTCCTATAACAATCTAGTAGTTCCCCTCTTCGAAAGCCCCCAATTTTCACTATCTATCGCAGAATTTGTCGCCGGAGTTCCCCGCCGCCACTGCCATTGACGCGGTAAGCTTCCACCGCCCCCCTCACCTCGCTCGCCCGCGAGGGCCACCGCAGCCTCATGCTCACCACCTTCCTCTCCTCCCCCCGCAGGACCATGCCCGGCGCCGCCAGCCACGCCACCGACACCGCCACCTCGCCCCCGACGCCGTCACACTCTCCGCCGCTGCCGAGGACCACCGCCGCCGCTGTCGAGGACCGCCGACGCCGCTGCCCTGACCGTCGCCGCCGCCGCTGCCTACTGCTCCGGTGAGCTCCCCGTCGCGCCCCTCCTCGGCCGTTTGATCGGCATCCAACGGTCCAAATGGACCGTTGAATAGTCAGCCCAGGGCGCTGACTAGTCAGCGTCAGCGCCAGGAGGCGTAGTCAAACTGTCATAGTTGACTGTTTATTTTTAATTGGAATTAGTTGGCAGATTTTAGTTAGAACTCGTAAAATTCATAGAAATTAATATAATGGGCCAAAAATTTCAAATAAAATATGTATGGAATCAGTGTCTCACGTAGAATATTGCTGTACAGTTGTTTTATACTTTTACAGAAAGGTTGTGTCTTAGTTAATTAAATGAGTTAATGCCCTCTTTAGAGTATTAAATTCATAGAAAAAGTTCTATAACTCCAAAAATTGCAAATAAGATGTCTCTGGAATCAATAGAACAAGAGGAATCTTACAGTGAATTAAAAGGGTAGGCTTACAGTATTGGAATTTGCAAAATCTATACAAAGGCCTTCTGGAGTATTTTAATTACTCAGGGATTTATATAAAACCTTTTTTAGTAACTCCAATTGGTACTGGCTCTATTTTAGGTTGCCTACACAGTGGTTATTTTTCCAAGATTTTACAAACAGTTTACTAACAGTGGCTAATTATTTAGTTTCTAACTCTATTGTTTGGGCATTTAAAATTGCATGCTTTGTTTTCTATGCACTTAAAATATTTTCCATGCATGCATACAGTAGGTATACTGAATAACAATATGTGATGCTACTGTAGCAATGTTCGACTTGTCATGCATGCATCTTGCACTATCATTGTTTGTATATGATTGTGTATGGTTTGTTTATGTGATTGCAATTATATCATGTAGATTGTGACGAGTGCAACACTTGCTCGTGTGTGGATTGTTTGTTCGACCGCTACAGCCAAGGCAAGTAGATGTTACTTTGTTCATGATGTCGTCCTACTATTTTCATTGCATTGTTGTGTATTTTGTATATGCATGTGTAGGATAATACTATCGCTATGCTATGTCCTACTATGTGGTAGGGTTTTCCTGTAGATGAACCACCGTTGGTAGATGTGCTTAGCCATGTTACGATGACGAGGGCTGGGTTACATCACTGAAAGATGTTTCTAAATGAGTTGGTTTGCGAAAACTAAAAACAACTTAATCAATGAATCTCCTGGGTGTGATGGGATTGATAAATTTTGGTGGTATCATTGCGGAAAGGCACCCAGGTATCAAGAGAGAATGATTGGCTTATTTATTTTGTAGCTTACGTGTACAACCATGTGCCAATAATGGAATGGGTGGTTGGTTGGACTCAGTAGGTTGTGGTAACTCGAACCCACGTATCCAGAGATGTAGAATTTTGGTAGGTTGGACCGGTGCGTGTCGGGTTTGGGGAGCTACTTCCCGAACGGTCCCTTCTTGGACTTCTCCCTATCATCACCCAATATGAGAGTGGTGGTATGAGCTGGGCTGGCCAAGTCACATGGGTAAAGTGTACTAACCCCTGTAGGGTGTATAGCTAATCGATTAGCCGTGTCCCCGGTTATGGACATCTGAGTTGCTTGATATTGAATCCATGACATGTTTCTCGCTCATTCTAATTTCCTAATTGCCTTAATGTTGATGGGTTAACTTAATTGGGATCTTTTTAAAGAAAATCAAAAACCGTTTATGAAAGTATGACAAAGGTATTTGTAAACGCAAGCTAGCCACAGCTCCACTTGCCAAATATGCATGTAGTTGTTAGCTCTATTGTCTCCTTTAATAGCTCTACTTGCCATATATTCCATGTATTGACCCCTCGGGGCTGCTACGTTTCATGTTGCAGGATATTTCGATTCTGAGTGATCGATTTAGGCCACGGTACTCCACTCGGCACTTGTTCACTTATGGGAAATTTGAAGAATGGAGGATTTACTATATTTATGTTGCTCTTGAATAAGTTGAGCTAGCCTTGATCTAAGCTTTTATTTGTAATAATGATACTCTGGATCTTCGTTATTTGTGATACACGGATATTTTGTTATGTTATTCATCTTATTCTATTGTGAGCCAATGAACCGATCCAGGGATTGGCATGTCACATAGAAGCTACGGTCTTTTCAGAACCGTAGTGTTACATGAACGAATGCCAACGACTACAACAAATTATGAAAATTCACTTTGATTTAATTTATGATAAATTGAGTTCTTCTAATCCAAATTAGAAATGAACTCCCACTCAAAAACGACATCCCTCATGCCTTTTTGGTGATTACATGAACCAAATCCACTACACCAAGTCCGATCATGACGTGAGTCGGTATAGCTTCAAAGGCGAGCATCAAATGGGCATCATATCTACTATATGACTCATTCTTAACCTTTTGGTCCGTGTTCCGAGGCCATGTCTGTACATGCTAGTCTCGCCAAGTTAGAATCTTAGTATTCGCGTGTGTAACTGTCTTACACCCGAGATATGTTCGTGGATTCAAGTACACCTGATCATCACGTGATGTCTTGAAGCGACGAAACATTGTCGGTGCATACTTAAGGAAGAACACATTTTTATCTTGATATCTAAAATGAGGGATCATCTTATTATGCTAATAAAACGCCAAACAAGCAATATAAGATGCAACAAACATCTCATGTTAATAAGTGAGATGATATGGTTCTTCCATATGATCTCCATCATGTGCACTGTGGTATGATCTCTATCATACCTCTATGTGTAAGGCCAAGGTCTATGGAACCTACATGTTATGTGTGTTGTAAGAGTATCATCTCATACTTCTACTTATAACATTACCATATCATGACACTAGCCTAGCAATAATCTAAACTAGACGCCTCTAATTTATCCATTGCAAGTTTTACGTGGCTTAGGGCTTTCGAAGATAGAACTGTTCTTACCTACGAACATGAACCACAACGAGGATAACCAAATTGTTGACAACTCATTGCAAATTAGATATTGACTATAGTAGGAGAGACAGACACCCGCTAGCCACTTATGCAAACTAGTTGCATGTCAAGCGTGGAATAGGTCTCATGTGCAAGGACATGTAAAGTTTGTCCGGGCCGCTTCATCCCACTATGCCACCAATATCCAAAGTACAAATAAGAAGCAATAAAATGATAATCATTGCCCACATACTCATATGTGTACTACCCGTGCAAAGCATCTACGCATAGATCCGGCTCTAATACCACTGTAGGGTTCGCAGCATAGAAAACAAAAAATTTCCCACGATGGGAACAACTATGTACCAAGATCTATCTACTAGATACAAGCAACGGGTGGATATACATCCATAGAATACAAACCCTCAAAGACCGAATAGTGTTAACGAGGTTGTACTTGTGGATGATGTAGACGAACGCTTGCCGATCTCAAGATCGTGATGAAGTCCATCTGGTCCAGCCGGTCCAGCACCATCAAGTCCAGCACCGCAAAGCAATGGTGCATCCGTGATCGCACACACGTCCGGGTATCCCGACAACCTCCGCGCCCTCGCTCCAGCGAAGCAGTAGAAGCAACAAATACTTCCAGAAAAAGCCACCAGGAACATGTATCTCGCTGATCCGAGACCATGGGGAAATTCTAAAGGGGGAGAGATCCTTCGTGAGGAGGTGTACTTTGAGAGGAGGAGAGGGGGGCACCCCAATGGGCATGGCGCCAGCCATGGTGGCTGCCACCACCTCTTCCACATTCATGTAGGTGGAGCTCCCACTCAAAATGAAAAGTCTCCACTCCCATAGAAGAGCCTCCACTCAAAAATCCACTCACATGCATTAAATTTCCACCAAATTTTAATGCAAGCTCTCATTTAAATAAAACTCTTTTATTTATTTGTTCAGAATTTTTTCAATTACTTTAATTAAAAAACATTCACATAAAAACCCTTGCTAGTATTCCATTTCACATGCAGAACTAGTTTCAACAATTTCAACCGAAACAGTTTCGGTGTCTAGTGAAATAAATTCATGTGCTTTCTTTTTCTTTCTCTGGCATATTATTTGCTCCGAATGGTGTCGGTAGCCCTTAAGTGTGTCACCCTACGGTTCGTGAATAATGTAGACATGATCAAGACCCCTCTCCGATCAATAATAAGCAGCGGGACATGGAGATCCGTACTGACTCACATATTCAACGATGACTTCTGTGATCGTGTAAACCTTATACGCATGTAACTCAATCCCTTTGTCTCGTGATATATTACATGTCCGAGATTCGATCATCGGTATCTCCATACCTAGTTTGATCTCGTTACCGACATGTACTATTTTCTCGTTCCCGTGATAAAACATTCTAGTGATCAAATCACTTGCTTGCAAGCTAATCATTGTGATATCACCGAGATGGCCCAGAGTATATCTATCTGTCATGGGGATGGAAAAATTCCACTATTGATCCATGAGCCTCAACATAACGCCTTCGTAGCACTGAACCCACCTTTATAGTCACCCTATTATGGTGTGACGTTTGATGTTATCAAGATACTCTTTCGGTATTAGTGATTGACATGATCTCATGGTCTAAGGACTAAGATTACTGTAGGGGTTCGTAGCATGGAAAACAAAAAATTCTACCGCATGCAAACAAACAAGCCAAGATCTATCTACTAGATTGTAGCAACGAGTCGATAGAGGAACTCACCCTCGAAGATTCCAAAGCGGTTAACGAGAGCGGATTCTCGTGGGTGATGTAGTCATACTCTTGCCGATCTCAAGATCGTGTAGACGATCCTTCCGGCGCTGCGTTCCGGCAGCGCTTCCACAGTCGGTCACACGTTCGGTACTCGATGAAGACCTTCCTCTCCCTTGTTCCAGCTGGCAGCGGAGGTTGTAGCACTCTCCTCGCAATTCCGGCAGCATGACAGCGTGGTACCGGAAGTAGAGGGGAGATCTCGCAGGGCTTCGCCTTAAGCCGGAGCGAGTATGGTGGACTATGAGAGAGGCCTTGGCGATCTAGGATTTAGAGGCACCAAGGGAGGAGGCTAGGCTGGTGGCTAGGGCTTGGGGAGAGCCCCAACTTGGCGGCTAGGGCAAACCCTAGGGCGGCGGCGACTTGTCGTCGCCGGCGGCTAGGGCTTGGGTTTTCGTGGAGAGAGGTGTAGGGAAGAGGGGCACACCTGCCCCTCCTTTTATAGGTGGGAGGGCGCCGGCCAAGGGGAGGGAGTCCTCCCCCAAGTCGGCCTCCTTGGCCGGCGGGTGGAGGGAGAGGAACTCCTCCCCAAGTAGGTTTCCTACTCTCCCTCCACCAAGCAAAACTGCCGTTTGACTTTTCAAATTGGCATTTGACTTTTCAAACTAGGATTTGATTTATCCCTTTATTTTGCTCAGCCATGATACCTAGTACATGCTGCAACCATTCCACATTGTCATGACACATTCATGTACCCTTCCCCTCCGGAGTGCCGGACCTTCCGGAGCCTTCTATAACATTCCCGATGAAAACACCGGAATCATTCCCCAACTCCGAAACAGGACTTTCCTTATATGAATCTTATTCTCCGGACCATTACGGATCTCCTCGTGATATCCCGGATCCCATCCGAGACTCTGAACAACATTCAGTCTCTTACTCATCATTCCATAACTACTCAACAACATCGAATCCTTAAGTGTGTCTCCCTACGGTTCGTGAATTATGCGGACATGATCGAGACACTTCTCCGAACAATAACCAATAGAGGAATCTGGAAATTCATATGGCTCCCGCATATTTATACGATTACTTTGCGATCGAATGAACCACTTACATACGATACCAATTTCCCTTTGTCTCACGATAGTTTACTTATCCGAGGCTTTGATCGTCGGTATCTCTGCATACCTAGTTCAACCTCGTTACCGATAAGTACTCTTTTCTCGTTCCCGTGGTATGTGATCCCTTGTGAGACAGTCACATGCTTGCAAGCTAATTGGATGACATTCAACCGAGAGGGCCCAAAGTATATATATCCGTCATATGGATGGACAAATCGCACTCTTGATCCATGTGTCTCAACCCATACTTTCCGAACACTCAATGCCACCTTTATAGCCACCCAGTTACGTTGTGGTGTTTGATGTCATCAAAGCATCCTTCCGGTGATAGTGATCAGCATCATCTCATGGTCGAAGGAATTAGGTTACTATGTATCAGAAAGCTTATAGCAATTGAACTATTAAAATGACTTGATCTTTATGCTACGCTTATCTATAGGAGTATGTCCTTCATACCATTCTCCTAATGATATGATCTTGTTGTTAATAACATCTCAATGTTTATGATAGGGAAACCACAATCATCTATTAACCAACAAGCTAGTATTATGAAGAGGCTTTACTAGGGACTCTTATTTAGTTTACAAATCACACAAGTATTAATGTTTCCTTGTTAATACTGTTATAGCATGAATATAAACATTTATCATAAACACAAAGATATAATAATAACTACATTTATTATTGCCTCTAGGGCATATCTCCAATAGTTTCCCACTTGCACTAGAGTCAACTAATCTAGATTACATGGTAATATACCGAACACCCATGGCAGTTTGGTGTTGGTCATGATTTGCCCTCGGGAGAGGTTTAGTTAATGGATCCGCCACATTCAGATCTGTGTGTACTTTTCAAATCTTTATGTCACCATCTTGGACATGTTCTCGAATAGCGTGAAAATGTAGCTTGATGTGCTTCAGCTTCTTGTGTGACCTTGGTTCTTGCGCATTGGCTATGGCGCCCATGTTATCACAGTAGACAGACATTGGGTCCAGCGCCCTTGGAACCACACCGAGCTCTGTAATGAACTTCTTCATCCATATCGCTTCTTGTGAAGCCTCCGAAGCAGCTATGTATTCTGATTCAGTTGAAGATCTCGCCACAACGCTTTGCTTTGCACTCCTCCAGCTAACTGCTGCACCATTCAAAGTAAATACGTATCTAGATTGAGATCATCTGGATCGGTGTTCCAACTAGCATCGGTGTAACCATTAACAACGAGCTGTTCATCACCTCCATAAGAAATAACCATATCCTTAGTTCTTCTCAAGTACTTAAGGATGTTTTTGACCGCTGTCCAATGATCCACTCCTGGATCACTTTGATATCTGCTAGTCAAACTAACAGCATATGCAATGTCGGGTCTAGTACATAGCATGGCATACATTATAGATCCTATGGCTAAGGCATAGGGAGTCTTACTCATTCTTTCTCTATCTTCTGCCGTTGCAGGACTTTGAGTTTTACTCAAGGTCGTATTGGGCAACATGGGCAAGAACCCTTTCTTGCTATCTTCCATTCCAAACCTCTTTAGAACTTTGTCCAAATATGTACTTTGTGACAATGATATTAGTGTCTCGATCTATCTCTATAAATCTTTATGCCTAATATGTAAGCTGCTTCGCCAAGATCTTTCATTGAAAAACTATTATTCAAATATTCCTTGACACTATTAAGAAGGTATACATCATTCCCAATCAACAATATGTCATCTACATATAGTATTAAGAATGCTACAGAGATCCCACTCACTTTCTTGTAAATACAAGATTCTCCATAAGTTTGTATAAAACCAAAACTTTTGATTACCTTATCAAAATGTTGATTCCAACTTCGGGATGCTTGCTTCAACCCATATATGGACCGTTGAAGTTTGCATACCTTGTTAGCGTCTTTAGGATCGACAAAACCTTTGGGTTGCATCATATACAACTCTTCATCAATGTCTCCATTGAGGAATGTTGTTTTGACATCCATCTGCCATATCTCATAATCATAATATGCAGCGATTGCTAACATAATCCTCATAGACTTTAGCTTCGCTACTGGTGAGAAAGTCTCATCGTAGTCAACTCCTTGAATTTGTCGAAACCCTTTTACGACAAGTCGAGCTTTATAGACAATAAAATTACCATCAGCATTTGTTTTCTTCTTGAAAATCCATTTGTTCTCGACAGCCTTCCGGCCATTCGGTAAGTCCACCAAAGTCCATACTTGGTTTTCGTACATGGATCCAATTTTGGATTTCATGGCGTCTTGCCATTTATTGGAATTTGGGCTCATCATCGCTTCCTCATATGTTGCAGGGTCATCGGTGTTGTCCACCAACATGACACTCATAACGGGATCATACCAATCAGGAGTGGTACGAGTTCTTGTTGACCTGCGAGGTTCTGTAGCAACTTCAACCGAAGTTTCATGATCATCATCATTAGCTTCCTCTCTTATTGGTGTAGGCGCCACATGAACTTCTTCCGGTGCTGCGCTACTCGCAAGTTCGAGAGAAGGTTCAACAACCTCGTTGCGTTCTACTTTCCTTCCAATCACTTCTTTCGAGAGAAATTCCTTCTCTAGAAAGGATCCATTCTTGGCAACGAAGATTTTGCCTTCGGATCTATGATAGAAGGTATACCTAATAGTTTCCTTCGGGTATCCTATGAAGACGCATTTTTCCGCTTTGGGTTCAAGCTTGTCCGGTTGTAACTTCTTTACATAGGCTTCGCAACCCCAAACTTTGAGGAATGACAATTTAGGTTTCTTCCCAAACCATAATTCATACGGTGTCGTTTCAATGGATTTATATGGTGCCCTATTTAAAGTGAATGCGGCGGTTTCTAATGCATAACCCCAAAATGATAGCGGTAAATCTATAAGTGACATCATAGAACGAACCATATCCAAGAGAGTTCGATTACGACGTTCGGACACACCATTACGCTGTGGTGTTCCCGGTGGTGTCAATTGTGAAAGTATTCCACATTTCTTCAAATGCTCGCCAAACTCGTAACTTAGATATTCACCTCCACGATCAGAACGTAGAAATTTAATATTCTTGTTACGTTGATTCTCTACCTCACATTGAAATTTCTTAAACTTCTCGAAAGTTTCGGACTTATGTTTCATGAAATAGATATACCCATATCTACTCAAGTCATCCGTGAAGGTAAGAACATAACTGTAACATCCTCAAAATCATGTTTCAAACTCATGCATATCATCCATGCATCCATAATCATTTAGGGTTTCATTTTCAGAAAACCATTTCAAAACACGAGCATATGAGCTCATTATTTTATGTGATCAGCATTTGAAAAAAATGCTACTCTCTAGTGAGAGATTGTTGTTCATGAAACCAAACTTTGTTGTCTTATTGATCTCAGGTTGTTTTGCTAAAATTGCTAAGGTTTAAACCAAAAATCTCAAAGCAAATACAATTTCAAAACCAATTTCAAAACCAATATCAAACAAGTGCTATGTCACTGTTTATTCTATTTTATTTCAAATGACCAAGCCAATACAAAGTGACCACTTGATTTTATGCCCAGAAGTGTGAATGTTGCACCCTACAAAATCCTGGAAAAAGTTTGAATTCAAAATCTTTTGAAATCATTTGAAAATCATTCCAGAAAATCAAAACAGAAATAGAAAAGTCATAAAGAAAAGGAAAAAGGCTGGCGCTGCTAATCTAGCTCAACTAAGGAAACATCCCATTTAGCCCACCCGGGTTCCCCCTCTCTCTTTCACTCGCAGACGCACCCACTGAGTCACTGACGCCAGGACCCCACCCCCACTCCGTTTCTCTCGCAGACAACTGGGCCTCGTCCACGTCACCGTCGTCTTCCCCAAAATTTCGCGACGAACACGTCGCCGCGGGCCGTTGCTGGTGTTGATTCCGCGGCATAATTGCCATTGATTCTCCAAGCGTTTCTTGTCGAGCCCCTGCCTACTTAAACCCCTCCCTCTCGCGGCCATTTCCCCCAACAAAGCCAACCCGAAGCGCCCCCAGGCTGCGAGTATTCATCGCCGCAACCCCGCTGTTCCGACGACCTCGCCGACGAATTCCGGTGAGCACCGCACCCCCCTCTGTCCGTGGTTCATACTATCATACTCTACAGCTCCGTGCGCATCTACTGACACCTTCCATTTGCTCGCGCATGGCCTGCAGCCTCGGCAACGTCAACGACAGAGCGTCGCCGCCTTCTGCTCAAACTCCGGCGACCTTTCCCCGTAAGTGCCAGCCGCCCCTTGCCCTCTGTTTGATACGCATAGGATCCTCAGCGTCTTGCGCATCTAACGGTGCCCTCCCCTTGTCTTAGCGCGGTTCAGAACATCGCCAACATCGACGAGCCGAAGCCACAGCCGCCAGGGACTACTCCGACGAGCAATCCGCGACGACTCCGAGCGCCCCTTCGCCAACCAGAGACACGTTGAGCTTCACCGCGTCACTGCGGTTCTGGTGAGCATCCTCTCCCCTCCCCGGGCGACCTAGAACGCCGGCACCGCCACGGTCAGAGCGCGCCGCCGCCAGTCGCCGCCGCTAGCGCCGCTCATCTCTGGTCAATGCATTCAGGAACGTTAGATGTAGATCTTACGGCTAGGATTAGAACTTAAACGAAGGGGTACGAGCGCATCTGAGCCACTAGATCTGACTAAAATCCTACGGCTCGCAGAGACCGATCCGCACAAATCGGTACGCGCATATAGGATAGCGCCGCATGGCAGCTGTTAGGGTTTAAAAATAGAATTTGAATCAGATTATTGTTTGAATTTGATTTAGCTATAACTTTTGATCCCCACGTTAGATTTTGACAAATTTTATACCGTTGCAATTAGGAGAGCAAGCCCTTTCTATTTATGCAATGTGTTTAATGTTTTGCCTCTGTTAAAATGGTTTTATTTGCAGAAACATGTGTAGGGCTTATTTGAGTATATGAAATGTTTAGGAATTGCTTTTAGTGTTAAATAAATTTGGTTTGGTAGGTTCTTGACTTGTTTAGGATTCAGTACTATGCACTT
Source organism: Avena insularis (assembly GCA_023614405.1). Lineage (NCBI taxonomy): Eukaryota > Viridiplantae > Streptophyta > Magnoliopsida > Poales > Poaceae > Avena > Avena insularis. Next base: position 21,127,708 of record CM042690.1, on the reverse strand, counting down.
GCTTGGTTGAGTTTTAAAAATCATCACTTAGCATTTTGCATGCATGCATATATTTTTGCTTGTATATGTTTTGTGTGTAATTTGTTGCTACCAATCTTTGTGTAGATTTTGGAGCTAGTGATTGTGATTGTGAGGAGTGCTACTCTCCCAACTACCAAGGCAAGTGGTACTTCATTAATAATTTTATCCTATGTTTTCTACTAAGCATTAGAAATATTTTGTTAGACTTGCATGCTATATTTTGCTTATATGCCATGATGGGAAATCCTAGTAGTTGTAGATTTGCTAAGGAATTTCTAAGTTACTATCTATGCCATGCTTAGCCTAGCTAGTAGCAAACAAGGGTTGGTGAAAATATACATGCTATGATGACAATATTTCTAAGTCTTTGGACTTGTGTTTTACCTAATAAAACAACTAAGTTAATGAAACACCTGGGTGGAATGGAAGGTTTGGTTTATGTTGAGTGGTTACACAAGGCCCATTTTTATGGTTTACCTTGTGTATCTCACTTGTGGTAAGCCACCCAGGAACAAAGAGATTTTAGAGGCCAAGTGTTAAGAAGCTTCTAGTGCAGCCACTTGGCAATATCGGCTCTACTGGACCATATAGGTTGCTAGAACTTAGCCATTTGGACAGTTGGTGGTAGTGGGAATGATAGGTTGGAGCGCGTCCATTTGGTCTAAGGAAAGGCTTCTGAAAGGTCTTGTCTTGGTGAAACCAAGTCTGGTGGGGAAAGTGCACAACCTCTGCAGATGGAAAAATCTAAGTACTTAGCCAAGTCCATGGCAATGGACAACTTGATCATCAAGACAATGAAGCTATCAAGAATCTCCTCATCCCAATTTCTAAGTAAAAATTTGTGGGTGAACAAGGGTGAAGGGCCTCAATGTCTATTGGTGGTTCCTTGGGAAAAGTTTTGACAAAGAAAAACTTAGTGATTTCAACTAATAGGCAAAACCTATTTTGAGCAAAGCAAGCCAAGCTACACTTAGCCAAATTGCATATAGTATCTAGTCCACTTAAAATTTTACTAAGGTATCACTTGCCAATACTATTCCAAAGTATTGACCCACTGTGGCTGTAACTTGTGATGTTGCAGGTTACTCTGATGAGGATTAGGTGTCATGAGTCTACACTCAACATGTTTGCCTGTGGCACATGAAGATGAAGACTTTTGTTTATTTACTTATTCAAACTCTTGTATTAGGCCTGTGGCCTTGGAGTTGTAAAAACTATGTTTATCTCTGGAATGGATGTAATAAATGACCTTTGTATCTGTGTACTTCATCTTAAACTGTGGATGCTAGCAATGATCCAGGGACTAGCATTGCAATCACAGGGATCCTTTTTCCTTTATAAAGGAGGGATCTTACAATAACGATAACCACCGCGCGATGCTACACTCATTGGACCACATACATCGGTATGTATGATTTCCAATAAGTCCGTAGCTCGCTCCATCATACCAGAAAATGGAGTCTTAGTAATTTTACCCATCACACATGCTTCGCATCTTTCAAGTGATTCAAAATCAAGTGATTCAAGAAGTCCATCGGAATGGAGTTTCTTCATACGCTTCACTCCAATATGACCAAGACGACAGTGCCACATATAGGTCGAGTTATCGCTCAATTTCAAACGTTTAGCTTCAATGTTATTAATATGTGTATTTCACTATTGAGATTAAATAAGAATAGACCATCTATCAAAGGTGCATGTGCATAAAACATATTACTCATATAAATCGAACAACCATTATTCTCAGACTTAAACAAGTAACTGTCTCGCAACAAACATGATCCAGATATAATGTTCATGCTCAACGCAGGCACCAAATAACAATTATTTAAGTATAAAACTAATCCCGATGGTAGATGAAGAGGTAGCGTGCCGACCGCGATCACATCAACCTTTGATCCATTTCCAACGCTTATCGTCACCTCGTTCTTCGCTAGCTTCCGTTTATTCTGCAGTACCTGTTTCGAGTTACAAATATGAGCAACCGAACCAGTATCAAATACCCAGGCACTACTATGACTACTAGTGAGATACACATCAATAACATGTATATCGGATATACCTTTCTTCTTGATGTTGCCGTTCTTCAAATCTGCCAAGTACTTTGGGCAATTCCGCTTCCAGTGACCTTCTCCCTTGAAGTAAAAGCACTCAGTATCAGGCTTAGGTCCAGCCTTGGTCTTCTTCGCCGGTGCGGCAACTTTCTTATCGCCCTTCTTGAAGTTTCCCTTTTGCTTAGACTTGCATTTCCTGAATTTGGTGGTCTTATTGACCATCAACACTTGGTGCTCTTTCTTGATCTCCACTTCTGCAGATTTCAACATGGAGAAGAGTTCTGGCAACTGCTTGTTCATGCTTTGCATATTGTAGTTCATCACAAAGTTCTTGTAACTTGGTGGCAGTGATTGGAGGACACGATAAATCCCCAAAGCATTAGGAATCACTATACCCAAGCTTTGGAGTTTGTTTGCGTGCCCAGACATCTTAAGCACATGCTCACTGACGGAGCTGCCCTCTTCCATCTTGCAGTTAAAGAACTTTTCAGAAGCCTCATAACTCTCAACTGCCGCGTGAGTCTCAAATATCAATTTGAGTTCACGGACAATATCATGTGGGTCATGGTTCTCAAACCTTTTCTGAAGCTCCGATTCCAAACCATACAAGATAGCACACTGAACTGTGGAGTACTGATTCTTCCGAGCGAGGTAAACGTTCTTTACTTCATCGGTAGCATCAGCTGCAGGCGGGTCACCCAGCGGTGCATCCAGCACATAGGTCAAATTACCATCATTGAGGACAATCCTCACATTGCGGAACCAATCATGAAGTTGCTTCCATTGTTTTTCAACTTTTCTTTCTCTAGGAACGCATTAAAATTGATGGTAGGGGCCGCCATTGATCCACAACATATTTGCAATAGTTTAGACTAAGTTTATGACAAATTGAGTTCTAATTAATAGTTAAATTAATCTAGGTGAACTCCCACTCAAAACAATATCCCTCACATTGTTTTACTGATTACACGAACCAAATCCACCACATCAAAACCGATCATCACGAGAGTTGATGTAGCTTCAATGGCGAACAATCGACATGTTCATCATATCTACTATATGATTCATGCTTTACCTTTCGGTGATCCGTGTTCCGAGACCATGTTTGTACATGCTAGGCTCGACAAGATCAAACCTTAGCTTCCGCATGAGCAAATTTGGCTTGATCCAGTTGTATACACTTGCGGAATCTAACACACCCGATCATCACGTGGTGCTTCGAAACAACAAGCTTTAGCAATGGTGCTTACTAAGGATGAACACTTTAAAACTTGAAATTTATGTGCATGAGGGATCATCTTATAATGCTGAAGGGTTTCGCAGCATAGTAAATCAAAATTTTCTACGGATGCGAACGGGAAAAGCCATCCAATCTAGGAGATGCAAACAACGAGAGAGATAGATGAGATCTTCATACCCTTGAAGAAATCGCACAGCGGAACGTTCAATAGAACATGGTTGATGTAGTCGTACTAGCCTTCTCCTCCTCGCGATCCGATCCGATCCAACGCCGCAAGAGGCGACGCCTCCGAGAGATGCACACGTATGGCACCTCGACGTCTACTCCTTGCTCGGTCCAGCAAGTGGGGTGGAGAGATAGATTGGATCTACAACACGACGGCGTGGTGCAAAGGTGGAGAGTTTCTGCGGCAGGGCTTCGCCTATGCGCAGTCGGGAGAGAGAGAGATCTGGAGGGCAGCAGTATGGCGGCTAGGGTTGAAGGAGTGGGGGAGGAGGGCAACGCCCCTGCCCTCTATATATAGGGGGTTGTCCGGACCCATTGGCCCCTCCTCCAAGCCCTAGGGCGGCGGCCCCAAGGGTTGGAGTGGGGGGCAAGTTTCCCCCCTCCTTCTAGAAGCTCTCCCTAGGGTTTCCCCTAGGGCTTGGCCGGCTGGGCCTATGGGGCCTTGTGCCCCTAGCCCAATGCGGCCAGGGCAGTCCCTCATAGGCCCATGCGCCCTCCCAACAAGTGGGGCCACGTTGGTCCCACTCCAGAAGGTTCTAGAAGCTTCTGGTACAATACCGAACAATCCAAAACAATTCCGAAACACAAAAACTGCTTTCCCTTATATGAATCTTATTCTCCGGACCATTCCGGAACCTCTCGTGACATCCTGGATCTCATCCGAGACTCCGGACAAAAACTCATAAACCAATTATCGATTATATCCTAGCGTCGAGACACGTTAAGTGTGTGACCCTACGGGTTCGAGAATATGCAGACATGATCTTCTATCAATAATCAACAGCGGGGTCTAGAAACCCATATTGACTCCCACTCATTCATCGATGATCATATCGGATGAACCACGATGCCAGGATTCAATTAATCCCATATATATATTCTCTTCGTCACACGATATTTTACTTGCCCGAGATTCGATCGTCGGTATCGGCAAACCTAGTTCAATCTCGTTCACAGCAAGTACTTTACTCATTCTATAATCCGATATCACTTTGTGATTAACTCCTTAGCCACGTGCTTGCAAGCGGTGTTGACATCGATTATCGAGTGGGTCCGAAGTATATCTCTCTGACTTGGGAGGGACAAATCCCATCTCGATACATACAACCCAACAAGTACTTTCCGATCACCTGAGAGACACCTTTATGATCACCCTCTCATAGGATGACGTTTGATGACCTCAAAGCTTTCTTCCGATACCAGGGAGTTGCATTATCTCATGGTCTAAGGAATACAATATTTGACATAAGAAAAAGCTTCACAAAGATGAACACGATGACACGATCTAATTGCTCTGCTTGATTTGGGTCTGTCCTCATATCATTCTCCCAATGATATGATCTCATTATTAATCGACAACTCATGTCTATGGTTAGGAAACCTTAACCATCATTAATCAATGAGCTAGTCCATAGAGGCATACTAGGGACACGGTGTTGTTCATAAACCACACAAGTATCAAAGTTTCCGCTTAATACAATTCTAGCATGGAATATAAACTTTATCATGAACAAGAATTATAATAATAACATCTTTATTATTGCCTCTAAGGCATAATTCCAACAGTCTCCCACTTGCACTAGAGTCAATAATCTAGTTTACATCTGGCAACAATCTAACACCCATGGCCTTGAGGTGCTGATCATGTTTTACTCGTGGAAGAGGTTTAGTCAACGGATATGCGACATTCAGATCCATATGTACTTTTCTAATCTTCAGATCTCCATCTGTTATATAATCTCGAATTATATGAAACTTGCGGTTGATGTGCTTGGTCTTTGGATGATATCTTGGTTCCTTAGCTAGTGCTATGGCGCCAGTGTTGTCACACAATATCTCCAGTGGGTCCAAGGCACTTGGAACCACACCAAGCTCAGTGATGAAGTTCCTGATCCAAACTCCTTCACTTGACGCTTCTGCAGCAGCCATGTATTCCGCTTCTACTATAGATCCCACGATCACGCTTTGCTTGCAGCTTCTCCAGCTCACAGCTCCTCCATTCAAAATATAAACGTATCCTGTCTAAGATTTAGAATCATCCTTGTCGGTGTCGAAAATAGCATCGACGTAACCTTTACGACGAGCTGTTCATCACTTCCATAGACTAAAAACATTTCTTTAGTCCTATTTAGATACTTTAGGATGTTATTTACGGCTGTCCAGTGTTCCACTCCTGGATCACTTTGGTATCTTCTCGTCAAACTAAGAGCATTGGATACATCCGGTCTGGTACATAGCAGGGCATGCATGATAGAACCTATGGCCGAGGCATAAGGCACTTTGCTCATAGCTTCTCTATCGTTTACCGTAGCTGGACACTGAGCCTTGCTCAATATCTTACCTGACAACATAGGCACTGAACCTTTCTTTGCCTTATCCATTCTGAACCTTTTCAGAACTTTGTCTAGGTATGTACATTGGCTTAAAGCTATCAGGCGTCTTTGTTTATCTCTATAGATTTTGGTGCCCAATATATAAGCAGCTTCCCCTAGGTCTTTCATTGAAAAACATTTGTTCAAATAACTCTTCACATCGTTAAGCACATCAATGTCATTTCTGATAATCAATATGTCATCCACATATAGTACCAAAAATGTCACTGAGCTCCCACTCACTTTCTTGTAGATACAAGCTTCGTAGCAATTTGGAACAAATCCAAAAGCTCTTGATCACTTGATCAAAACGAAGGTTCCAACTCCGAGATGCTTGCTTCAGTCCATAAATGGAACGCTGAAGTTTGCACACCTTATCAGCATCCTTAGGATCGACAAAACCTTCGGGTTGCATCATATACAACTCTTCATCAATGTTGCCATTGAGGAACGCAGTCTTGACATCCATCTGCCATATTTCATAATCATGAAACGCAGCAATTGCTAATAAAATCCGAATGGACTTAAACATCGCTATGGAGAGAAAGTCTCATCGTTGTCAACACCTTGAACTTGTCAAAAACCTTTCGCGCCAAGTCGTGCTTTATAGACAGTAACATTACCATCCGCGTCCGTTTTCTTCTTGAAAATCCATTTGCACTCAACGGCCTTTCAGTCGCTAGGAGGGTCCACCAAAGTCCATACTTGGTTTTCGCTCATGGATCCCAATTCGGATTGCATGGCCTCTAGCCATTTCTCAGAGTCTGGGCTCATCATTGCTTCCTCATAGTTCGCAGGTTCACTGTTGTCTACTAACAAGACAGTCAAGACAGGGTTACCGTAGCACTCAGGAGGGGCACGTGACCTTGTCGACCTGCGACATTTAGTAGTAGCATCGTCCGAAGCTTCATGATCCTTGTCATTAGCTTCCTCTATTGTTGGTGCAGACGGCACTAGAACAATTTCAGGTGCTGCGCTACTCTCCAACTCAAGAGAAGGTTCAATAACCTCGTCTAGCTCTACTTTCCTCCCACTCACTTCTTTCGAGAGAAACTCCTTCTCAAGAAAGGATCCGTTCTTTGCGACAAACACTTTGCCTTCGGATCTGTGGTAGAAGGTATACCCAATCGTTTCCTTAGGGTATCCTATGAAGACGCATTTCTCCGCTTTGGGTTCGAGCTTGTCCGGCATCAACTTCTTGACGTAAGCTTCGCATCCCCAAACTTTAAGAAACGACAACTTAGGTTTAGCACCAAACCACAGTTCATACGGTGTCGTCTCAACGGATTTAGATGGTGCCCTTTTTAAAGTGAATGCAGCGGTCTCTAATGCATAACCACTAAATGATAACGGCAAATCTGTAAGAGACATCATCGATCGCACCATATCCAATAAAGTTCGATTCCGGCATTCAGACACACCATTGCGCTGTGGTGTTCCGGGTGGCGTGAGTTGTGAAACGATTCTGCTTGCTTTAAGATGCGTGAGAAAATCGTAACTCAAATATTCACCTCCACGATCGGATCGTAGAAATTTAATTTTCCTGTTACGATGGTTTTCCACTTCGTTCTGAAATTCTTTGAACTTTTCAAACGTTTCAGATTTATGTTTCATTAAATAGATATAGCCATATCTATTTAAGTCATCAGTAAAAGTGAGAAAATAGCGATATCCACCGCGCGTCGAAACACTCATTGGTCCGCATACATCGGTATGTATGATTTCCAACAAGTCTGTTGCTCGCTCTATTATTTCGGAGAACGGGGTTTTAATCATCTTGCCCATGAGGCACGGTTCGCACGTGTCAAATGATTCAAAATCAAGAGACTCCAAAAGTCCATCAGAATGGAGTTTCTTCATGCGTTTTACACCAATATGACCTAGATGGCAGTGCCACAAATAAGTTGAATTATCACTATCTACTTTGCATCTCTTAGCCTCAATGTTATGGATGTGTGTTTCATTGCTTTCGAGATTCAGAAGAAATAAACCATTCATAGCAGGTGCATGACCATAAAAGATGTTACTCATATAAATAGAACAACCATTATTCTCTGATTTAAATGAATAACCATCTTGCAATAAACACGATCCAGATATAATGTTCATGCTAAACGCAGGCACATAATAACACTTATTAAGGTTTAAAACTAATCCCGAAGGTAAAACTAAGGAGAGCGTGTCGACGTCCATCACATCAACTCTTGATCCGTTGCCAACGCGCATCGTCACCTCATCCCTTGCTAGCCGCCGTCTATTCCCTAGCTCCTGTTTCAAGTTACAAATATTAGCAACTGAACCAGTATCAAATACCCAGGCACTACAACGAGCGCTAGTAAGGTAAACATCAATAACATGTATATCAAATATACCTTTAATGGTGCCAGCCTTCTTGTCCGCTAAGTACTTTGGTGACCCTTGTCCTTGCAATAGAAGCACTCAGTGTCCGGCTTAGGTCCAGACTTGAGCTTCTTCTCAGCAGGGGCAACGCGCTTGCCGCTGCCTTTCTTGAAGGACTTCTTTGCACCCTTACCTTTCTTAAAGCTGGGGGGCTTGTTGACCATCAACACATGATTATCTTTCTTGATGTCCACCTCCGCAGCTTTCAGCTTAGCGAAAAGCTCAGTGATCGTATCAGTGGAACCAATCTGATTATGAGTAACTACAAAACCTTTGTAGCTAGGAGGGAGTGATTGCAGAACTCTGTCAATCTTGAGCTCCTCTGGAATCTTGCAGTCCAGTTGCTCAAGGCGTTGAGTGTAGCCCGACATCTTAATGGCGTGCTCACTAACGGAACTCCCTTCCTCCATCTTGCAGTTAAAGAATTTCTCAGAGATCTCATATCTCTCAGAACGGGCCTGAGTCTGAAACATAGTTTTCAGTTCCTCAAGAATCTCAAAGGGCCCGGGGAACTCCTCAAAACGATTTTGAAGGTCCGATTCCATAGCAAACAACATGGTGCTCTTAATCACACCATAATCATCCTTGTGCGACTGATAAACAGCTTTCTCATCAGCCGGCGCATCTACATCAGGGGCGTCACCTAGCGCTTTCTCAAGGACATAGTCCTTTTGTCCGCCAGAGAGAATGATTCTCAGATTGCGGAACCAGTTGGTGAAGTTAGACCCATTGTTCTTAAGCTTTTCTTTCTCAGCAAAAACGTTGAAGTTGAAGTTGGACTTAGCCATTTGATCTACAAAATTTGCAAGTACAATTTAGACTATGTTCATGATAACTAGTTCAACTTAATCAAATTACTAGATGAACTCCCACTAAATTCAACATCCCTCAAGTTGTTTAGTGAACATTATCCAAATTCACCACACCTAATCCGATCTTCTTGAGAAGAGGTGTGGTTTCAATGGTGGACAACAAAGTGTCGATCATATCATTCATATGACTCATGCTTAACCTTTCGGTTCATGTGTTCCGAGGCCATGTCTATACATGCTAGGCTCGTCAAGTAAAACCCAAGTATTGCCACGTGTGGAAAACTGGCTTGCACCCGTTGTATGTGAACGTAGAGTTTATAGCACCCGATCATCATGTGATGCTTGAACACGACGAACTTTCGCAACGGTGCATACATGGGGAGAACACAGTTTTATCTTGATCTTTAAGTGAGGAATCATCTTATAATGCTACCGTCACGATCTAAGCATAATAAGATACATAAAAGGATAAACATCACATGCATATAATTTTATGTGACATGGTATAGCCAATCTCCGCGTAATGATCTCCATCTTGTGCGTGCCAGCATGATCTCCATCACTCCACCATGATTGCCTCCACCACGAATAGCAACTACAACTATTGCTAACTACTTAGCGATAAAGTAAAGCTATTACATGGCGTATAAGAAGTTGACACACGGGTCATACACAATTATAAAGACAACCATATGGCTCCTGTCAGTTGTGTACTCATCGACATGCAAGTAGTGAAACATCACAAAACATGATCATTGCATACAACATACACATCACATCTTGGGCCATACCATATCACAGAAACACTCCCTGCAAAAACAAGTTAGACGCCTCTACTTTGTTGTTGCATGTTTTACGTGGCTTATGGGAGTAACAAGCTAAGAACGATTCTTACCTACGGAAAGCCACAACGGTGATATTATGGTTGCCAACATCCGGTGTAAATCCCATGACAACTATGGTGAGAGAAACTGGCATCCACCACCCGCATGTGTGGAACAAGCCACACGTCAAGTGCGGAGCCGGTCTCGCGAACGAGGTCGCATAAAGTTGGCCTGGACCGCTTCGATCTCACTATCCCACGTCATAAGAAGTACACAAACAAGAGGCTTGCAACAGAAAACATCAACGCCCGCAACAAGCATGTTGTGTTCTACTCGTGAAACACATCTACGCATAGACCTAGCTCTGATACCACTGAAGGGTTTCGCAACATAGTAAATCAAAATTTTCTATGAATGCGAACGGGAAAAGCCAAGATCCAATCTATGAGATGCAAACAACGATAGAGATAGATGAGATCTTCATACCCTTGAAGAAATCGCACAGCGGAACATTCAACAGAACGTGGTTGATGTAGTCGTACTAGCCTTCTCCTCCTCGCGATCCGATCCGATCCAACGCCGCAAGTGGCGACGCCTCCGAGAGATGCACACGTACGACACCTCGACGTCTCCTCCTTCCTCGGTCCAGCAAGTGGGGTGGAGAGATATATTGGATCTACAACACGACGGCGTGGTGCAAAGGTGGAGAGTTTCATGCGAGGCTTCGCCTCTGTGTGATCGGAGAGAGAGAGATCTAGAGGGCAGCAGTATGGCGGCTAGGGTTGAAGGAGTGGGGGAGGAGGGCTGCGCCCCTGCCTCTATAAATAGGGGCTGTCCGGCCCCCTTGGCCCCTCGTCTAAGCCCTAGGGAGGCGGACCCAAGGGTTGGAGTGGGGGCAAGTTTTCCCCCTCCTTCTAGAAGCTCTCCCTAGGGTTTCCCCTAGGGCCTGGCCGGCTGGGCCTATGGGGCCTTGTGCCCCTGGCCCAATGCGTCCAGGGCACTCCCTCGTAGGCCCACGCCCCCTCCCGACAAGTGGGGCCACGTTGGTCCCACTCCGGATGGTTCTAGAAGATTCCGGTACAATACCGAACAATCCGAAACAATTCTGAAATCCAAAAACTGCTTTCCCTTATATGAATTTTATTCTCTAGACCATTCCGGAACCTCTCGTGACATCCTGGATCTCATCCGAGACTCCGAACAAAAACTCATAACCAATTATCCATTCTATCCTAGCGTCGAGACACGTTAAGTATGTGACCCTATGGGTTCGAGAATATGCAGACATGATCTTCTATCAATAATCAACAGCGGGGTCTGGAAACCCATATTGACTCCCACACATTCATCGATGATCATATCGGATGAACCATGATGCCAGGATTCAATTAATCCCATATATATATTCCCTTCGTCACGCGATATTTTACTTGCCTGAGATTCGATCGTCGGTATCGGCATACCTAGTTCAATCTCGTTCACAACAAGTACTTTACTCGTTCCGTAATCCGATATCACTTTGTGATTAACTCCTTAGCCACGTGCTTGCAAGCGGTGTTGATATCGATTACTGAGTGGGCCCGAAGTATATCTCTCCGACTTGGGAGGGACAAATCCCATCTCGATACATACAACCCAACAAGTACTTTCTGATCACCTGAGAGACACCTTTATGATCACCCTCTCATAGGATGACATTTGATGACCTCAAAGCTTTCTTCCGATACCAGGGAGTTGCATTATCTCATGGTCTAAGGAATACAATATTTGACATAAGAAAAAGCTTCGCAAAGATGAACACGATGACACGATCTAATTGCTCTGCTTGATTTGAGTATGTCCATCATATCATTCTCCCAATGATATGATCTCAATTATTAATTGACAACTCATGTCTATGGTTAGGAAACCTTAACCATCATTAATCAATGAGCTAGTCCATAGAGGCATACTAGGGACACGGTGTTGTTCATAAACCACACAAGTATCAAAGTTTCCGCTTAATACAATTCTAGCATGGAATATAAACTTTGTCATGAAAAAGAATTATAATAATAACATCTTTATTATTGCCTCTAGGGCATAATTCCAACAAATGCTACCGTCGTTAACTAAGCAATACAAGATGCATAAAGGATTAACATCACATGCAATTCATAATATGTGATATGATATGGCCTTTCTTCTTATGCTTCCGATCTCCATCTTCAAGCACGAACATGATCTCCATCATCACCGGCATAGCGTCAAGGTCAATGGCGCCGTTTCATGGTTGTCGTCCACCAACTCCAACTACTACAACTACTTTGAATAGACACGCGGGTCTTAACAGAAAATAAAGACAACCATATGGCTCCTTCCGGTTGCCAACTTACAATAAGGAACATTGCATACATCAAATATAATCACAATCATGGCCATATCACATCACAGCACACCCCTGCAAAACAAAGTTAGACGCCTCTAATTTTCTTTGCATATTTTACGTCGTTTGGGGCTTTCAATAAGTGTCGATATAACTTACGAACAAGAACCACAACGTTGATGTTTGAACTATCAAGTGCCCGTTGTAAATTGGATCTATACTATAATGGAAGAGACAGACACCCGAAAAGCCACTTATGCAATACAAGTTGCATGTTGAGCGTGGAGCAAGTCTCATGAACGATGTCATGTAAGGTTAGCCCGGGCCGCTTCATCCCATCATACCGCAAGATGCAAACTACACAAGAAGCAATTGATAATAAAAGCACCACCGCCCACAATGACCATTGTGTTCTACTCGTGCAACAGATCTACATATAGACACGACTCTGATACCACTTTAGGGGTTCGTAGCATGGAAAACAAAAAATTTCTACCGCATGCAAACAAACAAGCCAAGATCTATCTAATAGATTGTAGCAACGAGTCGATAGAGGAACTCACCGTCGAAGATTCCAAAGCGGTTAACGAGAGAGGATTCTCGTGGGTGATGTAGTCATACTTTTGCCGATCTCAAGATCGTGTAGACGATCCTTCCGGCGCTGCGTTCCGGCAGCGTTTCCGCAGTCGGTCACACGTTCGGTACTCGATGAGGACCTTCCTCTCCCTTGTTCCAGCAGGCAGCGGAGGTTGTAGCACTCTCCTCGCGATTCCGGCAGCACGACGGCGTGGTACCGGAAGTAGAGGGGAGATCTCACAGGGCTTCGCCTTAAGCCGTAGTGAGTATGGTGGACTATGAGAGAGGCCTTGGCGATCTAGGGTTTAGAGGCACCAAGGGAGGATTCTAGGCCGGCGGCTAGGGCTTGGGAAGAGCCCCAACTCGGCGGCTAGGGAAAACCCTAGGGCGGCGACGACTTGTGGTGGCCGGCGGCTAGGGCTAGGGTTTTGGTGGAGAGAGGTGTAGGGAAGAGGGGCACCCCTGCCCCTCCTTTTATAGGTGGGAGGGCGTCGGCCAAGGGGAGGGAGTACTCCCCAAGTCGGCCTCCTTAGCCGGCGGGTGGAGGGAGAGGAACTCCTCCCCAAGTAGGTTTCCTACTCTCCCTCCACCAAGCAAAACTGGCGTTTGACTTTTCAAATTGGCGTTTGACTTTTCAAACTAGGATTTGATTTATCCTTTTATTTTGCTCAGCCATGATACCTAGTACATGATGCAACCATTCCACATTGTCATGACACATTCTTTTACCCTTCCCCTCCAGAGTGCCGGACCTTCCGGAACCTTCTAGAACATTCCCGATGAAAACAACGGAATTATTCCCCAACTCCGAAATAGGACTTTCCTTATATGAATCTTTCTCCGGACCATTCCGGATCTCCTCGTGATATCCCGGATCCCATCCGAGACTCCGAACAACATTCAGTCTCTTACTCATCATTCCATAACTACTCAATAGCATCGAAACCTTAAGTGTGTCTCCCTACGGTTCGTGAATTATGCGGACATGATCGAGACACTTCTCCGAACAATAACCAATAGAGGAATCTGGAAATTCATATGGCTCCCTCATATTTGTACGATTACTTTGTGATCGAATGAACCACTTACATACTACCAATTTCCCTTTGTCTCACGATAGTTTACTTATCTGAGGTTTTGATCGTCGGTATCTCTACATACCTAGTTCAACCTCGTTACCGATAAGTACCCTTTTCCCGTTCCCGTGGTATGTGATCCCTTGTGAGACAGTCACATGCTTGCAAGCTAATTGGATGACATTCCACCGAGAGGGCCCAGAGTATATCTATCTGTCATATGGATGGACAAATCCCACTCTTGATCCATGTGTCTCAACCCATACTTTCCGAACACTCAATGCCACCTTTATAGCCACCCAGTTACAGTGTGGTGTTTGATGTCATCAAAGCATCCTTCTGGTGATGGTGATAAGCATGATCTCATGGTCGAAGGAATTAGGTTACTATGTATCAGAAAGCTTATAGCAATTGAACTATTAAAATGACTTGATATTTATGCTACGCTTATCTATAGGAGTATGTCCTTCATACCATTCTTCTAATGATATGATCTTGTTGTTAATAACATCTCAATGTTTATGATAGGGAAACCACAATCATCTATTAACCAACAAGCTAGTATTATGAAGAGGCTTTACTAGGGACTCTTATTTAGTTTACAAATCACACAAGTATTAATGTTTCCTTGTTAATACTGTTATAGCATGAATGTAAACATTTATCATAAACACAAAGATATAATAATAACTACATTTATTATTGCCTCTAGGGCATATCTCCAACAATTACTTCGTATGATGTTATAGCAATATAAACACAATGACCTTGATCGTAATGCTATACTTTGGATAAATGTTCATCACATCATTACACTAATGTTGTGACCTCGTTATTAACAACATCCAATGTCCATGATCAGGAAACCTTTGATCATCTTGTTAATCAACGAGCTAGTTTATAAGAGAGGCATAACTAGGAACTTCTTTTTTGTTTATTAAACACCAACATGTATTAACGTTTTCGTATTAATACAATTATAGCATGCAAAATAAACATTTATCACAAATAAGGAATACGATAATAACCACTTTATTATTGCCTCTCGGGCATATTCCCTTTAGGTACATCATTTAAAAATCACTGGAATTCCACTCCTGTAAGTCCTCAACGTCCTGAGTCGAATTACGTCAGCATATGTTCCGGTTTCGAGTCGAGGGACTCGAATCTGAAGAAGATCGTGTTGTTTTGTCCTAAGACAGTTAACTGGCACTGATCCGTAGGGAGAGTTAGGCACACGCATCAACAATCCCTACACATTAAAACCATTCTTTGATAAACAGAGAAAAGCTACACCCGAAAATATTGAAGAGTCCTCAGCCGAATCTACGATTCGACTGAACACTCGGGGGCTATTGACATGGTTATACCGCACGGGTACATGACCTTAGCATACCTGGTCCAGTCCAAGGAAGGCCCACAAGAATATACGCGGCCCATGAAGATTTTTGGGTGGCCCAAGCCCATAACGTCTTCGGATCCTTGGAGAGCAAGACTAGAGTAGATAGAATATTCAAAGGGGCAAAACCCTAAAACCTGTAACCGACTCGGTCTGTGCCCAGGACCTGCCTACTTCTATATAAAGGCTAGGAGGACACGACAAGGAGGGCACTTCATACCACCGCATACACACCTCCACGTCAGATTGCATCTGTGCACCCATGTAACTTTCGGTTCCGCCGTAATCAAGAGCAGACAAGCAGGAGTAGGGTTTTCCTCCGGGGGACGGGGGCTGAACCTGGGTAAACCTCGTGTCCCCGTGTTGCTTGTTTGCTAACCGTTCCGCGATCTCCAGCATCCCCATCTTTCCTAAAACCCAAGCTCATAACAATGGGCATTGACGAGATTAAACCTCGTCAAGTAGCACTTATAAGCCTGTATGTCGCAGCCTCACGGGAAATACGGGATTTATTGTTCTTTTGAAAAATCGCAATCAAATTGCAATTGTAGATGAAAGCGAGAAAAGACAAACTGTCCGGGTGACACTCTTGGTCGTAGCAGGTCTATAAATTTGGATCCTAGTTCTAGAATTAAAAAACTGGGTGATGCACCTAGGTTGCAAGTCTGCAACTTGCAGTACTTCAGAAAAGTCGGTAAGCTCCTAGAAGGTTCACACACGCGCGTGCTTGGGCTAGACTTTAGACTGGTTGAGTACGCCGTACGGACAGGCGAATCCAATCGCGCGCTGGCCATCAGATTACTAATTGTGAGACTTGATGAATGGCATAGTTTGGTATTGCAAATGAACGGCTAGGATGACTCCAGAGGTGTTTTGGCGGGAAGCTGGAGGATGGTAAATTCAAATTTAAAACTGCTACGATTATAGCAGTAGAGATAGGTGTAACCAAAAAACACATCATGTGTGGTCGTCTAAATTTTCAGGGTCAATCCAATGAGATTGATGCCTTTAATTATCAAAAATTATAAGTTTATTCAATTATTGGCATCAACATACTGATACAAAACATGCTCGGGACATCATTCATCATCATTATTAAGTTCCATCAGCTGAGAATCCCCATTCATGACAGCAGCACTGAAGATGACGTTTTTTCTTTTTGCAATCCACTGTATAAGGTGCGTGAAAGCCTCTTTGTATGCAGTCTCGATCGCACGACTCCCCAGTGCACTTCTCTAAAAAGCTGCACGTAGGTTCTTTTCCTACGATGCAATACATCACAGAAGAAATTATTTAGTAATATAGTCCATAAAATAAAAATATAAAAAACGCCGGTACTACTTTGAACATTTAGAAACTGCAGGTAAAATATAAAAAATATTGATGCCTACTTGCTTGGCAGGAAGGCAACGTTGAAGACACGATGGCCATGAGCATGAAAGCAATAACAACCATATTGAGCATCCTTGGGTTGGTTTTGTCGAGCGCCATGAGGAAACCAAATGACCGATGCTCGGTGTACAGTTGTGCGTGTTTATATAGAAGCACGATGAAATATTAGATATCGGTTTGTTAATGTCATGTGTTTTATATATCTATCTCTCCCAATTAATATTAGTATATCTTGCAAGTTTTGCATAAAACTAAGAACATAGCTTTTATTTTGCAATGAAATTATGTACCTCATCATTATGGCCTAGTTTTTAATATTGATGATTATACATAGAGACATAATAAAATATTTACATATGGGCATTGTATTTATATATGTATCCCTCCCAATTAATAAGAGCATATCTTGCTAGTTTTTCATAAAAACCATAGCTTTTATTTGCAAAAAAAAACTATGTGTTTCATCATTATGTCCAGGTGTTTAATAATGGTGATTATACATAGAGCCACAATAAAATCTTTAAATATCAACATTGCATTTATATATGCATCTATCCCAACTAATATTAGCATATCTTGATAGTTGTACATAAACATCATAGCTTTTGTTTCGCAAAGAAATTATGTATGTATTCCATCATTATGGCCTAGTGTTTAATATTGGTGATTATCAATAGAGCCACAATAAAATCTTGTAGATATGGGCACTGCATTTATGTCACTATTTGAAACTAATGATGAGATATCTTGTTAGCTCTTACCTATATTTTTTGTGCGTTGGGTTTTGCTCAGTCTCTCTATCTTTCTAGGCGCGTTTGGTAGACTGCGGTGGGCAGTCCCGTGGGTGACAAGTTTGGCCCCTTTGCTTACCTACGGTCCCCCCATGTCGTGGTCAGCACGATATGGAAAGAAGCCCACGCGCAGGCCTGCGAACAACGGCCGAATCCAACATATTCGGGGAGCCAACCTCCCCAATACAGACAATGATCTGGTGCAAGCTCTTCTGGTGCAATGATCTGGCGTGAGCTCTTCCGGTGCAGCGAAAAAGGGGGTGGAAGACATTAGCTCACCTCCTGTCGAAACCTTCTCCTATTTCTACCACTCCGCTCATGAAGGAGACTAGAACCACTATCCCCCCATCTCTGGTCAGTTGTGTCGGTGTGTAGCACCCTCACCTGACAAGGTTGAGTTCATGTGTAAAGTGCAAATCTCTTGATAGGTTCACTAGCACACACAATACAGATTGATATCACATATAATTGTGCATAATGAATACAACGTACATGATCCATAGTTTGTAATCATATTATTGAAATACAACATCAATAATAAGATAGATCTCCATCTTCAAATGTACCACAGGCGAACAATTATCGAGTGGAGTACCACATCCTATAAGGATCACCCGAAAACGGAATAACATGCAACATGAAAGGTTGCAACAAGGAATGGTCCATACATTGAATGGATTAGCAAGTGTCACTAGTATATGGATATAAAATAGAACCTATCAATTACATGAATATTTGGCTAAGTTGAGTTTCAGGCTTATTTGCAGAAAAAAATATTTTATCATATCTTTTCCTACTGGTGTTAATACTTTTAGAATAATTTCGTAAACACATTGGCAAACTGCAAGTTCTCCTACTCCCTTGTTCAAACCACCAAATTTTATTATAAAATTGGAATGTGGAGATTTTATATTAGCTTCAGGTTTTAGTTTCTCAATACTAACCTTAAGTGGGGACATGACTAAATACTTAGATTAATATCTTAGAGCATACAAGGCCGCACCAGTCATAGGGTCATACACGCATAGCTTAGACCATCATTCGGTTAATGATGGTGTGGGATGGATTTTTTATGTTTGTGTGGTGGAGAAGAATGAAGCCGTGTCAGGACATGAAAACACTATATTGGTGAAATAGGACGGCACCGTGGCGCAAAAAAAATGGGAAAAAGGTGGGCGACACAGAGGTATGACACAGCGGGTTGGCTAGGTGGACAAGGGAAAAGGGGTTGTCGCTACTGCGGCACCAATGATGCTGCCAAATTAGAGATTTGTTTCGCACGCCTTACCTTTCACATATTTTCTGCCCCGTGAAGAAGCGATAGTCGCTACTGCGGCTACTCCATCATCCTCACCCACACTAGGTAATTATATTGGTCCACCAGGAATTTCTAACTGTAAAACTTTCCTAAGACAAGCTTCTGCTAACGGTCCTTGAGCTAACTTTGTTTGTCTAGCAAGGTAAGGTGTTATGGGGTAACCCTGGGGTTGGCCCGATCTTTCACGAATTCCACGAGGAACGAGGGGAAAACGGTGGTCGGAGGATGAAATCGAGGAAGACGATGAAAACCACGAACACACACACACCAAAACACGATACACGTCTACTCCTCACGCCGGTGGAAACCGGTCCAACATAATCCCTAGGATCGGTGTTGGGCGAAGCTCGCTCTCCACGCCAACAACGGGGGACGAGGTGCTTGGTGAGATCTTGACGACTTGGGGGCGAGAAACCGAGAACCCAAGGCCTTGTACAACTTGAACGCACTAGGCAAGATCCAAGAGGGGGGTGGATAATCCGGTGCTCCTTGGTAGGAGCATGAGACCAATAGATATAAGTTCCTCAAAGGGTTTCCTTAATATCTATTATTATCCAAGTCAAAGGTTTACAATGGAGGGTGGGGGCTATATATAGTCCAGCCACAAAACAGGGGTAGTTTCGGAACGAAAGGGTAAATTATAGGTAGGGTTACAAGGCACAGGGCCGAACTTAGGCGTTCAGGATCAGACAGGACCGGTAGTACCGGTTCGGTAACCGGTAGTACCGGTGGTGACCGGTAGTACCGCTCCGGGAGCGGTAGTACCGCTTGAGGGCCTGGAGCTTCCGTCGGAGGCGCCTGTGGCGAGCGGTAGGAGGGGGCGGTAGTACCGCTGTCCGGTAGTACCAGTTGCGGGGCCGGTAGTACCGCTTGCGTCTGGAGCGTGGATTGGTTCTTCCTGGAGCGTCCGGTAGCTGGGGCCGGTAGTACCGCTTGGAGCGGTAGTACCGGTCGGCTCAACCGGTAGTACCGCTTGCGTCTGGAAGTGACTGGTTTCTTTCCCTCCGCTCCTTGGGTCCTTCTTCGCACTGATGATGCACAGGTATGCGATGAAGTAGCAAGCCATCCAAGGGTGTGTCAAGTCACACAAGGAGAGGAGCGAGTTCACCTTTGCTTGAAGGAGTTTGGCTCGCGCGAGTCATGGGTCCACTTGGGAGCTCGTGGGAGTAGATGTAGTAGCGGTCGAGGACGGCTGCATCAGCTCCCCACAGGAAAGAGTCGTCCTCGACTCTTCAACCGTCACAACTTCCTCTTCGCCATGGTAGGGTGAGAGGTCCTTGACATTGAATGTCGAGCTCACAAGATACTTCGATGTTGGTATATCGATGACGTAGGCGTTGTTGTTGATCCGCTTTAGCACCTTGAATGGTCCATCGCCTCTTGGCTTTAGCTTGGAGTCGCATTCCTTGGGGAAGCGGTCTTTACTCAAGTGTATCCACACAAGGTCGCCCTCATCAAAGATCATCTCTTTCTTGGTCTTGTTTAGCCGTGATGCTTGGCGAAGGACTTGTTGCTCGATAGTAGATCGTGTGTCTTCATGGAGTTTCTTCATTGTTTGGGCACGCTTGACAACGTCCATATTGGCACGTTCATGAAGTGGAAGTGGAAGGATATCGAGCGCGGTGAGAGGCTCGAAGCCATAGACGATCATGAACGGGCTTCTCATGGTGGTGGAGTGCTTGGCGCGGTTGTAGGCGAACTCGGCGTGTGGGATACATTCCTCCCAGTCTTTAAGGTTCTTCCTTATCAACACCCGGAGGAGTGTGCCAAGAATTCGATTGACGACCTCGGTTTGTCCATCGGTTTGAGGATGCGAGGCGGACGAGAAGAGGAGCTTGATGCCGAGCTTGGCCATGAGAGTCTTCGAAGTAGCTCATGAATTTCACGTCATCGGAGAATTGTTCTAGGCACACCGTGTAGCCGAATTATTTCCCTGAAAAACAAATTGGCTGCATGTGAAGCATCATCGGTCTTATGGCACGGAATGAAATGTGCCATTTTAGAAAAGCGATCCATGACTACAAATATGGAATCATGACCATGTTTAGATCTAGGCAAGCCTAACACAAAGTCCATGCTAATGTCCGACCAAGGTGTATGAGGAATAGGCAATGGCATATAAAGACCAAAGGGGTTGGACTTAGACTTAGCTTGGATACATGTAGTGCATCGTTGGACGTGGCGCCCACGTCGCTTCATCTTTGGCCAAAAGTAGTGAGTGGAGAGCATGTCATATGTCTTGTCATGGCCAAAGTGACCCATAAGGCCTCCACCATGGGACTCTTGAAGAAGAAAAAGTTGGAGAGACGATTTCGGAATGCAAAGCTTGTTTTGTTTGAAAAGAAAACCCTTATGCAAATAGAAATCATCAATCCCTTTGTCTATTGAACATTGTGCAAATATTGGTCCAAAGAAAGAGTCGGTCGTGTACAAAGATTTGATGTCATCAAGACCCAAGACATTTACTTCGAGTCGTGTAAGAAGGCTTGTGTTTTTGCGAGACAAGGCATCCGCTACCACATTTTCTTTGCCCTTCTTGTATTTGACAATGTAAGGAAAAGACTCCATGAACTCAACCCATTTTATGCGTTTTTACTCAAGTTGGCTTGGCCCTTAAGATACTTCAACGACTCATGGTCGGAATGGATGATAAATTCTTTGGGCCAAAGATAGTGTTGCCAAACTTGAAGAACTCGAACCAAGGCAAAAAGTTCTTTGTCATAAATGGGATAATTGAGGCGTGCGCCATCAAGTTTCTCACTATGGTAAGCAATAGGACGCCCATTTTGCATAAGGACGCCACCAATGCCAATACCGCTAGCGTCACACTCAATCTCAAAGGTTTTTGTGAAATCCGGCAATGCAAGAAGTGGTGCTTCGGTGAGCCTCTTTTTGAGCTCATCAAAAGCCTTTTGTTGTGCTTTTCCCCAAACGAACGTGACATTTTTCTTGGTCAATTCGTTGAGGGGGCAAGCAATTGTAGAAAAGTCTTTGACAAAACGACGGTAAAAGCCAGCCAACCCATGAAAACTACGACGTTCACTAACATTTGTTGGGATGGGCCAATCCCGTATGTCCTTGACTTTTGAGTCATCAACTTCAATGCCATTAGAAGACACGACAAAACCAAGGAAAATCAGCTTGTCTTTTGCAAAAGTGCACTTTGGGAGATTAGCATAAAGCTTTTCATGACGAAGGATTTGAAGTACCTCCTTAACATGAGTAACATGCTCCTCTAGTGACTTGCTATAGACAAGAATGTCATCAAAGTAAACAACTACACTCTTCCCAATGAGAGATCTCAAAATATGGTTCATGAGACGCATGAAGGTAGATGGGGCATTAGATAAGCCAAAAGGCATAACCAACCATTCATAGAGACCAAGCTTGGTCTTGAAGGCGGTTTTCCACTCATCACCTTCAGCCATGCGAATTTGATGGTAACCACTACGAAGATCAATTTTTGAAAATATAGTGGCTCCACATAATTCATCAAGCATGTCATCAAGACGCGGTATAGGATGTCGATAATGCACGGTGATAGCATTGATTGGACGGCAGTCCATGCATAACCGCAACGTATCATCCGTTTTTGGAACTAGAATCACGGGGACCGTGCTTGGGCTAGTGCTTACTTGGATCAAACCTTTGGAGACGAGTTGGTTGATTTGACGTTCGATCTCGCCGTCTCTTCGGGTTAAATGCGTCTGTGGCCGGTTTGGGAGTGGTGCGCCGGGTATGAGGTCGATGCGGTGCTCTATTCCACGAAGAGGAGGAAGGCCATGAGGAAGCTCTTCGGGAAATACATCTTGGAATTCCTGCAAAATAGCCATCAAAGAAGGAGGAACATTTGTCAAGTCGTTAGTTCCTTGCGCTAGTCCCTTGCATACAAGGACATAGTGCAAGATGGATGGGTTGTTCCGCACTTCTCTCATCTCACTTTTGTTGGCAAGAAGAACACTCTTAGTTTTTCCACTCAAGTTTGGCTTGTAGCTCTCACTCACTATGGTGTGGTTCTCTCGCTCACCACTCTTCTCACAAGTTGTTTTTGTGTATTGCGCCCTCGCTAAAGCCTTTGCATTGTCCGCAATTATTTGGCTAGGAGTCATTGGTTGCAACACACAAGTTTTATCAAGCCATTTGAAGGTGTAAGTGTTTGAGTGACCATTATGCAAAGCACGTTTGTCATATTGCCACGGTCTTCTGAGCAACATGTGACAAACCGTCATTGGGACCACGTCACATTCCACGGTGTCCTTGTAGTGCCCAATAGAGAACGTCACCGAGACGGTGTGCTTGATTTTGACGGATCCTTGGTCACTTAGCCATTGAATATGGTAGGGGTGTTTATGCGGATGGAGGGTGAGGTTGAGTTTCTCACACAATTCCGTGCTTGCAAGGTTGTGGCAACTCCCTCCATCGATGACAACTTTGATGGACTTCCCATTGATGCCGGCACGAGTTTGGAAGATGTTCGAGCGTTGGTCTTCATTTTCATTGACTTGGGTCAAGACCCTTGTGACCACAAGCGATGGACTTGCGTCATGCTCACACACAAGTTCTTGGTCCTCTTCCAAATGTTGCCTTGCCATGGCTTCCTTGACCCTTGCATCAAACTCTTCTTCACTCAAGTATTCTTCATCGCCATTGTCATGGATGAACAAAACTTTCTTGTTTCCACATGCGTTCGACTTGTGCCCTTTGCCTCCACACTTGTAGCATTCACCATTGAATGGTTGATCATCCCTTGTGTTTTTGCCACTTGGGGGCTGTTTTCCTTGAGAGAGAGTCGACTTGAAGGGAAGCTTGGTGGTACTTGAGGAGCTTCCACTTGGTGTTGTTGGAGTAGTGGTTGGCGCTTGCTTGTAGGTGAAGTACGTCATTGGCTTGTTGTACTTGATGTCCTCTTGCACTTGACGCTCGGCCTTTGAAGCGATGTGCACAAGCTCAACCATGTTGTTGTACTTTTGGAACTCGGTGATGCGCTTGATTGGATGGTTCAAGCCATTGAGGAAGCGTGCCATTGTTTGTTCATCTCGCTCTTCAATGTTGGCACGGATCATGTTGAGCTCCATTTGCTTGAAGTACTCTTCCACGGTCTTTGTTCCTTGACTAAGCGTTTTAAGCTTGTTGAAGAGGTCACGCGTGTAGTGTGAAGGAACAAAGCGGGATCTCATATGAGCCTTCATATCTTGCCAAGTTGCGATTGGAGGCTCTTCTTTTGCTTCGCGAGCGAGTTGGACAAAGGTTGGCATACTCATCAAACTCGAGGGATGCCATGGCCATCATCTTCTCATTGCTATAGTTATGCATGCGGAAGATCTTGTCGACCTTGAGTTCCCAAGAGAGATATTCCTCGGGCTCATTGGAACCGGTGAACTTTGGCATGGTGAACTTGAGCTTGCCGAAGGTTTCTTCTCCATTGCGGTTCCGGTTGCGGCGGTTGCCATGATTTTGGTGGTCATCATCATCATCCGAGCTCTCATGTCTTGCTTGGTGATTGTTGCGTTGCTCTTGCGGTTGTTGAGGTGCCGCGTTTGGTGGTGGAACTTGTTGTTGACGACGATATTGGGGAGCTTGCTCGTTTTGTTGACGCGGTTGAGGACGAGGAGGAGGTTGATGGTCCTCGCGACGAGCTTGGGGAGCTTGCTCTTGTTCTTGTCGTGGTTGATGCCGAGGAGCATGAGCTTGCGCCATGTGGCGAGGAGGACGTCGAGCCGCATGTGCAATGGGCTGCTCTTCTTCTTCTTGGTGTAGGGGAGGGTCGTCATGACCATCATATTGCCGACGTGGACGATCATGTCGATGATGACGCCTTGGAGGATCTTCGAGTGCTTCCCGTCGACGGTGATCTTGTTCGTCCTCTTCGGAAGCTTCACTTGTTGTTGAAGGGGCATGTCGACGTCGATGGCCTTGGTGGTCCATGCGAGGTTGCTCTTGTTGAATCACAAGTGCCCTTGGTTGTGGCTGGTTAACCGGCGTCTTGGAGGTCTTGTGGAGGTCACCATCATAGCAGCGTTCTTGGCGTGACACAGAGATGGTACCGCTGCGAAGAGCTCATGGATTGAAGAACGGGTCCCTCCGGTGCCTTGAAGCGTGTGGCGAGGTGCACTTGATTCGCTTGAGGAGTGCCGAGATGAGCTTGATTCGCGATCGTGGCCTTTCGAGTCCATCGATGATGCGTTGAAGCTTCTCATCCGTTGAGGCGAGTGCGACCAAGAGCTTCACTTTGATGCGAGGTTGTGTTGCATTGCATGCATTTGGCCACGGACTTCTTCGAAGCGGTTGTCGATGTTCTTGAATTCCACACGGGCCTCGCTAAATTGTTCATCTTGGCGCCGCTCGAGAGCTTCACAACGGTAGTTGAATTCACCTCGGACATTCCAATGGTCCCATCTTATCATGAATTGTGTGTCATCCTCCGGGGGTGGTGGTGGTTAGGATGGCTCTCCATGCCTGTCCATGATGCAAAGCCAACAAGGGTTGTATATGGAGAGAAATGGTTCGGAGAGTTAGCCTTTTACCTCACCTTGGATATTATATCAAACCAATTGCCACACAAGTGAGCGAAAAGCGTGCAAAGTGAAATGGGAAAGAAACTCACACACAACTATGCTAGAACTCTCAAAAGCTTTTGGTGGAAGGTTAGGATTGTGGAAAACCAAACGAAACGATCCAAGCAAAAGGTTATTGTCCTACGTGGTAAAGAACCAAAGATCAAAAGCAAAAAGGATACGATCTACCAAAAACACGGAAAACACACACGTGGAGAAAAACGGGGTTAGCACGACTATGAAAATGAGCACAAAAGGTCCTAACGAAGACTACGCTCGGTTGTCGTGCCAACACAAGGAGAGACCACAACTCGTTTGCCAAAAGAGGATAAGCAATAAATTTGTGCACTTGCCTCGGTGTGCTCTTTTCTTCTCTCTTGTTGGCTTACAAGCTTCGTATTCTCTTTGTATTGGGAGACTATGTATCTTTCTATTCTATCTTTTTCTTTTCCTTTTCTGTTTTTTTTATTCTTTTTCTCCCTCTCTATACTACTATGTTAGATTTTGTATTTGGCCTCACACTCTCACTTTCCGAAGGCAAGTGCACAATCCTTAGACAAACGCAAAATGAGTTGCTCTCATAGGATAGATACACACAAAGGAAGATATGGGGCTGTTAAGGTAGTGCAAGTTATACCTTTGGTATTGTTGACGACTTGCAACCGTTTGTGGGGGATGATGTTCGAGTGTCGCGGTGTCGTTGAGCGTGGAATGACTTTAATGCGGAAGCTGTTGTGAAAATGGCGACAAACACGCGAAACACGAACAAGCGAGGTGGAAAGGTCAGCAAACGAAACTGAGGCGATAAAGGGCAAAGAGGCACGGTCAGAGTCAAGTGGTAGTACCGCTTGAAATGAACGGTACTACCGGTGAGCGGTAGTACCGCTTGTACTACCGGTAGTACCGCTTGCTCGGCGGTAGTACCGCTTATTTAAACCGGAACGAGAAGAACTTGCCAAAAACCACAAATTCGTGGGAAATCTGACCGAAAGGCTGGGTTAGGAACAACAGGGGCTATAGATCGACTCCCAAAGCAACAGATCTATGGACCAAAACCACGAAAAACTCACCAAATCCAGAGATCGATCCGAAGGCAAATTGGGGCTCTTTTTGGTGGGATTTTCGATTTTAAGGTGGATAAAAGAAAAATTGGGGGGAAATTCGTGATCAACCGTGCTCTTGATACCAATATGTTATGGGGTAACCCTGGGGTTGGCCCGATCTTTCACGAATTCCACGAGGAACGGGGAAAACGGTGGTCGGAGGATGAAATCGAGGAAGACGATGAAAACCACGAACACACACACACCAAAACACGATACACGCCTACTCCTCACGCCGGTGGCAACCGGTCCAACATAATCCTTAGGATCGGTGTTGGGCGAAGCTCGCTCTCCACGCCAACAACGGGGGACGAGGTGCTTGGTGAGATCTTGACGACTTGGGGGCGAGAAACCGAGAACCCAAGGCCTCGTACAACTTGAACGCACTAGGCAAGATCCAAGAGGGGGGTGTATAATCCGGTGCTCCTTGGTAGGAGCATGAGACCAATAGATATAAGTTCCTCAAAGGGTTTCCTTAAAATCTATTATTATCCAAGTCTAAGGTTTACAATGGAGGGTGGGGGCTATATATAGTCCAGCCACAAAACAGGGGTAGTTTCGGAACGAAAGGGTAAATTATAGGTAGGGTTACAAGGCACAGGGCCGAACTTAGGCGTTCAGGATCAGACAGGACCGGTAGTACCGGTTCGGTAACCGGTAGTACCGGTGGTGACCGTACTGCCGGGAGCGGTAGTACCGCTTGAGGGCCTGGAGCTTCCGTCGGAGGCGCCTGTGGCGAGCGGTAGGAGGGGGCGGTAGTACCGCTGTCCGGTAGTACCGGTTGCGGGGCCGGTAGTACCGCTTGCGTCTGGAGCGTGGATTGGTGCTTCCTGGAGCGTCCGGTAGCTGGGGCCGGTAGTACCGCTTGGCGCGGTAGTATCGGTCGGCTCAACCGGTAGTACCGCTTGCGTCTGGCAGTGACTGGTTTCTTTCCCTCCGCTCCTTGGGTCCTTCTCTTCGTACCTGATGATGCACAGTGTATGCGTATGAAGTAGCAAGCCATCCAAGGGTGTGTCAAAGTCACACAAGGAGAGGAGCGAGTTCACCTTAGCTTGAAGGAGTTTGGCTCGGGCGCGAGTCATGGGTCCACTTGGGGAGCTCGTGGGAGTAGATGTAGTAGCGGTCGTAGGACGGGCTGCATCATAAGGGAAATAACTTCTTCCGGAGAACAAGAGCCAAAGCTGAATCAACCACCAAAAGATGTGACTCTAAACAACTAGAAAGCACCACAAAACCTAATGTGTTCTTCTCAGCAACCACCCCGATTCCATCGGCACAACTGATTCCATGTCATGGCCTTTGTTTCATTTACTATGACGGATCGACGATGTAGGTGTTGTTATCCTAATCCTTTGGACGTGCAATCCTTCACCCGAATGGCTATCGTGTATGAGTTAACATGGGTTCCAACCCTAATTAGCATGCTCACTACAAAATACATGATATCCCTCAATGGAATGAGTCCAAACTCGGCATGGTGGTGCCTCTTGGCATTGCAAATAAGTTCCCCAACTAGAGATTTCGGGGTTCTATAGCAAAAAACTTAACTTTTAATTTTTTGAATCCTAAGTGGATTTTTCCAAAGGATGTGCAAGAATTCCTCGTGTCTAAGGCACCATGGAATTTTCCACGAATTCTAGGTCCTATTGGATCGCCATTGCCAGCTGATAAGCATTATTCTCTTAGTGGAGCTATATACTACTTTTATATTGAATAATGCTTGGATAATTCAAATTTTGAATTGTAGGTATCCAAAATATTGGTCTCAAAATTCAAAAAAAAAAAGGTTTTGGGTTCCCTAGAGGTTTCACGGGTTTGATTAGTGTGAAGAATTCAAATTTTAGAAACCCTTACGCAGTTGGGCACACCGGCAAGTTTGTTAACCAACTGAAATTTAAAGAAAATCAAAAAATGAAGACATTCTCATGGCATCCCTATTTGTGACCTACTACCCACGAAAAATCATAAAAAAGACATCTAGATACTTTGGACATGCAAACCTTCACACTAGATGGCTATCGTGTAGAGGATAACTTGGATTTCAACCCTAGTTATCGTGCTCACTATTAAAAACATGACATCTCTCAATGGAATGTGCCCAAACATGATAGAGACGTGCCTCTTGGCATTGCAAACACCTTCTGCGACTATTGATTTCAGGGTTGATTTTTCATTTTTCTTAATCCAAAACTTTTAATCCTAAGTGGATTTTCCACATGTCTAAGGCCCCATGGCATTTATCACAAATGCTAGGTCATGTTGGATGGGCATTGCTAGGATATAAATATTTGTCTCATGGTGGAGCTATATACTTCTATTTTCCTAAGTAATGCTTGGACAATTCAAAATTAGAATTGTAGGTACCATAAATATTGGTCTCACAATTTAAAAATGGTTTTTGGTTTCTGATGACTGCAAGTGGCATATCATGGTCTAACCTCAAATAGTTCATTGCAAATATGGTGGTAGAATGTCCAGTATGCCAGATATCCAAGACTAAAAAGGTGAAATACCCAGGGTTACTTGATCTCTTGAAAATACCCAATATGAAATGGGTTGACATCTGCATGGATTTTGTAGAACGACTACCAAAATCCATAGGCAAGGATGTGATACGGGTAGGTGTTGATAGATTGACAAAGTACTCACATTTTACTCCTATGTCTCATCCTTACACAGTTCAGAAAGTAGCTTATATATTCATGAGTAACATATTTAAGCTACATGATCCACCCACAAGCATTATGACAGATAGAGACAGAATTTTTACTAGCAAACTGTGGCAAGAGATCTTCAGTGCTATCAAAATTTCTCTCCATTTCACATCTGCTTATCACCCAGAATCTGATGGTCAAACTGAAAGAGTAAATCAATGTGTAGAACAATACCTCACATGCATGGCTTTCTCAGAACCAACCAAGTGGTGTGATTTGGTTACAGCTGCAGAATGGTGGTATAACAACAGTTACCATACAGCCATCAAGATGTCCCCATTTCAGGCATTGTATGAATACCCACCCCCACCCCCCCCCTCCCCCCCACACACACCTAACTTATATGGTTGTCCCTTGCAATATTTCTGCAGACGCCACAGTAACCATGGCTAACAAGGATAATATGCTGAAATAGTTACAACACAATCTAACACGAGCCCAACAAAGGATGAAAAAGTATGCTGATATGAACAGAATTGAGAGGACCTTCGAGGAAGGAACCATGGTCTATCTGAAGATGCAACCTTACAGGGAGATAGCTTTGGGTTTGAGGAACTCGTTGAAACTCACCTCCAAGTGGTATGGCCCAATTCTACAAGATTCTGAAGGGTGATACGCCCAATTTGCATCACCTCTCTATATCATAATTTACCTCTATTCATTGATATATGTCTTATTATGAGGTATTACTTATGGATTTTCATCTGATTATGCATGTTGGATGATTCTTGGAGGATGGACTGTCGGAGTCCAGTTTCTGATGGAAAAGAAGTCGTTTCGGTGCAATTTCGCGAAGATATGAAAAATATGGAAACATATTATTTTACCAGATGACGAAGGAAGCCAGAAGGAGGACCGAAGGGGGGCCGCAGGAGGCCCACATCCCCTAGGCGCGGGCCCACTCTAGGCCACCCCTAGGGCAGGTGTGGCCCACCTGCCCAGCCTCCGACTCTGCCCCTTCGCCTATATCTTCCCTATGGAACCCTAATCCTCGAGGAGCGACCACAGATAGATTTATGCCGCCTCTGGGGGCGGAAAACACTGAGATAGAAAGATATCTTCGGCAGACAGATTTCTGCCGGGGGAATTCCTTCCCGGAGAGGGGAGACCGTCGCCATCAACACCATCGTCAAGCTAGGCTTCATCAGGATCATCATCATCATCATCCACACCATCATCTCCACCAGCACCATCATCACCACTCCGTCCTGCTGTAATAGTTGTGTTGGATATTGCTTTAGTTTTTAGGGGAAACTTTCCCGATGTTAATTACTATTGTAGTTGATGCTTGTGAGTGGAACCATTGGATTATTGTTTATGTTCAGATTGTTATCCATTACCATATCATCTTTGATCTTGATCCATATGATGTCTTGTGAGTAGTTCGTTGTGTTCTTGAGGACATGGGAGAAGTCATGTTGTTAGTAGTGAATCTGTGATGAGTTGTTATTCAATGGTTTACTATTTAAGTTGTGGTGCTATTCTTCTAGTGGCGTCATGTGAACGTCGACTACATGATACTTCATCATTTATGGTCCTAGGGGAATGCATTGTGTATTTGGATACTAATTGTGGGGTTGTCGGAGTGACAGAAACCTGAACCCCTGTTAGGACACCTTTGCACAAGGGAGCATAGGATCTCAGAGTTTAAGGCTGTGGTTAGATTTATATCTTAATTAATTTCCTGTGATGTTTTCAGGGGGTTTAATCACAAGTATGTATTAGTCCAAGTAAGGTCGGTATGTTAGCACAGATTCACCCACACAACACTTACAACACCAGAGAAGAGTACTCAGCTATTTGAAGTGAAAGAACTTGACAGAATTCCCATGTGTCCTCGAGAACATTTGGTCCTTATAAGTATTTCCACCGGCCTGTCCTTTGCTAAGAAAGGATTGGGCCACTTGCTACATTTGTTCGTTACCTTTATTACTTGATCTTTATTTTGTTGACTTATCAGAAAACCACTAAAAATCCGTTTGCTAAGTATTCACAGGGATTTCCTACTCCATACCACTGTTCAGCACCTTCTGCTCCTCGTTGGGATCGACACTCCTAGTTATCGAAAGTACTACGATACACCCCTATACTTGGAGGATTTCTTGCTCCATACCACTGTTCAGCACCTTCTGCTCCTCGTTGGCGCCGTTGCCAGGAAGTGAAGAGCTATTGACGAGTGGAACTGGTAAAGGAAACTTTTACTATGAGTATTGCTTTTTGTTACTGTTTATTGCTTTGCTTCCATTATGGATAACCCACTTGGTTTTCTGTTTGGGACAACTACTACCACTGCTAGGGTAGTAGATGAACCACCACCTGTTGAGATAGATCCATTTAAGATACCTACAAGTATTGTTGACCGTGTTATGGATAATTATTATTTGGGGGATGGAACCGTCCATCCTAGTGATCATTTGCTATTTATCCATGAATTATGCGGGTTTTTTAAGTGTGCAGGTATCACAACCAAACAGGTGAAGAAGAAGTTACTCTTCATATCCTTGAAACGGAGAGCTGAAGAATGGTATAAGCTGCTGAAGAATGGACAATCCATGGAATGGGAGGAGATGGCATCTCTCTTTTACTCTAAATTTTATCCTCCCAGTGAAATTCATAAGGATAGAAATCTTATATATAACTTTTGGCCTCTTGATGGAGAGAGTAGAGCTCAATCTTGGGGGAGATTGAAGTTTCTAATGCTTAAATGTCCTATTCATGAACTCCATAACAATATTATTCTCAATAACTTTTATGCTAGGTTTTATCTTCATAATAAAGATTTACTATATGCTTCTTGTGGTAGATCATTCACACGTATGAAGGAAGAAGCTAAATGGGATCTCTTAGACCGTATTCAAGATAACACTGAATATTGGGAGAATGACAAAGGAAGAAAGTCAGGTATAAACTATGATTATGAATGCATTAAATCCTTTATGGGAACTAATGGCTTCTGCGATATTAGCAATGAGTTTGGTCTTGATCCTCAAGTTCTTGCAAAATGTTTTAAGGCTTTCGCCTCTTATATTGAAATTCCCAAGAAAGAGTTGGACAAGTACCATGCTCCTTATAAACACATTGTTACCAATGTTCCTGCCAGAGTAGAGGTTTGTACTGTTGATCATGTTTTGCCTGAACCTTTACCTGATGATCTTAAATATGCTTATCTTGATGATAAGAAAGTATATCCTGTTATTATTAGTTCTAAACTTTCAGGAAAGGAAGAAGAGAGGTTATTGGAGATATTGAAAAAACACCGAGGAGCTATGGGCTATACTCTTGATGATTTGAAGGGGATTTCTCCTACTATATGTCAGCATGATATTAATATAGAACTTGATGCAAAACCAGTTGTTGAGCACCAACACCGTCTAAATCCTAAGATGAAGGATGTGGTAAGAAATGAGGAATTAAAACTCCTTGATCCTGGTATTATTTATCCTATTGCTGATAGTAAATGGGTTAGCCCTATTCATTGTGTTCCCAAGAAAGGGGTAATAACTGTTGTGCCTAATGAGGATAATGAGTTTATACCCCAAAGAGTAGTGGTTGGGTATAGAATGTGCATTGATTTTAGGAATATTAATAAAGTTACTAAGAAGGATCATTATCCTTTGCCCTTTATTGATGAAATGCTTGAGAGGTTGTCCAAAAAGACTCACTTTTGCTTTCTTGATGGTTATTCTGGGTTTTCTCAAATTGCTGTGAAAGCACAGGACCAAGAGAAAACTACTTTCACTTGTCCTTATGGTACTTATGCTTACAGGCGTATGCCTTTTGGTTGATGTAATGCTCCTGCTACCTTTGAGAGATGTATGTCTGCTATCTTTCATAGTTTTTGTGAAGAAATTGTGGACGTTTTCATGGATGATTTTTCTGTATATGGAACTTCTTTTGATAACTGTTTGCACAACCTTGATAAAGTTTTGCAGAGATGTGAAGAAACCAACCTCGTTCTTAATTGGGAGAAATGTCATTTTATGGTTAATTAAGGTATTTTCTTGGACACAAGATCTCTGAAAGAGGCATTGAAGTTGACAGAGCAAAAATTGAAGCAATTGAGAAGATGCCTTGTCCTAGAGATATCAAAGGTATTCGTAGTATCCTTGGTCATGCTGGTTTCTATAGAAGGTTTATTATAGATTTCTCCAAAATTTCAAAGCCCCTTACTAATCTTCTTCAAAAAGATGTACCTTTTGTTTTTGATGATGATTGTAAGGAAGATTTTGAAACTTTGAAGAAAGCTTTGACTACTGCTCCTATTGTTCAACCACCTGATTGGAGTTTACCCTTTGAAATCATGTGTGATGCTAGTAACTTTGTTGTGGGTGATGTCCTTGGACAACGTGTTGACAAGAAGTTGAATGTTATTCATTATGCTAGTAAGACTCTGGATTCTGCTCAAAAGAATTATGCTACTACTAAAAAAGAGTTCTTAGCTGTAATCTTTGCTTGTGAAAAGTTTAGACCTTATATTGTTGATTCTAAGGTTACTATTCATACTGATCATGATGCTATTAAGTACCTTATGACAAAGAAGGACGCTAAGCCTAGGCTTATTAGGTGGGTGTTGCTTTTGCAAGAGTTTGATCTGCATATTGTAGATAGGAAAGGTGCTGATAATCATATTGCTGATAATTTGTCTCGTTTGGAAAACACTTCTTTTGACCCGTTGCCTGTTAATGATAGTTTTCCAAATGAACAGTTAGCTACAATAAGGGTAACTCCGCATGAGAGCCCTTGGTATGCTGTTTCCAAGTATTTGCCTCCAACCTTTACAGCTCAGCAAATAATGAAATTCTTTTATGATCTAAGGCATTACTTTTGGGATGACCCACACTTATATAAAGAAGGAGTAGATGGCATTATGTGAAGGTGTGTTCCAAAATTTGAACAACAAGAGATATTGATAAAATGTCATGGCACTGCTTATGGAGGACATCATGCTGGGGACAGGACTGCACAAAAGGTTTTACAATCTGGATTTTACTGGCCTACCCTTTTCAAAGATGCAAGGAAGTTTGTCTTATCATGTGCTGAATGTCAAAGAGTAGGTAACATTTCTAGACGCAATGAGATGCCTATGAATTATTCTCTTGTTATTGAACCTTTTGAATGTTTGGGATTTGACTTCATGGGTCCTTTTCCTCCTTCAAAAGGGTATACTCATATTCTTGTTGCAGCTGACTATGTTACAAAGTGGGTAGAAGCCATACCTACAAATAGTGCTGATGGTAAGACTTCTTTGAAAATGCTTAAAGATGTTATTTTTCCTAGGTTCGGTGTGCCTAGATATCTCATGACTGATGGAGGCTCTCATTTTATTCATGGGGGCTTTAGAAAAACTCTCGCTAAGTATGATGTAAACCATAGAATTGCTTTAGCTTATCACCCCCAAACCAGTGGGCAAGTAGAACTTTCTAATAGGGAAATTAAATCTATCTTGCAGAAGACTATCAATAGATCTAGAAAAAATTGGGCTAAAAAGTTGAATGACGCTTTGTGGGCTTATAGAACTGCTTATAAAAATCCTATGGGGATGTCTCCTTACAAAATGGTCTATGGGAAAGCTTGTCACTTGCCCTTAGAATTAGAACATAAGGCTTATTGGGCAGTGAAAGAGTTGAATAGAGATTTTAGACTTGCTTGTGAGAAGAGATTGCTCGACTTAAGTAATCTAGATGAGTTGAGAGGTGAAGCTTATGAAAATTCTAGGCTCTATAAGGAAAAGGTAGAAAGATGGCATGATAGGAGAATTCTCAACAGAGAGTTCCATGTTGGTGAGAAAGTTCTTTTGTATAGGTCTCGTCTCAGATTTTTTGCAGGGAAACTACTCTCAAAATGGGAAGGACCTTTTATTATCAAGGAAGTATATCGTTCAGGTCCCATCAAAATATCTTCTTTGAAAGATGACACAACATAGGTGGTGAATGGTCAAAGACTAAAGCACTATATTTCTGGATATTCATATAATGAAGATGTTGATACAATTCAAGTTGTGACTCCGGAAGAATTTATTAGAAGCCAAACACCAGATTCTGCAGAATTCGACTTTGAATAGGTAAAAGTGGTAAAAACAGAAGGTTCGTGAAACCCCAATATTTTTATATTTTTAATGTTTTTACTACATAAGGCAAGTTACGAGACGGAATGAGACACCCCCGGGATCAGGGCTAAACAAATCCCATACCTCCGTCTGACATAAGCTTAACCTTGAGCTCGAGAATATCTAGTGAAAAATCAATAACACAACAGTGACCCTACGACACAAAAATTATTACAACAAGCTCATAACTGAGCAAAGAACATAATTATTACAAGCAGAGGTCACTGACCACAAACATCAAACAACGGAAGGCAAATTATGCTATTAAGTATAGCAAACTTAACAAATGGCCTAAGAGGCCTGAAGCATAACGATGACGTCCTAGCCCATAGATTCCAGGCTGCCGGCCGGGAACCCCAAGCTACTCGTCGATGTCGATGTAGTACGGAACTCGTCTTTAGGGGAACACTTACTCTGCCAAAAATATCAACAAAGCAAAGGGTGAGTACAGGGTGTACTCCGCAAGACTTATGGCTGGTGGAGTTGTTTTGCATAAAGCCACTTTTCTTTATAAAACAAGACGGATAAGAAGCTCGTCTAGTCAGGGTATTTTAAAAGGGGATAAGAGAGCGACATCTCCAAAGTATTTATCATCATCTTTTGATATCCACCAAATCATTATCACCTGAACTAGGATCACCCCCTCGTACCCATGAGGAATCATCCTTAAGCACACGTTAAACTACCAAGTTTTATGATTAGGTTAAAGTTCTCTATGATCTTAGAATCTGGTCACCAAGCGTTCATAACCGTGAACATGGCTTTTCGAAAAGATTTAACCCTGCAGGGGTGTACAAATTTACCCACACATACTAACCTTCTCTTAAAGCCACTAGTAATAGCCCTCTTCCTTGGAAGGTCGGCAGAGGGTGGTTAGACAAGACCTTTACCTTGCTTTCGCCGAGACCATGAGTCAGGCAATAAGTATGGTTCCGCCGTAACGGGTCAAATCCCGAAGCCGGTACTTATAGATGTGAGGCGAGGTTGGTTTACCAGGGGCGCCATCAACCCCAAGCAACCCGGTCCATGCTTCCTTACCTGTTATGAATGCACCTCCTTCACCTCCTTCTTTCGGAAACGTTTTCAATGCGTATGTCGAATGGAACACACGAACTATGTGACTCATGGAATCTACTAGGCATGTTAGTTGCTCGTGAGGTTTTCCAGGCCCCGTGTGGTTGTACGCTCATCTGGGTTCCAAAGGCAAGAACTCGGTTCCTAGTGGTGGCGAGCATGGGACTAGAAAAACCACATCCCACCGTGGCCTCCCATACAAGCCTTAGCATGTTTAACTCATATCACCTCTGATCTATTTTTATCACGTTCCCCTATCAAACTACATTCTCTGCATGTGATGCATCATCTGGATGAACCAGTACTGACAGCTATGCATGGCTAAGCAAACACATATATAAGATTTAGCAGAGCACACAAGCCAAACCTAGTTATGCTAGGAGTAGTGGATCAGGTAATATAAGCTCAAAGGGAGTAATGCAACAGATAGGATACTCTATCTATCGATAAAATACCATAGTAGAATCGTATGCATCATGGCAGGAATTGAAATGCTTTCGAAATCATAGGATTATATCATGGTGGGGCTATGCTTTCCTCTGACAGTTGATAACAGATAAGCAGATCTTCGGGTGCCTTGTACTTGACTTGATTATAGTTGGTCAAGTATTATTCATCAATCTTCGAACTTCGATGGTGTTGTCCTCGGGCTTCGATCTCGATACCGTATCCTACCGGGAAGAACCAAACACCAGAAAGAAAGGATAACGATCAACACATAGCATCGATGCAATGCCCAAGCAAGTATGATGATATGACAAGTTAAATTGTATTGAAAAGTAACCCTAGAACATGCTCGGCAGTTTAATCGGAGTTCCGAGGGGTGAAAACCCTAACTCCGGGAAACTCCGGAATCACCTATGAGGGGTTACTATGTTGTTCTAATTAAACTTTTTATTAAAGTTGCTTAACAATGCATGACTATAGCTTAGATAGATAGCTCTCATTTTTATAAACATTTTCATATATTATACATATTTTTCTGACTTATAAATAATTAGATATGAATTTTACAAGTTTTATTCATTTTCTGAAAATATTTAAACTAATTTAATTGATTTACTACATCACTATGATGTCAGCAGGGCGTTTAAACTTTTTACACCGCTACTGGGCCTAGCCACTAAGGCTGACTGATGGGGTCGAAGACAAGTCAGGGCCACCTCGGCGCCACGTCAGCTCGCAAGCGATGATGACGGAGGAGAGTGAACTGGGGCGGGTGCGGGTTCAAAATAGCAAAGCGAGGCAAGCACGATAGAGGCGGCGCTGCCCGGATTTGGTCACCGGAGCGACATCTCCGACGAGCAGCAACGGCGGTGCTCACAGGTCATCGGCGAGCAATGGCTATAGAGCGAGATTGGGTCGAGGGAGAGGTCCTAGGGGACCACCAGCTCACCGTAGACGCGACGAATGGGTAAAGGAGGCATGGGGAGGACGGAATAGATGGCGAGCAGCGGTGGCTGGTGTCGGGGACGAGGGTCCGATTGCGGTGACTGTGACCTCGCATGCTTGCTCTATTAGGAGCAAAAGGACGAGGTGGACAAGGAGATTCTGGTGATGGTCTTAGAACGGTGAGGGAACATCGGGAACGACGGCGACGGGAGGCTCTCGCCAGAGCTAGGGTTCAGCAACTCACAGGGGGAGAGGGGCAGGGCGAGAGAGGAGGGGATAAGGCCTGGGGTGGAGAGAGACGTGCTCGGGGGATGCTCTTATCCTCTCCAGGGTGCGATGGACGGCAAGAGGAAGGCGGCGGGATCGACGGCGCCGACATCGACAGCGAGATGCTTGTCCTCCTGGCGAGAGGTGGAAGACGACGAAAAGAGAGGGTGAAGGGCACGGCCTGGTGGGCGCCTCTGGGCCAAGCTGGGCCATCATGGGTGCGTAGCATGGATAGGGAGAAGAGGGAGAGTGGGCTGCGGCCTGGCTGCTGCTGCTCTATATTTTTAGCAAAACCCTTTTTCTTTTCAGTTTTATTATTTCTTTCTTTTGCAAACCCATTTCAAATCTGTTTTAAATGCTTTTAAAACACAGGAGGCTTTTATAAAATATGTAAAATATTTATGAGCCCTTGTAATCCATTTGGGCTGCAATTATTTTTGATACTTTTCAAATGCAAATTATTTTAAATGTATTTCAAAGAGAGGGAAGTAAACTAGGGTTTAGGGTTTTGTCCTTAATTTCTTGCATGCAATTTTAAGAATGGTGCTCATGATGCACAAAGAAGCCCTAAATAGTATTTACCTAAAACTAGGGTGTTACATCTCTATCCCCCTTACGATAATCTCGACCCGAGATTCCATAGGTAGGAAAAGAGACAGAAAGAGAAAGAAACAGGGTCACCCTAAAGATAAGAGGGAAACACATTAAACAACACACAGAGTATCTCATGGTGAACTCATGGATGGAGTGTTCGTAAACAACTCTGAGATGACAAACATGAAACACGTCAAGGTAATAGAGGAAACAAGAGGAGAAGGTTTCAAATTGTTAGATAGATGGTCTTAATAAGGATTGAGACCATGGAACTCACGGAAGAGTTTTGAAGCTTCTGAAAAAGAAAGCTTCCAACAGACAGAACACAACCATGGACTTCGAGAAGAAACCTCTACTAAAGACTTAAGTAGAGTTTTCGGGTTGTAGAGATATGGATCAACAAAACCAAGTTGTTGAACTATTTTTGACACGGGAGGGTCACTCTTCCATCCAATAGAAGGCCAAGACAGAAAGGTGTTTTGGTGGAGAGGACTCATAAGAGTTGCAAGGAACATGTAGCAAGAGAAACTGTTGATTACCAAAATCATAGTCACCCTTAAAACATGATTGAGAGAACGAAGGAAACTCTCTATTCATCCAGGTTTATCAAAATCCTTGCCAAAGATCGTGATATCACTTTACACCACCAAATAACTAGATAAGAAGATTCCTGATGACACGAGAAGAAAGAAACTTCATTCTCAGACTTCAATTACTTGGCACAACAAGATGTTTACCAACATAAAATGGTCTAGAGGATCGACCGAGAGACAATTAGCAACACTACTTTAAATGCTCTCCTTGATATTCGAGACACGAGATATCAAGTAAAGGTCAGACTTCGGATACAAAGGAAACCATAAGAACAACTCCTACAACAACTTATATAAGGAGCCTCATGAAGAGTGGTTGTCATTGCTAAATCAATAGAATATGACAAAAGGTATTTCCGGCTAAGTGTGTCAGCCATTACATCAATCTTGCCAGATTTATAAAGAGACCTATGTCAAAACCTTGAGGAACACCAACCATCATTGCTGTTTGAGATTCAGCTCTGGTTAGGTGAAATGATACTTTAGACTCAACATGTCTGAATAGAAAGTTCGCAATATTTACCACAGAGGTAAAGTTACTAGATTCTCAAGATCTGGACTTTAGTGTAAAGCTCCTAAAGACTGAGCTAGATTGCTAGAACCATGTATTTAGCAACTTGACGAAAGACAACTGCCCACACATAAGGTATCGATAGTCAAACACACATGCGTCCTTAAGGAACATAGATAACTCTTCTCAAATCCATGGCAACATCATTCAACAATTGCACATAAATTAGAGAAGGTTACTTCTAACATCTAGAGCACATACTTCGAGATGACTCGAAGATGGTTCTCAAAAGTTTCCAACATTAATGCCAAATGTTCCATATGAATCTTTTCTAGCATGGAGAATATAAGGATGTCATTGATGGGCTCAACAACAAACTTATCAAAACACTCCAAGAAGATGGACTCATATGTTATGCGGACAAGGCAGAAGTATTGGTCAGACCAAAGGACATGAAGATGTACTTAAGTGAAACTTCACAAGTAGAAGCATCATAAAGATAGTCCATGGAACTGAGTTTGATTTGACAATAACCCAAATCAAATCAAAGGTGGGGAAAATAATATATCCACAAAGAAATTACTATCTTTCTTCAACACGAAAAAACTAGATATCCCTTTAAGAAGTAATGGAGTTGGTTATAACTTTTTTCTTACAACTCTCCAAGTTGTTGTTTAAGCTCAACTAACTAGTTCAGTGGTATCCAGTATGGATCCTTGGAGAAAAGAGCAGTTCAGAGAACTTGCTTGCTCAAGAACCTGATAACACGGTCATGTGGCAACATGGCTATACTTCTAGAAAGACATCTAGAATATCACGAACCACCATTAAGTCACTTAGTTCGAGAGGAAACTTTCTTGGTAAGGCAAGAGGATATAGTCTCAAAGCTTCAGCACAATCCTAAATCTTTGACCGAAGAGAGTGCACCAGAATAACAGACTTGGTAGCACAATCATCCTTTGCTTAGTGATAGGATTAACCAATCACGCTAAGAATGACTCAAATGTCCTTGGAGTTCAAAACAATAACAATTGCTAAGAATCTTAGATGGCCACATTATTACACGCACACACATCACTCATGAGCACGAAAGCTCGAGGAAGGGTGGGTAAATATGTGTAAGAGTATCACTTCATTAAGGGCTCAGGAAACTCAGCATGACCTCTTAGTATAAAAGGGTGTGATACTTTAAGATAGAACAGATGGGAGACAATCAATGCCTCTTGATCTGTGGATTACAACACTTTGACCTGGTCCTAGATATGATGAGGTACTGGAGTTTGTTTCTCCTGACATCCCGAAATAGTTTGTTATGATGGACCACAAGAGTATCTTGCATCGGAAGACAGCGATGCACATTTACTACTTGGTACCAACTGGTAGATAAAGGTCGGAAACAACAAGGGAAAAAGAACATGCTCAGGATAGAATTCTGAGATGTGGATGCATAAGTCAACAACTTTCCGAAAACCAATGCAAAGAAGGGGAAAGTTGTGGCAGAGTCACGAGTACAGATGCGAGACTCTCAAGGAGTACTCTTGTCGTGATCTATTTGGTTCCATGAAAGAACATCTGCCATAGCTAGTGGTAGGGGAATCCCTTAGTTGTCACAATGCAATCGCGACAAAGACCACAAGCTTGAAGGCAAGAATTGTAGTACCAGCCATCCTGAGGTAATGTGTGAACATTAACAGCAGGGGTCATAGGAATGGATCTTGGTTTAAACATCAGCTTCATGTACAAGATTCACAACACTAGAATCCAGCATAATCGGGGAACTTCGGTTCAAGTCCAAGGGTTAAAACCCAAAGAAAGGAGTAACTACTACTTGAGTGACATAGCGTACACTACAAGGTAGTAATC
This sequence comes from Avena insularis, assembly GCA_023614405.1. NCBI lineage: Eukaryota > Viridiplantae > Streptophyta > Magnoliopsida > Poales > Poaceae > Avena > Avena insularis. The sequence goes on along the minus strand of CM042690.1, from coordinate 21,086,072 downwards.
ATGAGGTAGCTTCCAAGAGAAGAAACGACTTCTGAAGTACCCAAACAAATGAAAAAGGAGGCACACGAGGTGAAAGGAAACCTCGAAGCCTAGAACGGAACACTGTGGAACTAACAATAGTGGGTCCAAAATTTAGAGAGATCATGTTAGAAAGGAATCTCTCAGATGAAGCAGAGGAAAGGGAACAAGGAATTCACAACACACACAACTCTAGAGAACTCAACACTAGGTCAACTGGTTGAAAACGACATGCCGAGAAGGCACCTAAGCTTTGAAAGACTAGAAGAGATATCAAAGCTTTTCCAAAATCAACACTAGATAATATGAACCCAGAGTTAGAGCAAAACTGGATAAGGAGTAAAAGAAGCATACTAGAGTTTTTGCAAATACTTTTCAGCTTTTAAGATAGTTTTCACAAACACTAGACTCAACATCTACCAATAGCAAGGTTTTCCTACGGTCGGTACTGCTCTGATACCAAAACCTAAGACACCCCCGGGATAAGGGCTAAACAAATCCCAGACCTTCGTCTGACATAAGCTTAACCTTGAGCTCAAGAATATCCAGTGAAGAATTGGTAATACAACAGTGACCCTACGACACAAAAATTATTACAGTAAGCTCATAACTGAGCAAAGAACCAAAATATTACAAGCATAGGTCACTGACCACAAACATCAAACAACGAAAGGCAAATTATGCTATTAAGTATAGCAAACTTAACAAATGGCCTAAGAGGCCTGAAGCATAATGATGACGTCACAGCCCATAGATTCCAGACTGCCGGCCGGGAACCCCAAGATACTCATCAATGTCGATATAGTACGAAACTCGTCTTCAGGGGAACACTTACTCTGCCAAAAGTATCAACAAAGCAAGGTTGAGTATAGGGTGTACTTCGCAAGACTTATGGCTGGTGGAGTTGTTTTTCATAAAGCCACTTTTGTTTATAAAACAAGAGAGAGAAGAAGCTCGTCTAGTCAGGGTATTTTAAAAGGGGATAAGAGAGCGACATCTCCAAAGTATTGATCATCATCTTTTGATATCCACCAAATCATTATCACCTGAACTAGGATCACCCCCTCGTACCCATGAGGAAGCATCCTTAAGCACATGTTAAACTGCCAAGTTTTATGATTAGGTTAAAGTTCTCTATGATCTTATAATCTGGTCACCAAGCGTTCATAACCGTGAACACGGCTTTTCGAAAAGATTTAACCCTTGAGGGGTGTACAACTTTACCCACACATACTAACCTTCTCTTAATGCCACTAGTAATAGCCCTCTTCCTTGGAAGGCCGGCAGATGGTGATTAGACACGACCTTTACCTTGATTTCGCTGAGACCATGAGTCACGCAATAAGTATGGTTCCGCCATAATGGGTCAAATCCCGAAGCCGGTACTTAAAGATGTGAGGCGAGGTTGGTTTACCAGGGGCGCCATCAACCCCAAGCAACCCGGTCCATGCTTCCCTACCTGTTATGAATGCACCTCCTTCACCTCCTTCGTTCGAAATTGTTTTCAATGCGTATGTAGAATGGAATGCTCGAATTATGTGACTCATGGAATCTACTAGGCAAGTTAGTTGCTCGTGAGGATTTCCAGGCCCCGTGTGGTTGTACGCTCGTCTCGGTTCCAAAGGCAAGAACTCAGTTCCTAGTGATGGCGAGCATGGGACTAGAAAAACCACATCCCACCGTGGCCTCCCATACAAGCCTTAGCATGTTTAACTCATATCACCTCTGATCTCTTTTTATCATGTTCCCCTGTCATACTAGATTCTCTGCATGTGATGCATCATATGGATGAACCAGTACTGACAGCTATGCATGGCTAAGCAAACACATATATAAGCTTTAGCAGAGCACAGAAGCCAAACCTAGTTATGCTAGGAACAGTGGATCGGGTAATATAAGCTCAAAGGGAGTAATGCAACAGATATGATACTCTATCTATCGATAAAAGACCATAGTAGAATAGTATGCATCAAGGTAGGAATTGAAATGCTTTTTAAATCATAGGATTGTATCATGGTGGGGCTATGCTTGCCTTTGCTAGTTGATAACAGATAAGCAGATCTTCGGGAGCCTTGTACTTGACTTGATTATAGTTGGTCAAGTATTGTTCATCGATCTTCGAACTTCGATGGTGTTGTCCTCGGGCTTCGATCTCGATATCGTATCCTACCAGGAACAACCAAACACCAGAAAGAAAGGGAAACAATCAACACATAGCATCGATGCAATGCTCAAGCAAGGATGATGATATGACAAGTTAAATTGTATCGAAAAGTAACCCTAGAACATGCTCGGTAGTTTAATCGGGGTTCCGAGGGGTGAAAACCCTAATTCGGGGAAACTCCGGAATCACCTATGAGGGGTTACTATGTTGTTCTAATTAAACTTGTTATTAAAGTTGCTTAACAATGCATGACTATATCTTAGATAGATAGCTCTCATTTTTCTAAACATTTTCATATATCATACATATTTTTCTGACTTATAAATAATTAGATATGAATTTTACAAGTTTTATTCATTTTCTGAAAATATTTAAACCAATTTAATTGATTTACTGCGTCTCTATGATGTCAGCAGGGGCGTTTAAACTTTTTACACCGCTACTGGGCCTAGCCACTGAGCCTGACTGATGGGGCCGAGGACACGTCAGGGCCACCTCAGCGCCACGTCAGCTCGCTGGCAAACGAGCCAGACGCCGACAGGGACGGCAGAGGAGAGTGAACTGGGGCGTGTGCGGGTTCAAAACAGTGAAGCAAGGCAAGCACGATAGAGGCGGTGCTGCCCGGATTTGGTCACTGGAGTGATGTCTGGGACGAGCGGCGGCAGTGGTGCTCACAGGTCATCGGCGAGCGATGGCTACAGAGCGAGATTGGGTCGAGGGAGAGGTCCTAGGGGACCACCAGCTCACCGTAGACGCGAAGGAGGGGACGAGGAGGCACGGGGAGGCCAGAAATGATGGCGAGCAGCGGTGGCCGGCGTCGGGGACGAGGGTCCGATTGCGGCGACTGTGACCTCACCTGCTTGCTCTATTAGGGGCAAAAGGACGATGACGAGGATCGATATCATCAATGCCCATTGTTATGAGCTTGGTTTTGGAGAAGATGGGGGTGCTGGAGATCGCGGAACGGTTAACAGACAAGCAACCAGGGGACACGAGATTTACCCAGGTTCAGGCCCCTAGAGGGAAAACCCTACTCCTACTTGTCTGCTCTTGATTACGGCGAAACCAAAAAGTACAATGGTGCGCAGATGCAATCTGGCATGGAGGTGTGTATGCAGTGGTATGAAAGGTGCCCTCCTCGCCTTTATATATAAGTAGGCAGGTCCTAGGCATAGATCGAATCGGTTACAGGTTTTAGGGTTTGCCCCTTTGAATATTCTACCTAATCTAGTCTTGCTCTCCAAGGAATCGAAGACGTCATGGGCTTGGGCCACCCGAATATCTTCAAGGACCACGCACATTCTCGTGGGCCTTCCTTGGGCTAGACCAGGTATGCTGAAGTCATGTACCCGTAGGGTATAACCATGTTAGTAGCCCCTGAGTGTTCAGTCGAATTGTAGATTCGGATGAGGACTCTTCAATATTTCGGGTGCATTTGTCTCTGTTCTTTAGAGAAATGGTTCTAGTTTGTAGGGATTGTTGATGCGTGTGCCTGACTCTCCTGATGGATCAGGGCCAGTTAACTGTTTTAGGACAAAATAGCACGATCTTCTTCAGATCTGAGTCCCTCGACTCGAACCCGGAACAAATGCTGATGTAATTCAACTCAGGCCGTTGCACTTACAGGAGTACCCAACCCGTCCGGCGGGATTTTCATCGTGCCTGTTGGCACGAATTTTTACTAGCAGAGCACAGTCGTGTGTGTTACCAGGCCATCATATGGTATCTGTAGGTCTTATCTTTGCATCGTAGACACAACATCCGAAATTTTATCACCGCGGAGGTGTTTCGGGTGGCCAAGGAGGATGCTTCTCACTTAGCGTTAATCGGGGAAAAGTTGCCAAAAAGTTTTTGCATTCTGATCCGAAGGATCGTAGTCGAAGAATTCATAGGGTGCGCGACCTGTGCTCCCTGTGGGAGTAGCTCCCGAGTGTCTGTTCGAGTCGTAGACTCGAGCAGAGACTTTAATTCTGCCATTTTTTGCGTCAGGTCCGTAGGACACAATTTTTTTGGATGCTTGAATCGACCCTCCCTATGGGAGAAGCCCTCGAGTCCATATTGGAGTCGCAGACTCGACGTAGGACTCGAAGTATAGTTCATTGGCGTAGTACGCTATTCATGCCTCGGGTGCGCGGCTAGCGCTCCTGATAGGAGTAGCCCCCGAGTAGTTGCTCGAATCGTAGATTCGAGTGAGTACTTTAGTTGTTGAGCCAAAAATTTGTAAACGTTGCTAGTATAGCTTTGATGACGTCAGTGCTGACGATCGGTGATCTCAAGCATCTACGGCGCCAAAGGTGACACGACTAGACGAACGTGGGTCCCACTTTGTGACTTGGAGTTGATTGGTCACGCACGACGTGGCTATAATTATGGCGTCTCCTTGGTTTTCGTGCGTAGTGGACGACGTGCGAGCGACGGTTCGCTGTTGTGCTGACACGTGGACGTCTTGGATTTGATGCTGGCTCTAGGGCTTCCCGATGAACGGTCCCTATTTGTCGTCTTCGTCCTTATAATCTGTAGGGAAAATTTTGTTTGTTTTCACCGCAGCCATTCGCTTTTCACTGCTTCCACTTTCTTGAGCTCGTCTCATCGCGCGCTGGAAGTTCTTCGATCCTTCCCGTCCTATTTTCCGCGCTCACACCGCCGCCATCGCCGTACTGCAATGGGGAAACCGAAGAAGGCCTCCACCGCAGTGGGCATGAGCGCTGCTGCCTGTGGTCAAAATGGCACCGCCGCCACTCGCGTCACCGACGGTGGGTGGCGACGGACGGAGATGCACGAGGGTGACCTATGTAAGCTTCGTGAGCAGGGTCTGATCCCGAAGGACAAGGAGGCCATCAAGATTCCCGACGACGAGGTAATTCCCCGTCCACCCGCAGGATTTTGCGTCATGTTTGTTGCTTTTGTCCTTCGGGGCCTCTCTCTCCCATTCCACGATTTTCTGCGTGGACTGTTTTTTTTCTATGGCATCCAACTCCATCATCTCTCCCCAAATTCTCTTCTCCACATCGCCTGTTTCATCACCTTCTGCGAGTGCTGGCTCGGTATCGAGCCACACTTTGGCCTCTTCCAAAAGCTCTATTCCATGAAGAGGCAATCCGGCTCCGACGGAGTTTATCCAATCGGTGGCTGCATTATTTCCCTTCGATCCAATTTTCTCTTATTTTCCATTTTGATGTCTGAGTCCGTCCATTACTGGCGGAGGAGGTGGTTTTATATCCATGACTCCATAGTGGGCGGGCAAAACTTTGGCCTTGCCCCTTTCGACTCCACCCAGATAATCCAGCCGAAGAGGTCCTGGAAGAACCACATCCTGGAGTGATGGGGGAATACCAAACGGGGTATACCCACGAAGCGGATTCGCCAGCTGGATCGAGCCGATTGAAGCCAAGCCCAGAGCGGATCGACTCGCCCAATACGGCGACTGGCGCATACTGGACCCAGGCGAGTGGCGCCGACTGGAGGCCCAATGTAGCGACTTCAATACAAAGCCCACCAAATACTTGTAAACCCTAACTGGCTGCATTATAAAGCCACCAGGGGCGCCCCCACGGGGTATGTCATATTAGATCTAGTCTCCTAGTCTCTCCCTCCGCCTACGGCAGCTCCCTTGTAAACCAATCTATGATCATATACTGGATTGACAGCAGGACGTAGCGATCCTCCACCGAGGGGACGTGAACCTGGGTACATCGTGTGCCAATCTTGCTCCCGGATTCTCCTACGTCTCCTTGCTCCCTCTACGTAAGCTACCCCCAGTAGCATCTGCCGTGTAAAACCACGACATGGAGGGTGAGGTGGAGGAGATTGAGGGGCTCTACAGTCGGGTGGAGGACCTCCAGGTGATTCTGGAGAAGGAGGTGAACGGTGTGGATATTATCCGCACCTTCCTCAAACGTCGGGTGCAACCGCTCTAGGCTAGAGCGCACCCAACGTTTCTTTATATTGGTCGCCACGACCCGACAAGAGTTGCGGCTGAGGAGCTCACCAAGGGGGAGCTTGACAGAGTCCTTCGTCCGCTGCTGAAGTTCAAAGCTGAAGAGGACCTTCCCGGGAGATCGCTGACCCCTCCGTTCAGCGCCTCTCGACCAGTGCCGCGGGTGTAGATCTAGCACGTGCACGTAGCGCTTTTTCCGACTGCGTTTTCTTGTACATCTTTGTTCTGAAAGTTTGTTTCCTTTGTGCAGGAGTTCAAGATACCTGGCATGGTGCCTCCACTACCCTAACATTTTCCGGATGCACCGGACAATGAGGTAGTGGACTCCATGTCTAAGCTTCCCTCGGCACAGTCACCGATTGAAGAAACCTTTGAGTCGACCGAGGAGCAGACCCGAAAGCGGACACGGAGCTCGAGCGAGTCTTCGGATGCCTCGACTCCGCCAACGCCTAGGAATCCGCCATGCCTCGTGCGTCATGGTGGAGGTGATGGTGGCTCTTCCGCCCCTATTCCGGTCGTGCCTGTGCAGGCTGTAGCGCCCGCAGCCGCCAGCGAAGCGGAAGAAGGAAGAGAAGAAGGGCAAGAGGACCTTGCCTGTCTTCAACTTGAGCGATATGGACTCGTAAGTTTCTTCGAATGCCTTTTGCTATCTTTCCTTGTTGCTTTTCTTGTCTTTGATTGGTGTTTTCGTTTGCAGCCACTCTTCTGAGGGTTCATTTAGCAATGGCAATGAGGAGTTAGTAGGGGAGTCGAAGATGATGCCTCCCCCATTTCAGACGGTGGCCACCTCTGGAGGCGTTGCCCCGAACCCTTCTCCGCAGGAGGTTCGGGTGGTAGTCTCCTAGAATACTACCGCCGAACCTTCGGAGTCTCCATATGATCATGTGAGTATTTCCCTTCTTGCCGTGGGAGAATCCCCCGAGCGTTTTTCGTATGATCTGCTGATCATTGCTTCTGTTTTGTGTGTGTCTCGAGGGGAGCCCCCAAGCGCTTTTCGTATGCTTATTTTTTCTTTGCTCGTTTCTTGGGCGTAGCCCCCGAGCCTTATTCCTGATAATTTCTTGTTCTTGCAGCCTTTTGTGCAAGGCGCCAATCAGCTTGTTAAGCAGCACCTAGCGTTGGAAGCCAACCTGCAGCGGCTTCAAGGTACCTCCTCAACTAGGTCTTCTACTTCTTCGTCTGCTTGCCAACCTGCAAAGCTCATGCGTGCTCTTGTTGCTTTTTGCAGATGAAAATAACACTTCCCTCCGCGAGCTTGATGCTCTCAAAAAGAGCCTCGGGCGAGCGGTGAAAAAGGCCGAGGACGCCGTTGGCGCTAAGGAGAGCCTCGAGCAAGAGCTAGCCGACGCAGCTGCGGCCAAGGAGCGCCGGCAGCAAGAGGCTATGTACCGCGAGGAGAAGTCACACCGCCATGCTTCCATGAGAAGGAGGTAGCCGACAAGCTGATGGCTGCTGCCAAGGCTATTTCGGGTGAGTAATTTCATCTGTAATTGTCCGGCTGTATTGTCTCTCTGGTGTTGTTTGATTCTCACTTTGCTTTTTCCGTTTATCTAGATGTCGTGGGCATTGAGTTCGACTGCAGTGCTCTGGAGCACGCTAGTACTCTGGATGATGCTACTGCGGCGGTCGAAGACCGCTGTAGCACTATGGTTGGCTCCCTTGCCAAAGCCAAGGAGGTTCTCGGGCGCTTCTACAAGGAGCTCGTCCCCAAGGGTATTGCAGATGCTCTGTCAGCCGAGGCGCCCATGGCGTACAAGCTCAAGCAGAAGGGCATCGGTGCATCCATGGGGCTGGCGATGGCCATGGCGTCCGGGGCGGAGCTGGATCTTCATCAGGTCACCTCCCAGATGCCGATGGCCCCTGACGGATCCGAGGTAGCCTTTGCCCTCTATGCTGCCCGCTGTAAAGACTATGGGCCGAAGTTGATTGACCTGTTGGCGGAGTACGCGGTGAGGCAGCAGGAAGAGGTCAAGAGCAGGCAATCTGGCTCCGAGGCCACTCAGGATGCGGCTACTTAGACCTTGTAGTTGTAGGATAGTTGTCGTCTTCTTTTGTTGTAATATCTTTATGAACACTTCGTGTGCCATGCGTGTGGCTTTTCTTGTATATAATGAATATTCGATTTGTTGCCCTTTCGTGTGTTGTTCATGTTCTTGTTTGTTTTCCTCTAGGGACCTTCGTGTGATGATCCCATCTATACTTCGTCTGCTCCGCAGCCGCGACCATCCTTGGATGATGCGTTGCGGCTTGTATTTCTTCGTGACCGCGTCCGTAGCCTTGAGAAGGAGTTTCTTGGCATCCGAGGCCATGCGGACGTTTGGAAGTCGAAGGCGGAGCGGGGCACCGTCAGAGAGGAATATCTCATGGGTGAGATGTGGCGTTTGGCCGAACAGCTGCAATGTAAGTTTCTTCGAGCTACTGCTCATTTTCGGATGCGCCTGTTGGCTGGTCATCTTACTTTGTAGGTGTTGGAGGTGTTAACCTTGTTCCGCAGGAGGAGAAGGAGCGCGTTGCAGTTCGGATCAACTGCCTGACCCAGCAGGATATGGAGGCTGGTGGCTTTTTCTGGAAGGATCGCGACTGTGCCATGGTCCTTGCGACTGTGCAGGATCGTGACCACCAAGTGTCGCGGGTGCTGCGGCAAGTTAAGACGTCCTTGGCATCGTATGTTTCCTTTGGATGAAGCTCCATCGACTCTCTAGGGCTTGATGGCGAAGTTTCGAGATGTGCATCATATCAGGGAGCTAGGTGCGGCACCAATTAGTTGCGGGTGTGAAGGCCGCTCTTTCCCTTGTGCAGCTGCATCGCCCGGATGTAAATCTTGTGGCTATGGCGGCTGGGCCGCTTGACGAGGTTTAATTTTGTTAATGCCCATTGTTATGAGCTTGGGTTTTGGAGAAGATGGGGATGCTGGAGATCGCGGAATGGTTAGCAAACAAGCAACACGGGGACACGAGGTTTACCCAGGTTTAGTCCCCCGGAGGGAAAACCCTACTCTTGCTTGTCTTCTCTTGATTACGGCGGAACTGAAAGTTACAGGGGTGCGCAGATGCAATCTGGCGTGGAGGTGTGTATGCGGTGGTATGCGAGGTGCCCTTCTTGTCGTGCCCTCCTAGCCTTTATATAGAGGTAGGCAGGTCTCGGGCACAGATCGAGTCGGTTACAGGTTTAGGGTTTGCCCCTTTGAATATTCTATCTAATCTAGTCTTGCTCTCCAAGGATCTAAAGTCTTCATGGGCTTAGGCCACCCGAAAGTCTTCATGGGCCGTGTATATTCTAGTGGGCCTTCCTTGGGCTGTACTAGGTATGCTAAGGTCGTGTACCCATGGGGTATAACCATGTCAGTAGCCCCCGAGTGTTCAGTTGAATCGTAGATTCGGCTGAGGACTCTTCAATCTTTCGGGTGCAGCTGCTTTCTGTTCATTAGAGAATGATCTTAGTGTGTAGGGATTGTTGATGTGTGTGCCTCACTCTCCCGACGGATCAGGGCCAGTTAACTGTCTTAGGACAAAACACCACGATCTTCCTCAGATTCGAGTCCCTCGACTCGAACCCGGAATAGATGTTGGCGTAATTCAACTCAGGCCGTTGAGGACTTACAGGAGTAGAATTCCTGTAATTTTCGAATGATGTACCAAACGCGTCCGTCGGGATTTTCATCGCACCTGCTGGCACGGATTATTACTAGCAGAGCGCAATCGTGTGCGTTGCCAGGTCATCAGATGGTATCTTTGTGTCGTAGACGCAGCATCCGAAATTTTATCACCACGGAGGTGTTTCGGGTGGCCAAGGAGGATGTTTTACTCACTTAGCGTTGGCTGGGGCAGAGTTGCCGAAAAAGTTTTTGTATGCTGATCCGAAGGATCATAGTCGAAGAATTCATAGGGTGCGTGACCAGCGCTCCCTATGGGAGTAGCCCCCGAGTGTCTGTTCGAGTCGTAGACTCGAGCAGAGACTTTAATTCAGTCATTGTTGACTTTAGGTCCATAGGACACAAATTTTTCGGATGCTTGAATCCATCCTCCCTATGGGAGTAGCCCTCGAGTCCGTAGTGGAGTCGTAGACTCGACGTAGGACTCGAAGAATAGTTCAACGGTGTAGTACCTTAGTCATACCTCATGTGCGCGGCCAGCACTCCTGATAGGAGTAGCCCCCGAGTAGTTACTCGAATCATAGATTCGAGTGAGTACTTTAGCTGTGTAGTCGAAGATTTGTAACCGTTGCTAGTATAGCTTTGATGACGTCAGTGCTGACAATCGGTGACCTCAAGCATCTGTAGCGCCAGAGGTGACGTGACTGGGCGAAGTGGGTCCCACCTTCTGACTTTGAATTGACTGGTCACGCGCGACGTGGAGATAATTATGGCATCGCCTCGGTTTCCATGCATAGTGGACTTTGTGCGAGCGACGGTTCACTGCTGTGCTGACACGTGGACGGTTGGATTTGGATGCTGGCTCTAGGGCTTCCCGATGAACGGTCTTTGTTTATCGTCTTCTTCCTTATAATCTGTGGGGAATTTTTTTTTGTTTTCACCGCAGCCATTCGCGTTTCACTGCTTCCACTTTCTTGAGCTTTTCTCGCCGCGCACTGGAAGTTCTTCGATCCTTCCCATCTTCTTTTCTACGCTCACGCCATCATCGTCGTCGTACTGCAATGGGGAAACCAAAGAAGGCCTCCACTGCAGTGGGCACCAGCGCTGCTGCCAGTGGCAAGAAAGGTAGCGCCACCACTCGTGTCACCGATGGTGGCTGGCGGCGGTCGGAAACACATGAGGGCGACCTACGCAAGCTTCATGAGCGGGGTCTGATCCCGCAGGACAAGGAGGCCATCAAGATTCCTGGTGACGAGGTAATTCCTGGTCCACCCGCTGGGTTTCGGGTCATGTTTGTTGCTTTTGTCCTTCAGGGCCTCTCTCTCCCAGTCCATGATTTTCTCTGTGGATTGCTTTTCTTCTATGGCATCCAACTCCATCATCTTTCGCCAAATTCCCTTCTCCACATCGCCTATTTCATCACCTTCTACGAGTGCTGGCTCGCTATCGATCCGCACTTTGGCCTTTTACGGAAGCTCTACTCCGTGAAGAGGCAATCTGGCTCCGATGGCGTTTATCCTATCGGCGGCTGCATCATTTCCCTTAAATCCAATTTTCTCCTTTTCTCTTTTTCTATGTCTGAGTCTGTCCAATACTGGCGGAGGCGTTGGTTTTACATCCGCGACTCCACAGTGGACGAGCAAAATTTTGGCCTTGATCCTTTTGACTCCACCCAGATAATCCAGCCAAAGAGGTCCTGGAAGAACCATATCTTGGATGGTGAGGTGGTGGAGATAGAGGAGCTCTACCGTCTAGTGGAGGACCTCCAGGTTATTCTGGAGAAAGAGGTTAACACTGTGGATATTATCCGCACCTTCCTCAAACGTCGGATGCAGCCGCTCCAGGCTAGGGCGCACCCGATGTTCCTTTATTTTGGCTGCCACGATCCGACTAGGGTTTCGACTGAGGAGCTCTCCAAGGGGATCTCTACAGAATCCTTCGGCCACTGTTGAAGTCCAAAGCTGAATAGGACCTTCTAGGTAGCTCACTGACTCTTCCGTTCAGGGCCTCTCGACCGGTGCCGCAGGTGTAGATCTAGGACGTGCGCGTATCGCTTTTTCCGACTGTGTTTTTCTTGTACTTCTTTTGTTCTGAAAGTTTGTTTCTTTTGTCGAAGAGTTCAAGGTACCGGTCATGGTGCCTCCACTACCCGAACATTTTCTGGATGCACCGGACTATGAGGTAGTGGACTCCATGTATGAGCTTCCCTCGGCACGGTCACCGGCTGAGGAAACCTTTGAGTCGAGTGAGGAGCAGACTCGAAAGCGGACACGGAGCTCGAGCGAATCATCGGATGCTTCGAATCCACCGATGTCTAGGAACCCGCCATGCCTTGTGCGTCACGGCGGAGGTGATGGTGGCTCTACTTCTCCTATTCCGGTTGTGCCTGTGCGGGCTATGGCGTCGCAGCCGCCGGCGAAGCGGAAGAAGGAAGAGAAGAAGGGCAAGAGGACCTTGCCCGTCTTCAACTTGAGCGATATGGACTCGTAAGTACCTTCGGTTGCCTTTTGCTATCTTTCATTGTTGCTTAATTGTATTTGACTGATGTTTTCTTTTGTAGCCACTCCTCTGATGGCTCATTTAGCGATGGCACTCGGGAGATGGGGAGTCGAAGGTTGCGCCTCCTCCTTCTCAGACGGTGGCCGCCTCTGGGGACATTGCTCCGAACCCTTCTCCGCAGGAGGCTCGGGTGATCGCCCCCCAGAAGACTACACCCAAACTTTTGGAGTATCCGTCTGATCATGTAAGTATTTTTGTTCTTGCCGTGGGGGGAGCCCCCGAGCATTTTTCGTGTGATCTGCTGATCAGTGCTTCTGTCTTGTGTGTGTCTCAGGGGGAGCCCTCGAGCGCTTTTTTGTGTTCTTGATTTTGTTTTGCTCGTTTCTTGGGCGCAGCCCCTGGGCCTTTTTCCTGACAAGTTGCGTCTTCTCGCAGCCTTTTATGCAAGGCGTCAACCAGCTGGTGAAGCAGCATCTGGCGTTGGAGGCCAGCCTCTAGCGGCTTCAAGGTACATGTGTAACTAGGTCTTCTACTTCTTCGTCTGCTTGCTAGCTTATAAAACTCACACATATTCTTGTTGATTTTTGCAGATGAGAATAATACGGCCCTCCGAGAGCTTGATGCTCTCAAAAAGATCCTCGGCCGAGCGAAGAAAAAAGCTGAGGATGCCGTTGGCGCTAAGGAGCACCTCGAGCAGGAGCTAGCCGACGCAGCTTCGGCCAAGGAGCGCCTGCAGCAAGAGGCCACAGACTGCGAGGAGTAACTCGCCACCGTTGCGGCCTCGCGCGAGAAGGAGGTAGCCAACAAGCTGATGGCTGCTGCCAAGGCTATTTCGGGTGAGTAGTTTCGTCTGTTACTTGTTCCTTTTCGGCTTCCTTGTCTCTCTGGTTTTGCTTGATTCTCACTTTGCCTCTTCGGTTTATCTAGATGCCACGGGCATTGAGTTTGACCGCGGTGCCCTGGAGCACGGAAGTGCTCTGGATGATGCCACTGCGGCAGTCGAAGACCGCTGTAGTACCGTGGTCGGCTCGCTTGCCAAGGCCAAGGAGGTTCTTGGACGCTTCTATAAGGAGCTCATCCCCAAGGGTGTTGCCCTTGAGGACGTCGACTTGTTGGCGGATGCGCTGTCAGCCGATGCGCCTGCGGCATACAAGCGCAAGGAGAAGGGCATTGGCGCGTCCATGGGGCTGGCGATGGCTATGGCGTCTAGAGCGGAGCTGGATCTTCATCAGGTCACCTCCCAGATGCCGATGGCTCCCGACGGATCCGAGGTAGCCTTTGCCCTCTATGATGCCCGCTGTAAATGCTATGGGCCGAAGCTGATTGACTTGCTGGCAGAGTACGCGGTGAGGCAGCAGGGGGAGGCCAAGAGCCGGCAATCCGGCTCCGAGGCCACTCAGGATGCAGCTGCTTAGTCCTTGTAGTTGTAGGATAGCTTTTGTCTGCTTTTGTTGTAATATGTTTGCAAACACTGTTTGTGCCACGCAGTGGCTTTTGTTGTATATAATGAATCTTCGAGTTGTTGCCCGTTCGTGTGTTTGTTCATATCCTTGCTTCTTTTCCTCTAGGGATCTTCGGGTGATGATCCCGCATATACTTCGTCTGCGCCGCAGCTGCGGCCATCCTTGGATGATGCGTCGCAGCTTGTATTTCTTTGTGACCGCATCCGTAGTCTTGAGAAGGAGTTGCTTGGCATCCGAGGCCACGCGGATGTTTGGAAGTCGAAGGCGGAGCGAGGCTCCGCCAAAGAGGAGTATCTAATGGGGGAGTTGCAACGTTTGGCCAAACAGCTTTAGTGTAAGTTTCTTCAAGCTGCTGCTCATTTTTGGATGCGCCTGTTGGCTTGTCATCTTACTTTGTAGGTGTTGTAGGTGCTAACCTTGTTCCTAGGGAGGAAAAGGAGCGCGTTGTTGTTTGGATCAATTGCTTGACGCAGCAAGATATGGAAGCTGGTGGCTTTTTCTGGATGGACCGCGATCGTGCCATGGTCCTTGCGACTGTGCAGGATCGTGTTCACCAGGTGTCGCGGGTGCTGCGGCAAGTGAAGATTTCCTTGGCATCAATTCTTCATGTGATGTTTCCCCTGGATGAGGCACCATCGACTCTCTGGGGCTTGCTGGCGAAGTTTCGAGATGTGCATCATGTCAGTGAGCTGGTGCGGCATCAGTTGGTTGCGGGGGTGAAGGCTGTGCTTTCCCTTGTGTGGCTGCATCACCCTGATGTAGATTTTGCTGCTATTGCTGATGGGCCGCCTCTTCGGCCAGAGGGTGGCATGTGGGACATGCGTCCGCACTATGCGGCTGTAAGGCAGTATGCCGAACAAGTTGTAGATCTCTTTGAGCATCATGCGCAGGTGATTCTTTAGAATAGGTAGGACCTGTAAAAAAGATAGATGTAAAACGTGTATGTATTCGACTGGGCGTGTTATGCCCTTGCTGTAAAGGTTGATTGTTTTTAGCACGTGGTGCTTTGTTTGTATGCATGCCCTTTTCGTTAGCCTGACATGGTCAGCTACTCAGGTGTACACGCGTTATTCTCAGCCGACGAAGTCGTGAGGTGAGGGGAGCCCCCAATTGTGTTGTAACATGAAGTAAATGCGAATAAGAAATAAATTTTTGGGGTGAGACACTTAGCTTTATTCATATCATAATGAGGAGGTACATTGTTCGGCTGAGTAGCCTTGGCTGAATAGCCTTATTGAAAGTAAAAGGAGGAGGGTAGCTAGGGGTAGAAGCATCGCAATTGTGCGATGTTCCATGGGTTGGAGTATGCGACTCTAGACTCCACGTGCTTGAGGCAATAGGCGCCACCTGGGATGATTTCGGTGACGACGTAGGGTCCTTCCCAGGGTGACTCGAGCTTCTTCGATCGCTCTTGCTTGTCATCAGACTAGGTCTCCTTTGACGAAGGACCTTGGGCGTAGCCGACGGCTGTGATAGTTGCGGAGGCTCTATTGGTAGACCGCCGATCGAGGCGCAGCTTTGTCGCGTGCCTCGTCGAGTGTGTCGACGGCGTCTTTGAGTGCGTCCGTCGATTCGGCTTCGCTGTAGGCGACGACCCGTGGGGCCTTGTGGCGTACTTCTGCAGGCAACACGGCTTCGGCTCTATGCACCATGAAGAAGGGCGTGTAGCCAGTTGAGCTATTTGGCGTTGTGCGCAGGCTCCAAAGGATAGAGGGTGGTTCTTCTGGCAAGGATCCCGCGAGTCGCTGCAGTAGGCTCATCAGGCTTTTTTTATGCCGCCGCCAACGAGGCCGTTGGCCTTTTCGACCTGCCCGTTCGTTAGCGGGTGCACCACTGAGGCGTATGTTATGTTGATCCCGAGGCCTTCACAGAAGTCCTGGAATTATTTGGAGATGAAGTTCGACCCGTTGTCGGTGATGATGATGTGTGGTACGCCGAACCTGTAGACTATGGATTCGAAGAATTTCACGGTCGTTTTACCCTTTTGATTGGTAATGGGCATGGCCTCGATCCACTTGGTGAATTTGTCGACTGCGACTAGGAGGTAGACGTGGCCTCCTTTCGAGGACTTGGGCAGTTTGCCGATCATGTCGAGGCCCCATTGCACGAATGGCCAGGACAGGGGTATGGGCCTGAGCTCCAATCCCGGTGTGTGCAGTTTGTCTGCGAACCTCTGGCATCTGTTACACTTTCGGACGATGTCCTTGGCGTCGTTCATGGCCGTTGGCCAGTAAAACCCAGCTCGCCGAGCTTTGGCGACGAGGGCGCGGCTGCCCGCATGATGGCCGCAGATGCCCTCATGGATGTCTTGGAGAATAGTTTTGCCGTCACCGATGGTGACGCACCTTTGGAGTACACACGAAATGCTGCGCTTGTACAGCTCGGCATTGATGATGGTGAAGGCCTTGGACCGGCGAGATATGCACCAGGCATCTGTCAGGTCATTAGGCAGTTCCCTGTCTATCAGGTATCAGAGATATGGCTGTGTCCATGTTTCTTCGACTCCATGACCTGCATCAGGTTGACCACTGCGACCTCTGTGTCATGTTTTTCTGGTCATTCCTGTCCTTCGGGTAGCGTAGCCCCCGAGTGTTCTGCTTCTTCGGGTGAACCCTTGGGGAATTTCCTTTTGATGGATGGCACGCAGATCTGTTTGAGGAACACACCTGTTGGCACCCGTGAGCAGGTGGAGCCGATGTTGGCGAGTCTGTCGGCCTCTTCGTTGATTTATCTTCCAACGTGCCAAAGCTCGCAGCCGTCAAAGTCTCCTTCGAGTGAGATGTAGAGTGCGCTGTACGCAATCATGTTGGCGGCGTGTGCGTCGCACTCGTTCATCGTCTGCTGGACGACGAGATTTGAGTCGCCGTAGATGACTAGGCGCGTTGCGCCACAGATCTTTGCCATCCTCATGCTGTGGATGAGGGCCTCGTATTCGGCTTCATTATTGGAAGCTCGAAATTTCATCCGGAGGACGTACTTCATCTTGTCGCCCTGCGGGGACGTTAGTATGACCCCGGCTCCTACTCCTGCCTCGCGCTTGGAGCCGTCGAAGTGCATCGTCCATGACTGTGTCATGTCCGGGGTATCCGGCAGCTGCAGTTCCATCCAGTGGACGAGGAAGTCCGGAGGACTTGGGACTTGATCACATGGCGCTTCTCATAGGCTATGCCTAGAGGTGACAGCTCGATGCCCCACAGGGCCACACGTCCTGTGGCCTCCGGGTTGTTCAGGATGTTGTTCAGGGGTGCTTCGTTGACGACCATCACCTAATGCTCCTGGAAGTAGTGGCTCAGCCGACGAGCCGTCATGAACACGCCGTAGGCGAGTTTCTGGTAGTGAGGATACCTCTGGGCGTTGGACCCCATGTGTCTTGCCATCTTCGGGTCACTCGACCACGAGCACGGTGCTTACCACCTGATGTTTAGCTGATATGTATAGCAGTAGAGGACCGCGCTCCTTTGGCGTGACCAAGATGGGCGAGGAGGAGAGCAGCCACTTCAGATCTTCGAATGAGTCGTCCGCTTCGGGCGTCCACTCGAATTTGTCTGCCTTGCATAGCAGCTGATAGAAAGGCAGGGCTTTTTCGTCCATGCGGCTGATGAACCTGCTCAACGCCGTGATTCGCCCAGCGAGCTGTTGGACGCCTTTGAGGTTCTTCGGCTTTTCCATGGCCATTATGGCTCGGATTTTCTTCAGGTTCGCCTCGATCCCTCGCTGGGAGATGAAGTAGCCAAGCAGTTGGCCAGATGGGACGCTGAAGGCGCACTTTTCTGGATTTAGCTTGCTCTTGTATCGATCAAGGTTGTCAAACATCTCGTGGAGATTGTCGATAAGTGTCTTGGTCTCCCTTGTTTTGATTACTATGTCGTCGACATAGACTTGTATGTTGTGGCCAATCTGGTTCTTCAGGCATGCCTGCATGCACCGCTGGTATGTGGCACCTGCGTTCTTCAGCCCGAAGGGCATTGTATTGTAGCAGAACACTCCGAACGGCGTGATGAACGCCGTTTTCTCCTGATCTTCGACCTTCGGCCAAATCTGATTGTAGCCTGAGTAGGCATCAAGGAAGGAGAGTTTCTTGCATCCTGCAGTCGAATCGATGATCTGATCAATCCGATGAAGAGGGAAGTGATCCTTCAGGTAGTGCTTGTTCAGCAATGTGAAGTCCACGCACATCCGTAGGATGGCCGTGTCCTTTTTAGGGACCATCATGGTGTTGGCCAGCCACTCGCTCTCCTTGATCTCTTTGATGAAGTTAGCGCCAAGCTGTCTGTTGACCTCGACTCCGATGGCTTCAGCCCGTGGCTTGGACAGTCGTCATATGTACTGCTTGACGGGCTCGGCGTCTGGAAATACGTTAAGTGCGTGCTCGGCGAATTCCCTGGGAACTCCTAGCATGTCCGCAGGAAACCAGGCGAAGATTTCCCAGCTCACGGAGGAATTTGACGAGCGCGCTTTCCTATGCGGGGCTGAGGTCGTTGGCAATCAGCGTCGTCTTGGAGGCGTTCGTCGGGTGGACCTGCACCTTCTTTGTGTTGACTGTGGAGTCAAAGGACATGTCCGGTGCGTTCTGCCTTGAGACTGGGGTGCCCCGTTGTCTATCACCTCTCGGGGCCTTATGAGCTCCTCCTGCGTGCCGAATGACTGGGAGATTCTGTTGAAGTCCCTGTCGCATTGATCCGATCGGGTGAAGCTTCCTTGGACCGTGATGACGCCCCTAGGTCCTGGCATCTTGAGTAGTAGGTACGCGTAGTGCGGTACTGCCAAGAACCGTGCGAATGCCACGCGCCCAAGGATGGTGTGGTATTGTGATGGCCAGTCCACCACTTCGAACTCGAGTCGCTCTCACCGAAAGTTATCGGGCTTCCGAAGATGACATTGAGCCATATCTTTCCCAGGGGGGAATATGCCCTTCCCTAGAACGATGTCGTGGAACATTGTGTCGGATTGTTCCAGGCTGCACAGCGGGATCCGCATTGCTGCTAAGGTGCTAGCGAACATCAGATTGATGCCCCTGCCGCTGTCCATGAATACGCGGCTCATATCGAACCCTCCGATCTGCGCCTCGAGCACTAGGACAACATGACCTGGGCGAGGGATCTGGCGGGGGTGATCCGAACGGCTGAACGTGATGCAGGATTCCGAACCGCTAAGGTACTCGGGGATGGCGGGTGGAGCGGTCACAGCCAAACTGACCTGACGGGTGATTTTCTTTTGCACCTTGTTTGTTGGGCGCCCCTTTTGGATCATCAGTGACCCTTTTGGCACGGGGTACCCGTTTTCTCCATTGTTCTGCGCAGGTGCGATTGGGTGATTCGAATGTCCCACAGGTGGTGGTGGAGGAGCTCCGTATGGCGTCACTGGTGCGGTGCGCCCCATACCTGTGGTTTGGGGCTTGCTGCATCATCTGGGACATGCTCTCCCTGAGTTTCTGGAACTCGTGGCAATCTTTGAGCATGTCGCTTGCCTTCTTTTTACCATCCTGCTTGTCGATGGAGAAGTGGATGGTGCATGGGCCCGACAACTTGTCGTATGCCGAGGGTCCGTCATCACGGTCGCGGCGTTGCCATGACTGCGCTGGGCATCCTCCATCGCGGAAGTTGTTTCCACGGTATCCACCGCTGCTGCGGTTGCCTTCGCTGCAGCGATCGGCGTAGCCAGCCACGACCATGTCTGGTCCGTCGCGATCATCGTAGATGCGCGATCTTCGCTTGCTACGGCGTTAACGTAGACGGCCGTAGTCATCTTCCTCCTCCGAGTGTGCTCGGTGGACGGAGTCCTCACCATCTGCCCACCTATTGGCGATGTCCATGAGGTGGTCGAGTGTCTTGGGCTTGACGCGCCCAAGTTCTTCCTTGAAGTATTGGCGTTTAACGTCGTCCTTGAAGGCGTCGATTGCTATCTCCTTAGAGATGTATGTCGTGGAGTTCTTGGTGCTGGACCAGCGTAATATATACGAGCGAATGGATTCGCCCATTCGCTGGGTACAGGCCCTCAGCTCTTCCATCGAGGCAGGCCTCTTGCTGGTGCCCTTGAAGTTTCGGATGAAACTGACGCGATTCTTCCCTTCGGATGGATCCCAGGATAGGCTTGAGCCAGATCCGGGATGCGCTCGCATTGCGGTGAAGGCATTGCAGGGCAGTGTTTTTGTCCGGCTCCAACGAGTCCAAGTCCGGCTAGTGCGGAGTTATGCATGGCCCTCTTCGGGTCCCCCGCTGGAGGTGAATGGGACGCGAGGTATGTGGTGGCTGCCATGATCGCAGCTTGCGGCGTCTTCAGGATGACGTTGCCGTTGGCATCCATCTCCATGAAGGATGTGTTGAGGATTCGGGTAACCTCACGACGTACGGCGGGGTCCATGTTATCTACGCGAGAACGATGCTTGTTGCCGTGCGAACTGGAGCCGCCGACGGCAGAGAGCGCAGCTCGCCGTGCGTTGGACTTCGAGGCTGCTTGCTTGCGTTTGTCAAGCACCTCTTGCATCTTCACCTGCTTTTTGTCAAGCTTGGGAGAATGACAAAGGAAGAAAGTCAGGTATAAACTATGATTATGAATGCATTAAATCCTTTATGGGAACTAATGGCTTCTGCGATATTAGCAATGAGTTTGGTCTTGATCCTCAAGTTCTTGCAAAATGTTTTAAGGCTTTCGCCTCTTATATTGAAATTCCCAAGAAAGAGTGGGACAAGTACCATGCTCCTTATAAACACATTGTTACCCATGTTCCTGCCAGTGTAGAGGTTTGTACTGTTGATCCTGTTTTGCCTGAACCTTATGTTGAGAAAATCCCTTTTCCCTCCAAGGTAAGGGAACATTCTATTATAGCTAATGTGGTTAGCAAAAGTGCAAAGAAAACTGTAGGGTCTGATGAGCTTATTGATATTGAGCCTGTGGTAGCTATTGTGAAAGATCTTGTCACTAGGAATGTAGAGGGTGAGCATATTGTCTTCTATGAAGATGCTACTAATATCATTTCTCATCCCAAGAAAGTTAGAAAAGCTAGTGTCCCTGTGCTTTCTGTTAAAATTGGTAGTCATAGCTATTATGGTTTATGTGATATTGGGGCTAGTTCTAGTGCTATTCCTTATGAGCTTTATAGGGAAATTATGCATGAGATTGGTCCTTGTGAGCTTGAGGACATTGATGTGGTTATTCACCTTGCTAATAGAGAGCAAGTTTGCCCCATTGGCATTGTAAGAGATGTGGAGGTCCTTTTTGGTAAGATTAAATATCATGCTGATTTTCTAGTACTTGGTAAAGAAGCTAGTAAAACCCATCCTATTATCTTTGGTAGACCCTTCCTGAATACTTTTGGGGCTATCATAGATTGTAGGAAGTAAAAAGTTTTGACTAAGTTTGTTGGAGAGTCTTATGAGTTTATTTTTTCCAAATCTGCCAAAACTTCTTATGAAAATGAACTGCCTGATGAGGATTTCAGGGTTGAATAACTTTCTGCTATTTCTCTTGCTTCTAAAAATGTCTTGCAACAGTTTATGGAAGATCATGAAAGTGATGTCTTCATGAAGGAAAGAAATGAGATTGACGAGGTTTTCCTTCGTCAGCCGGAACAGCTTAAGCATAATCTACCTGTGGAAGATTTGGGTACCACACTACCACCTAAAGGGGACCCTGTTTTCGAATTAAAACCTTTACCTGATGATCTTAAATACGCTTATCTTGATGATAAGAAAGTATATCCTGTTATTAATAGTTCTAAACTTTCAGGAAAGGAAGAAGAGAGGTTATTGGAGATATTGAAAAAACACCGAGGAGCTATGGGCTATACTATTGATGATTTGAAGGGGATTTCTCCTACTATATGTCAGCATGCTATTAATATAGAACCTGATGCAAAACTAGTTGTTGAGCACCAACACCGTCTAAATCCTAAGATGAAGGATGTGGTAAGAAATGAGCAATTAAAACTCCTTGATCCTGGTATTATTTATCCTATTGCTGATAGTAAATGGGTTAGCCCTATTCATTGTGTTCCCAAGAAAGGGGAAATAACTGTTGTGCCGAATGAGGATAATGAGTTTATACCCCAAAGAGTAGTGGTTGGGTATATAATGTGCATTGATTTTAGGAAGATTAATAAAGTTACTAAGAAGGATCATTATCCTTTGCCCTTTATTGATCAAAAGCTTGAGAGGTTGTCCAAAAAGACTCACTTTTGCTTTCTTGATGGTTATTCTGGGTTTTCTCAAATTGCTGTGAAAGCACAGGACCAAGAGAAAACTACTTTCACTTGTCCTTATGGTACTTATGCTTACAGGCGTATGCCTTTTGGTTGATGTAATGCTCCTGCTACCTTTCAGAGATGTATGTCTGCTATCTTTCATGGTTTTTGTGAAGAAATTGTGGAGGTTTTCATGGATGATTTTTCTGTATATGGAACTTCTATTGATAACTGTTTGCACAACCTTGATAAAGTTTTGCAGAGATGTGAAGAAACCAACCTCGTTCTTAATTGGGAGAAATGTCATTTTATGGCTAATTAAGGGATTTTCTTGGACACAAGATCTCTGAAAGAGGCATTGAAGTTGACAGAGCAAAAATTGAAGCAATTGAGAAGATTCCTTGTCCTAGAGATATCAAAGGTATTCGTAGTATCCTTGGTCATGCTGGTTTCTATAGGAGGTTTATTAAAGATTTCTCCAAAATTTCAAAGCCCCTTACTAATCTTCTTCAAAAAGATGTACCTTTTGTTTTTGATGATGATTGTAAGGAAGCTTTTGAAACTTTGAAGAAAGCTTTGACTACTGCTCCTATTGTTCAATCACCTGATTGGAGTTTACCCTTCAAAATCATGTGTGATGCTAGTAACTTTGTTGTGGGTGCTGTCCTTAGACAACTTGTTGACGAGAAGTTGAATGTTATTCATTATGCTAGTAAGACTCTGGATTCTGCTCAAAAGAATTATGCTACTAGTAAAAAAGAGTTCTTAACTGTAATCTTTGCTTGTGATAAGTTTAGACCTTATATTGTTGATTCTAAGGTTACTATTCATACTGATCATGATGTTATTAAGTACCTTATCAACCAATTTTCTAGAAGCAAATCATTAAAAAAAGTGCATGGTTGCAAAGTACTTGTTCTACTGATTCTATTGATATAAAATTTGCAAAATTTGGACATGTAGAACTAAAGTTATGAATTTTACAAGTTTGCATATCAATCAGATTCAAATTTCTGTTTTAAACTAAACCATGTCCACGTGGCTCGTTCTTATTGGCCGGTACCGCTTCGTGCGGATCAGCCTCTGTGGACCGCAGGATTTAAGTGAGATCGTGCGGCACAGAGCACACGATAACCTTTCGCTTGAATCTAATCCTAGCCACTGGTTAACGATCTAACGGCTCTCAGATGCTTGACCATTGCCTGGCGGCGCTGCGCGGCGACGAGTGGCGACGCGCGGTCAGACGGTGGCGTCGCGGCGATTACATGAAGCAAGGAAGACATAGGAGGGGCTCACGGTGTTCGTAGGGTCCTGGTGAAGCTCGAGGTGGCGTTGGTTTTGCGAGGTGGCACAGATGCGACGGCTATTGGTCATCGGAGACGGTGTTGGCATCAGGTGCCTCTGGATGTCATCGGGGGCGAGGCTGCAGATCGCCCTAAGGCAAGATAGGGGCACGGTTAGACGCGGGCGAACGTGGGGTTCACGTGAGCATCATCGAGAGGTGCTGGGGCGAACGGAGGTTACCTGGGGAGTTCGCCGGAGGCGGGACAGACGACGGCGGCGAGTTGAGGTTGTCCTTGCCGATGCTCTAGGGCAAGCGCGGGAGAACGAGTGGCACGGGTAGATGCGCCAGGAGGTGGGGAGCAAGCTCGTGTGCAGTGGAAGGCGAGGGGCGGCGGGGTGTGGCTGGAATCGCTCGGAGACGTCATCGGAGCAGCGGCGGTGCAAAGCCGATTCGAGGCAGCCTGGTGGCTCCTGTGCAGTGGTTTCTGAGGGGAAATGGCGAGGAAGGAGAGGTGCTTTAACGAGCGTGGTCACTGGTGAGTTTACTCCTGCCAATTAAGCGAATTGATCGCCGCAATGAAGGCAAAAACGGCGAGGGGGAACGGCTAGCGCGGTGAAGACGACGACGTGCTGGCGTGGGGCCATGCTGACAGTGAGAGAGAGAGAAAGAGTGGGACCTCTGCGTCAGTGACTGGGTGGGTGTGTTCGCGCGTAAGAAAACGTTTCGGTGAGGGTATGCCAAGTGGGCTCTTGCTGGGCTTGCTGGGCCGGCTTAGTGGGTTGAGTCTGTTTCACTTTTTTTTATACTGAATGTTTTTTTTCCTTTTTTTGTTTAAATACTCTGATTTGATTTTCAAACAAATAATTCAAACACCAATTCAAATCAAACCACCACCAAACTTTGTATTTATTTTAGTTCTGTTTAACAACACAAATCAAAGTCCAAAACAAAATAATTTTTATTATTTTTAGTATCCATTTAATAATTAAATAAATAGACCTTAGTTATTAATTCAAATAGGATTTGATTTATTTTAAAACTCTATTTGAAATCTAATTAATACCAAAATCAATTTAGTAGGTTTTATTTGAAAACATAAAACATTTGGAAATCTTATTTAAAACAAATTAACAAGTTTTAGTGTTTATTTAAAATGGAAAAGCCTTTACTTTAATAAAATTGGATATTTATAAATCCGCATTATTTTATTTAAATAAACCTTTACTCTTTTTATCAAATAGAAATATTTTATTTCAAAAGCTTAGCCAAGATCTAATTTGGCTCTATAAAATAATCCTTATTTATAATTCTACCTTTTCTTTTGAAAACCAAATCTTTTTATTAAAAGATCCAAGAATAGTAATTCCAACTATTAAAACTTTCTTTATTAATTGTTTATCTTTTTAAATCTTTTTAGAATTTTATTTGATCAAAATAGGTTTTGATGTTTCCAATTGGAATCAAAAAGTTTCTTCTCACCCTAAAAATCAACAATTGTTTATTTTGTTTATTTATTTTTCACATTTCAAAATTTGGAAAATTTTGGGATGTGACAGGCTACCACCCTTAAAATAAATCTCGTCCCGAGATTTGGGAAGGCTAGGGTTACAAGTTGGCTTCAAATAAACTAGGGTACTACCACCCTTAAAATAAAGTCTCATAGGGTTACATTGATGGTTCACTTGACTATGGGTTCAACACTTAATATCCAGACAAGGAATCCTTATTTGAATCAACTGAGTTAACTAGTTCCTGACATCCACTTCTTCTATCTCTTCAAAGTTTCCATCCATGTCAATGTGGTTCACATGTCCTTTCTAGGTCACATTGGAGTCATTTCCATTGGCTCTTCTAGCATCCTTTTTTCTTTTTCTTCTCAGGACAGTCTGATGCATAGTGTCATGTTGGTTCTGACCAAGGTCATCTCCATTGTCAGTATCATTTCCATTATTATCACTTCCATTGTTGTTGTGGTGATAGTGACGTGGTTCAGAATCTTCCTTGCTCTTTTTGAATGAATGCTTCTTTTGTGATGATCCTGAGTGATTCTTGAGTTTATGCTTCCTCTTTTTGTTCTCAACTTGATTCATCTTGTTCTCCAAAATGGTGGCTTTGTCACAGAGTGATTGGTAAGTTGGGACATAGGCAACAGCTAGCTGCAGGTTCAACTCATCATTAAGTCCTTCAAGAAATTTCTCCTTTCTCTTAGCATCTGTATCAACTTCATCCGGTGCATATCGTGCCAGATTGTTGAATTCTTCAATATACTCAGCCACACTGAGGTGACGCTATTTCAGATTGTGAAACTCCTTTTTCTTCAAGTACATCACTCCAGGTGAGATGTGAGTTGTTCTGAATCCATCCTCAAAAATAGCCCAAGTCACATCTTCAAGGGGAGTGGTGATCTGAAAGTTGTCCCACCATGTTGCTGCTGGTCCTTCAAGCAAAATGCTGCAAACCTTACTTTTTCTTCGTTGGTGCAGCCAACAGTCACTAAGTCTTTGTTCACTGAACGTAACCAGTCATTGGCTTCCATTGGATCAGTTGTTCCAGAGAACCTTGCAGGCCTAAGTTTCAGAAACTTGGTGAGCATATCAAGTGCTGGAGGATTATTCTGATTGTTGTTGTTGTTGTTGTTGTTGTTGTTGTTGTTCTGATTCTGTATGAATGTGGTCATCTTCTGCATCAACTGTGTCTGAGTTGCCAACATCTGCTGCATCTCAGGGGTGATGTTGTTGTTTTGGTTGGGGTTAGCACGACGGGGAGGCATCTGTTGGTTTGATAGGGATAAGTAATGATGGATAGGTTTTTAAGAAGTTCTAACACACAACTCAAAACCAACCAAGTTCAATCAAACAATCAAGCAATCAACAAGCAACTATTTACTTAACAACTTATGATCTTAACTCATGAGTTGAAGGAAACAACAAGTTTTCTTGAAATAATAACTTAGTATAATCATACCTCATAGGTCAATATGATCCATACTCTAACTTGACATCAATATCTTTGGTAGGCATCTAATGTCTCTTGGTTTTTCACTTGTAGTCCTTAGTGATGTCCAAGGTGGAAGTCCTTGTTGAGAATAAGGTTGAAATTACTTGAAGATGTTGAAGTCATTAGTCATGGTGGAGGCTTTGTCCATCAACTTTGAAATAGAAGAGGTGTAGAATCAAAATCAAAATGGTTGAGGAAAGAGTTTACAAGATTGTTTGTAAATATGTTTTGGAACAAAACAACTCTTATTTTTCTAAGGGGTTTTGTCCAATCCTAGGGTTACAATCCTACAGGCAACACAGTGCTCTGATACCATCTGTAAGGTTCCCAACCTTTAATAAGGTAGAGATCCATGTGTTTACAATGCTAGTCCCTGGATCAATAGCTAGCATCCACAGTTAAGATGTAATATCAAGAAACAAAGTTCATAATACAACTTTATAACCAGGAATAAAATAATTCATTACATCTTACATAGCTTATTTGGCTATCACATTACAATGCAGCAGAATATAACCATAGCATGGGGTCCTTCATCTTCAAAGTGCCACAGGAAATCATGTTGGTTGTAGACTTGTAATCCTATTCAACACACTTCACTAACATCAAACAAACCTGCAACATAATAAGTTGCAGCCACAAGGGTCAATACATTTGAATTGTATTGGAAAGTTTCACTACTATGTAGAAATAAGTGGATCCTATCATTTACATGCATATTTGGCTAAGTAGGGTTTAGGCTCTTTTGCAGAAAGCAATATAGTTTTATCCTATCTTTTCAAAATAGTTTTTGATCTTTGTCAAATCTTTTTGAACTTCTTGGAAAACTCCAAGTGCTTCTAATCCCTTATTGTCACCATCAAGTTTTACTTTGAGAAATTGGAATGTCGAGATCTTCCATAGCTTCAGGCCTTAGTTGCTCAGAGTTGTCCATAACCGGGGACACGGCTAAGTACTTAGAATTTGATCTTCTGCAGAAGTTGTACACTTTACCCACATCACACAATCTCATCTTGATGCCACCAGTGGCCGCTGGATAAGTACTCAACAAGATGGAGTACTGGCAGATTGAGAATGTGACAAAGTCTTTCCATAGGAGTCCTCCCAATACACAATGCTAGCTTGTCATCCAGGCACCAATGTTGGGTTTCAAGTTCCCTTACACAATTCTAGTTAACCTGAAGATGCCAATGCATGGGTCTTCCACTATGTAGTTGACTAAGCTAGAGCCCATTTAGCATGTGGCTGTACACGGAAGCCACTGTACGAGAAACATGTTCAATCTCTAAGTCCATGGGTGGTTTTCTTCTAGTGCACATACAAAAAGAGATAGCCATATAAACATGGTTCCTTTTGTTGCCACCTTGTCCAATCTTGAGTATCCTTGTCCACCCAGGTGGTTTATTGAGTACTTGTTTTATTATATAAAACTTATATCTTTTCAACTCTTCATATAATCATAACATGTATCCCATCCCAATATATAGCAGGGCTAAGCATCCTACAACTACAATGTTTCCACTAAGGGAGATATAAGGGTATCCTATTAGGATTTAGCATAGCATAAAATATAGTAGTCCTTATCATGCATGTTACAAAAATCCACTAAGTGTAATGAAAATAGTAGGACTTGGATGATAGTGTCACTTGCCTTTTTAGTAGAGAATGTTGGTTCACTTCTTGATCTTGCAAATATCACACTCTTCTAACTTCACTACAAATCAACCAAGCAAACACATATTCAACTAGCATTCAAACAATTTGTCACACATAAAATAACAAAAGCAAGGTCATGCATGCAAAAGATAGTTTTATTTGCAAAAGTGGTTTCTACTAAGCTCTAAACATTTTAAAGTTCAAAAGTGGTCATTTACTGAAGTGGTAAAACCATTTGCAAAAGGTTTTATCTATAAACCATTTTTAAATCAAATCATTATTTTATGTGGTTGAAAATGTTTTTAGCAAAGAAATATTCTTTAAAGGGTTCACCAAATATGCTTTTAAACCTCAAAACTTAGTGTTTAGGGTCAGAAGGTTTGAATCAAAACATTTCCCAAGGGTTTTACTCAAGATTCAATTCTAAACCAAAATCAATATTTTTATTTGACTAGAAATGAGCTAATTCAATTATTTACTCCTTAACTTCACAAAATATATTTTTAAATCCATAAGTTGGTTCCTAGGGTCAGTAGGTTCACAACAAACCATTTTGCAAAGATTTCACATTAAAATTATATCTAGAACAATTTTTATATTCATAATAAGCCTACACATGTTTCTGCAAAATCAACCAATTTTCTAGAATCAAATCATTAAAAAAAGTGCATGGTTGCAAAGTACTTGTTCTACTGATTCTATTGATATAAAATTTGCAAAATTTGGACGTGTAGAACTAAAGTTATGAATTTTACAAGTTTGCATATCAATCAGATTCGAATTTCTGTTTTAAACTAAACCATGTCCACGTGGCTCGTTCTTATTGGCCGGTACCGCTTCGTGCGGATCAGCATCTATGGACCGTAGGATTTAAGTGAGATCGTGCGGCACAGAGCACACGATACCCTTTCGCTTGAATCTAATCCTAGCCATCGGTTAACGATCTAACGGCTCTTAGATGCTTGACCATTGCCTGGCGGCGCTGCGCGGCGGCGAGCGGCGGCGCCTGGTCAGACGGTGGCGTCGTGGCGATTACAGGAAGCAAGGAAGACATAGGAGGGGCTCACAGTGTTCGCAGGGTCCTTGTGAAGCTCGAGGTGGCGTTGGTTTGGAGAGGGGCGCACAGATGCGACGGCTATTGCTCGTCGGAGACGGCGTCGGTGTCGGGTGCCTCTGGATGTCGTCGGGGGCGAGGCTGTAGATCGCCCTAAGGCAAGATAGGGGCACGGTTAGACGCGGGCGAACGTGGGGTTCACGTGAGCATCATCGAGAGGTGTTGGGGCGAGCGGAGGTTACCTGGGGAGTTCGCCGGAGGCGGGACAGACGGCGGTGGCGAGTTGAGGTCATCCTTGCCGACGCTCTGGGGCAAGCGCGGGCGAACGAGTGGCACGGGGAGATGCGCCAGGAGGTGGGGAGCAAGCTCGTGTGCAGTGGAAGGCGAGGGGCGGAGGGTATGGCCGGAATCGCTCGGAGACGTCGTCGGAGCAGCGGCGGTGCAAAGCCGATTCGAGGCAACCTGGTGGCTCCCGTGCAATGGTTTCTGAGGGGAAATGGCGAGGAGGGAGAGGTGGTTTAACGAGCGTGGTCACTGATGAGTTTACTCCGGCCAATTAAGCGAATTGATCACCGCAATGAAGGCAGAAACGGCGAGGGGGAACGGCTAGCGCGGTGAAGACGATGACGTGCTGGCGTGGGGCCGTGCTGACAGAGTGAGAGAGAGAGAGAGAGAGAGAGAAAGAGTGGGACCTCTGCGTCAGTGACTGGGTGGGTGTGTTCGCGCGTAAGAAAACATTTCGGTGAGGGTATGCCGGGTAGGCTCTTGCTGGGCTTGCTGGGCAGGCTTAGTGGGTTGAGTCTGTTTCACTTTTTTTATACTGAATGTTTTTCCTTTTTCTGTTTAAATATTCTGATTTGATTTTCAAAAAAATAATTCAAACACCAATTCAAATCAAACCACCACCAAACTTTGTATTTATTTTAGTTCTATTTAACAACACAAATCAAAGTCCAAAACAAAATAATTTTTATTCTTTTTAGGATCTATTTAATAATTAAATAAATAGACCTTAGTTATTAATTCAAATAGGATTTGATTTATTTTAAAACTCTATTTGAAATCTAAATTAATACCAAAATCAATTCAGTAGGTTTTATTTGAAAACATAAAACATTTGGAAATCTTATTTAAGACAAATTAACAAGTTTTAGTGTTTATTTAAAATGGAAAAGCCTTTACTTTAGTAAAATTGGATATTAATAAATCCTCATTATTTTATTTAAATAAATCTTTACTCTTTTTATCAAATAGAAATATTTTATTTCAAAAGCTTGGCCAAGATCTAATTTGGCTCTATAAAATAATCCTTATTTATAATTCTACCTTTTCTTTTGAAAACCAAATCTTTTTATTAAAAGATCCAAGAATAGTAATTCCAACTATTAAAACTTTCTTTATTAATTAATTATCTTTTTAAATCTTTTTAGCATTTTATTTGATCAAAATAGGTTTTGATGTTTCCAATTGGAATCAAAAAGTTTCTTCTCACCCTAAAAATCAACAATTGTTTATTTTTTTTATTTATTTTTCATATTTCAAAATTTGGAAAATTTTGGGATGTGACATGGGGAAAATAATATATCCACAAAGGAAATACTGTCTTTCTTCAACATGAACAAAACTAGATATCCCTTTAAGAAGTAATGGAGTTGGTTAGAACTTTTGTCTTACAACTCTCCAAGTTGTTGTTTAAGCTCAACCAACTAGTTCAGGGGTATCCAGTATGGATCCTTGGAGAAAAGAGCAGTTCAGAGAACTTGCTTGCTCAAGAACCTGATAACACGGTCATGTGGCAACATGGTGATACTTCTAGAAAGACATCTAGAATATCACGAACCACCGTTAAGTCACTTAGTTCGAGAGGAAACTTTCTTGGTAAGGCAAGAGGACATAGTCTCAAAGCTTCAGCACAATCCTAACTCTTTGATCGAAGAGAGTGCACCAGAATGACGGACTTGGTAGCACAATCATCCTTTGCTTAGTGATAGGTGAAGGGAATATGCCCGAGAGGCAATAATAAAGTGGTTATTATCGTATTCCTTGTTTATGATAAATGTTTATTTTACATGCTATAATTGTATTAATACGGAAACGTTAATACATGTGTGTTTAATAAACAAAAAGGAAGTTCCTAGTTATGCCTCTCTTATAAACTAGCTCGTTGATTAACAAGATGATCATAGGTTTCCTGATCATGGACATTGGATGTTGTTAATAACGAGGTCACAACATTAGTGTAATGGTGTGATGAACATTCATCCGAAGTATAGCATTATGATCAAAGTCATTGAGTTTATATTGCTATAATAACTTACGAAGTGATCCTAATCCTTAGACCATGAGATCATGTCAATCACTAACACCGGAAGAGTTTCTTGATAACATCAAACGTCACACCGTAACAGGGTGATTATAAAGATGGATTCAGAACTAATAAAGTGTTATGTTGAGGCTCATGGATCGAGAGTGGAATTTGTTCATCCCGATGATGGATAGATATGCTCTGGGCCCTCTCAGTGATTCACATTGATTAGCTTGCAAGCAAGTGATTTGATCACTAGACTGTTATATCACGGGAACGAGAAAAGAGTGCATGTCGGTAACGAGATAAAACTAGGTATGGAGATACCGATGATCGAATCTCGGACATGTAATATATCGTGAAACAAAGGGATTAAGATACTAGCGTAAAAGGTTCCGACGATCACAAGAAAGTCATCGTTGAATGTGTGGGAGTCAGTATGGGTCTCCAGATCCCGCTTCTGATTATTGATCCGAGAGGGGTCTCGATCATGTCCGCATTATTCACGAACCGTAGGGTGACACACTTAAGAGAAACCAACATCCATTTCGAGCAAAAGTTTCATGCCGAAAAGAAAAGGAAAGCGCAGGAATTTATTTCACTAGACACCGAAACTGTTTCGGTTGAAATTGCTGAAACTGGTTCTGCATGTGAAATGGAATACTAGCAAGGGGTTTTATGTGAATGTTTGTTAATTAAAGTAATTAACAAAATTCTGAATAAATAAATAAAAGAGTTTTATTTAAATGAGAGCTTGCATTAAATTTGGTGGAAATTTAATGCATGTGAGTGGATTTTTGAGTGGAGGCTTTTTAATGGCAGTGGAGGCTTTTCATTTTGAGTGGGAGCTCCACCCACATGAATGTGGAAGATGTGGGGGCAGCCCCCATGGCTGGGCGCCATGCCCCTTGGGTGCCCCCCTCCCCTATAAAAGGCCCCCCTCTCCTCCTCTCAAAGCACACCTCCTCGTGAAGGATCTCTCTCCCCTCTAGAATTTATCCCCCATGGTCTCGGACTAGTGAGATACATGTTCCCGGTGGCTTTTCGGCAAGAAAGAGTTGTGCTTCCGCTGCATCGCTGGAGCGAGGAGGCGGAGGTTGCTCGGTGCCTCGAACGTGTGTGCGAGCACGGATGCGCTGCTGTTTTGCGGCGCTAGGACTTCCTCTCGATCTTGAGATCAGCAACAGATCGTCTACATCAACCACGAGTTTGGACTCATTAAGCTTTGTCGGTCTTCAAGGGTATGTTATCTACGGATATACATCCCCCCCGTTGTTTGTATCTAGTAGATAGATCTTGGTACATAGTTGTTCCCATCGTAGGAAAAATTTTGTTTTCTATGCTGCGAACCCTACAGTGGTATCAGAGCCGGATCTATGCGTAGATACTTTGCACGGGTAGTACACATATGAGTATATGGGCGATGATGATCATTTTATTGCTTCTTAGTTGTACTTTGGATATTGGTGGCATAGTGGGATGAAGCGGCTCGGACAAACTTTACATGTCCTCGCACATGAGACCTGTTCCACGCTTGACATGCAACTAGTTTTGCATAAGTGTCTAGCGGGTGTCTGTCTCTCCTACTATAGTCAATATCTAATTTGCAACGAGTTGTCAACAAATTGGTTATCCTCGTTGTGGTTTATATTCGTAGGTAAGAACGGTTCTATCTTCGAAAGCCCTAAGCCACGTAAAACTTGCAATGGATAAATTAGAGGCGTCTAGTTTAGATTGTTGTTGGGCTAGTGTTATGATATGGTGATGTTGTAAGTAGAAGTATGAGATGATACTCTTACAACACACATAGCATGTAAGTTCCATAGACCTTGGCCTTACACATAAAGGTATGATAGAGATCATACCACGGTGCACATGATGGAGATCATATGCGGGAACCATCTCACTTCACTTACAAACATGTGATGTTTGATTGCATCTTATATTGCTTGTTTGGCGTTTTATTAGCATAATAAGATGATCCCTCATTTTAGATATCAAGATAAAAATGTGTTCTTCCTTAAGTATGCACCGACAATGTTTCGTCGCTTCAAGACATCACGTGATGATCAGGTGTACTTGAATCCACGAACATATCTCGGGTGTAAGACAGTTACACACGCGAATACTAAGATTCTAACTTGGCGAGCCTAGCATGTACAGACATGGCCTCGGAACACGGACCGAAAGGTTAAGCATGAGTCATATAGTAGATATGATGCCCATTTGATGCTCACCTTTGAAGCTATACCGACTCACGTGATGATCGGACTTGGTATAGTGGATTTGGTTCATGCAATCACCAAAAAGACACGAGGGATGTCGTTTTTGAGTGGGAGTTCATTTCTAATTTGGATTAGTAGAACTCAATTTATCATAAATTAAATCAAAGTGAATTTGCATAATTTGTTGTAGTCATTGGCATTCGTTCACCACCTTATGCATAGTTGTAATTGAGATAATAGAACTATAAGATTCTGGATATATACTTTACGAACTGGTATCGTATTGTGTTGAGTGTCAATCTAAAGTTTAAAGTCCTATTGCATACTTTCAGCAAACTCTGTTTACTCCGTGAGATTTAATAATTAGTATTAAATCGAGAGTAACAATTCCAGTGTTAGTATCTTAAGTATCATGTTTGCCTCCATGATTCTTGATTGTTTTAATATCAAGTTTATCTAGGAGCTGAAAGAATTGTTTCAGAAACCATCATGTGTGGCAGATATAACGATATATGAAACAATGTTTTGGTTGCAATATGATAGAGTATAATATATGTTCTCATATTGGATGAGAATTTACGAAGGTTGGTGATGCTAGACATCCTAATCATCCAAAAGGGTTTTGGAAAGTAATGTTATACTCACGATTCGCCTTTATAAGCTACAGTAGCTTGATCATGAAAGTCGTCATGATAAGGATGAATAGAAGATGTATGTAAAGTGTTTACTACACTAAAAGATTACTAAAGAATGGATTTTGAAAGAATACCCATCATTTGATGATGGTGATCTACTTCAAAGTGCAAGTCCAAAGGTATTATTATTTGAATATACACGCTTTAGACTATGTGTCATGTATATGGCGACACTTTTGATGTTGATAGATTCTTTGAAAAAGGAAAAGGAAATG
Source organism: Avena insularis (assembly GCA_023614405.1). Classification (NCBI taxonomy): domain Eukaryota; kingdom Viridiplantae; phylum Streptophyta; class Magnoliopsida; order Poales; family Poaceae; genus Avena; species Avena insularis. The sequence continues at coordinate 21,051,788 of CM042690.1, read as the reverse complement.
CTGAAAGAGAATCTATAAAATATATTTGGCAGAAAAGAAAAGATTGGAAATATCCAATTTTGGTATATGGATGATATACATGTTATGGTTGTATTCTTTGCTTGTTAAACAATGTGGTTCTTGGGTATTGGATACCGAATTGGTTTGTATGAAATTTCATACAGAACGACGCAATTCATGAACCACAATGGCCTAAGTAACTAGGAAGAGAATATGTGATGATGTTCATCGAAAACAAACAAACTGTTGTTTGTATTTCTCGTTGACATCAAAGCTTGACTTTAAGATTTGTTTTAATAATTGTTATTTGAATCAGGTATTATGAGAACAAAGGTTGTTCAAATAATTACCGTATTCCATATAAGATGGCTGATTTACAAATCTAGTTGGATAAATCACATCCATAAAACCTAATGCTAAAATGGCGCCAGACAAATGATTGAAAGATCACTTACGAAGTGACATCGCTGTTTAAATTATATTGGAAAGAAAACATGAAGAATCTCCATTTTCATGGATTTTTGGAGTCTTTGATTTGATCAAGTGACGCTTGTGAGACTTTCCTCGGGATAATTAAAAACTTCGTTCATAGGCCAAAGAAGAACGAACGACTAAATTATTGGAATTTATACATATCGATGTATGTAGTCCATTATGTATAGTCGTAAGCGATGGATTTCAACTTCATATGCTTTCTCCGGAAAATTTGAGTGAATGTTCACTTAATGAGAATGAAGTATGGAATATTTGAAAATGTTTCAAAGACTTTCAATATGAAGTGAAAATCATTGTGACAAGAAAATAAATGGTTTATGATTTTATCATAAGGGATTTATTTGAGTTACAAGTGTAACAAGAAAATAAATGAATTATGATTTTATCATAAAGGGATTTATTTGAGTTACAAATTTAGCAAAACACCTAGATTTACATCTCCCGAAACACCATAGGAGTATGGAGTGTTTGAGATTTGTAATGAAACCTTGTTTGACATGGTTGGATCAAAGGTGTTATTTATAAAACTGCATGTAAGATCCCTCCTTTGTAAAGGAAAAGGATCCCTGTGATTGCAATGCTAGTCCCTGGATCAATGCTAGCATCCACAGTTTAAGATGAAGTACACAGATACAAAGGTCGTTTATTACATTCATTCCAGAGATAAAACATAGTCTTTTACAACTCAGGGCCAAAGGCCTAATACAAGAGTTTATGGAATAAGTAAATAAACATAAGTCTTCATCTTCATGTGCCACAGGCAAGCATGTTGAGTGTAGACTCATGACTCCTACTCATCATTGGAGTAACCTGCAACATCACAAGTTACAGCCACAGAGGGTCAATACTTTGGAATAGTATTGGCAAGTGATACCTTAGTTTATTTTAAGTGGACTATATTACTATATGCATTTTGGCTAAGTGTAGCTTGGCTTGCTTTGCTCAAAATAGGTTTTTCCTATTAGTTGAAATCACTAAGTTTTCCTTTATCAAAAACTTCCCAAGAAACCACCAATAGACATTGGGGTCCTTCACCCTTGTTCACCCACAAGTTTTACTTAGAAGTTGGAGTGATGAGATTCTTGTAGCTTCCATGTCTTGATGCTCAAGTTGTCCATTGCCATGGACTTGGCTAAGTACTTAGATTTTCCATCTGCAGAGGTTGTGCACTTTCCCCACCAGACTTGGTTTCCCAAGACAGGACCTTTCAGAAGCCTTTCCTTAGTCAAATGGACGCGCTCCAACCTATCATTCCCACTACCACCAACTGTCCAAGTGACTAAGTTCTAGCAACCTATATGATCATGGCAGAGCCCATATTGCCAAGTGGTTGCACTATAAGCTTTCTCAACACTTGGCCTCCAAATCCCTTTGTGCCTGGGTGGCATACCACAAGTGAGATACAAAGCCAAATCCATGGCCTTGTGTAACCACTCAACTAAAAACCACCATTCAAGTCCCATTCCACCCAGGAGGTTCATTGACTTAGTTGTTTTATTAAGAAAAGCATAAGTCCAAAATACTTAGAATTATTTTCAACATAGCATGAACATACTTTACCAACCCTTGTTTTCTACTAGCTAGGCTAAGCATGGCATAGTAACTTAACTTAGGAAAATTCCCTAGCAATTCTACAATTCTACACTACATAGGATTTCCCAACATAGCATTTGGCAAAAGTAGCATGCAAGACTTAGCAAAAATAATTCTAATGCTTATTCAAAATAAAGGGAATGGAAACATCATGAAGTATCACTTGCCTTGGTAATGGGGAGAGTAGCACTCTTCACAATCACAGTCACTAGCAAAATCTACACAAAAATTTGTAGCATACAATTACACACAATTTATATACAATCAAAAATATGAATGCATGCATGCAAAAAATTATTAAGTGATGATTTTGAAAACTCTACCAAGCAAGTGCATGATACAGAAACATAACAAGTCATGAAGTTTGCTAACTAAACTTATTTAGCACTAATACAAATTACTAAACTAAATCTATGCTCAAAATAGACCTAAATATGTTTCTGCATATTAAGTCATTTTAACAAAACTTTTTGTTAAACACATTGCAGATTCAGAAAGGGCTTGACTCACTGATTCCAACGGTATAAAATTTGCAAAAATCTAACGTGGGAATCAAAAGTTATAGCCATTTGAAATTTGGATCAAAATCTGGTTTGAATTCTGTTTTTAAATCTAACCCTAGCCACGCGTCGCGATATTACTGGCTCGTACCGGTTCGCACCGGATCACCCTTCTGTGCCGTTGGATCTAACTAACGCTGCACGGCTCATATCTATCCATACCCTTTCGCTAAGTGAACTGTTTCTACGCGTAGGATTTAGATCTGACGGCTAAAAATCTCTAACTAAACGAAGCGGCGGCTTGGCGGTGCTAAGCGGCGGTGACAGGCGGCGACGCGTCGGTCAGTGGCGGTGCCGGTGTTCTAGGTCACCCGGGGAAGGGAGGAGATGCTTACCAGAACCGCAGGAGGCTGCTGATGCTCGAGGTGGTGTTGGTTTGTGAAGGGGCGCGCGGACACGGTGAGAATTCCTCGTCGGAGTAGAGGCAGACGTCGGGCACGGTCAGTCGTCGACGTTGGCGAGGTTCCTCGTCGCGCTAAGCCAAAATTAAGGTTCTGTCAGGTGCGCACAACGATGGAGATGCTAGGCGTATCCGTTAGAGGGCAAGGGGCGGTGGCTACTTACGGAGGGAGGTCGCCGGAGTTCATGCAGAGGACGGTGGCGGCCAGTCGTCAACGTTGCTGGAGCTACGGGTCATGCGAGGGAAAATGAGAAGTGTCAGGAGGTGCGCAAAGACTCGCTGATCTTGATAGCATGAACGAGTGACAGAGGGGAGCACGATACTCACCGGAATTCACCGGCGCAGTCGTCGGAACAGCGGCGGCGTCGTGCGAGTTGTGGGCAGCCTGGTGGCGTGAAGGCAGAATTGTTTGGGGGGAAATGGTCGCGAGGATGGGGGGATCTTATAGCCAGAGGCTCGACAAGAAACGCTTGCTGCATCAATGCCAATTAAGCTCGCGAAATCAGTGCAGCAACGGGCAGCGGTGGAGGTCGTGCGCGGAATCAGGGGAAGACGAAGCTGACGTGGAGAGGGCCCGCTCGTCAGCGAAGTGTGCGAGGTGGAGGTGGGGTCCTGTCGTCAGTGGCTGGGTGGGTGTGCTCGCGCGTGTGGAAGGAAAAGAATTGGCCCGGGTGGGCTAGTTGGGCCTGTTTAGATGCTGGGCTAGATTCCTGGCGCCTGGCCCTTTTCTTTTGTTTATTTCTTTTCTTTTTTTATTTCGATTTTCAGGAATGGTTTTGATATGAATTCAAACTCTTTTTGAATTCAAATTTTTCTGGGGTTTTTGCAGGGTGCAGTAGTCTCCAATATAGGCATAAAAGCAAGTGGTTTCTTTGCAAAGGTTTGGTCAAGCTTGGAGATCAAAATAACAGAGCCTTGGCACTAGGTTTGCAAAATTTGAAATCTGGTTTTTTTAAATCATTTTCAATTTGTAAAACTTGGTTTAGACTCTTCACTCAAACCTTTCCTCAAGGAAGGAAACAAACTTGGTTCATAATCAATCAAACTTTCAAATGGGGATAGCCATTTGATTTTAATCTGCTCACATGAAATCATAGCACTATGTGCTTCTGTTTTTCTGAAATGAGTTTTGAAATTGATCTCAAATCTATATGCATGGATGAATGATATGCAAACTTTGAAATCATGTTTTTCGGGATGTTACAAATCTAACCCCCTTAAGGTGAATCTCGCCCTCGAGATTCGGATTGGCTAGCAAATAGGTGAGGGTGGTCTTTCCGAAGATCATCTTCTCTTTCCCATGTTGCTTCCTCTTTGGTATCATGGTTCCATTGCACTTTGCAAAACTTGATAGTCTTTGTTCTCGTGACTCTTTCTGCAGTCTCAAGAATCTTGATAGGCTTTTCTTCATAAGTGAGATCACTTTCTAGTTGAACTTCTTCCAAAGGTATGGTATCCTTCAAAGAAGATTCTTCCATTTCTGGGTGACATTTCTTAAGCTGACTCACATGAAATACATTATGGACTGCTGATAGAGATGCTGGCAGTTCAATTTCATAAGCAACTGTAGGGGTTCGTAGCATGGAAAAACAAAATTTGCTACCGCATGAACACACAATCAAGATCTAATCTATGATCAAGCCAAGATCTATCTACTAGATTGTAGCAATGAGTCGATAGAGGAACTCACCCTCGAAGATTCCAAAGCGGTTAACGAGAGCAGATTCTCGTGGGTGATGTAGTCGTACACTTGCCGATCTCAAGATCGCGTAGACGATCCTTCCGCGGCCATGCTCGGCAGCGCTCCAGATCGGTCACACGCTCGTACTGACGAAGACCTTCCTCTCCCTTGTTCCAGCAGGCAGCGGAGGTTGTAGCACTCTCCTCGCGATTCCGGCAGCACAACGGCGTGGTACCGGAAGTAGAGGGGAGATCTCGCAGGGCTTCGCCTTAAGCCGGAGCAAGTATGGTGGAGTATGAGAGAGCTCTTGGTGATCTAGGGTTTATACACACCAATTAGAAGGCTCTAAACCGGAGGCTAGGGAAATTAGAAGCTCTAACTTGACAGCTTGGGAGAAATCCCTAGGTTGTGGCTAGGGTTTAGGTTTAGAGGAGAGGGACTTGTGTACTAGGAGGGGCAGCCCTGCCCCTCCCTTTATAGGTGGGAGGTGCGGCCAAGGGGAGGGGAGTCCCTCCCCAACTCGTCTTGGAGGTGGGCCGGCGGTTGGAGGAGGGAATCCCTCCCCAACTCGGTTTCCCACTCCTCCTCCTCTTTCCAAAACTTGTCGTTTGACTTTCAAACTAGCCGTTTGACTTTTCAAATTAGGATTTGAATAAACCCTTTATTTTGGACAGCAATGACACCTAGTACATGATGCAATCATTCCAACTTACAATGACACATTCATGTACCCTTCCCCCCCGGAGTGCCGGACATTCCGGAACATTCTAGAACATTCCCGATGAAAACACCGGAACCATTCCCCAACTCTGAAACGGGACTTTCCTTATATGAATCTTATTCTCCGGACCATTCTGGATCTCCTCGTGATATCCCGAATCCCATTCGAGACTCCGAACAACATTCGGTCTCTTTCTCATCATTCCATAACTACTCAAACAACGTCGAATCCTTAAGTGTGTCTCCCTACGGTTCGTGAATTATGCAGACATGATGGAGACACTTCTAACAATAACCAATAGAGGAATCTGGAAATTCATATGGCTCCCACATATTTCTACGATTACTTTGCGATCGAATGAACCACTTACATACGATATCAATTTCCCTTTGTCTCACGATATTTTACTTATCCGAGGTTATGATCGTCGGTATCTCTGCATACCTAGTTCAACCTCATCGATAAGTACTCTTTTCTTGTTCCCGTGATATGTGATCCCTTGTGAGCCAGTCACATGCTTGCAAGCTAATTGGATGACATTTCACCGAGAGGGCCCAGAGTATATCTATCCGTCATATGGATGGACAAATCCCACTCTTGATCCATGTGTTTCAACCAATACTTTCTGAACACTCAATGCCACCTTTATAGCCACCCTGTTACGGTGTGGTGTTTGATGTCCATCAAAGCATCCTTCCGGTAAAGGTGATATGCATGATCTCATGGTCGAAGGAACTAGGTTACTATGTATCAGAAAGCTTATAGCAAATGAACTATATTATATGACTTGATCTTTATGCTATGCTTAACTATAGGAGTATGTCCATCACATCATTCTCCTAATGATATGACCCTGTTGTTAATAACATCTCTATGTTCATGATCAGGAAACCATGATCATATATTAACCAACAAGCTAGTTTAACAAGAGGCTTTACTAGGGACTCTTTTATGTTTACAAATCACACAAGTATTAATGTTTCCGGTTAATACAATTATAGCATGGTATGTAAACATTTATCATAAGTATGAAGATATGATAATAACCACTTTATTATTGCCTCTTGGGCATATCTCCAACAGTCTCCCACTTGCACTAGAGTCAATAATCTAGTTTCAAACCTTTGTGTATTAAACACCTATGGCTTTCTGGTGTTGTATGTACACGATTGCTAGTGGTCAACTGATCTCCGGATCTGACACTTCCAGGTCCGTGTGTAATTGCATGTCTTTGCATCTCTACGCATCACTCATTCTCTAATGAGATGGCTTTGTATAATTTTGGTCCTTCGGTGAGACCTTTAGTTCTTAGGGGTTAAAACATGTTGATAATATTGGCGTACAATATATCTTCATAGTATTATCCCGCTGTGAACTACACCTAGTTTGACAACAAACTACTTGACACAAATGCCCTCTTTAGCTGCTATTATAGCAGTCATATACTTAGCCTTTTGTTGTAGTATCTGTCACAATGTCTTAACTTTGGAACTCATCCAAATCCATCATGGAACTTACTTTCCATTATATTGTGCCACCCTTAGTTTAGATTGAGATAAACTTAATTTCTACTATGTGACAAAACTAGTATCAATGTAGTACTTTTACAATGAACTAACCATCTATTTGTCACTTCTACAATTAATATACTCTTAGTTCTTCCAAAAGATCATAAGAATATCCTTACTATCGTCCAATGATCATCTTATGAATCATTCTGGTATACGCTCATAACATTTAGAGCATAGGACATATCTGGATTTGTACATATCACAGTATGATTGATAAATATTCTTTGTGATTTCATACATCAAGTATCAATCTATACTTGAATCTTTGTTTCACTTACCAAGTGTCAATACACTTGAATATATCATCAATATTGAACTCATTCAATCCTTTCTGTGTGACAAGAACCTTTCTTGTAGTTTCTATATTGAACTCATTCAATACATCATCTATGTACTTTTGGCACAACCATATTAGCATCTATTGATGCCAAATATTTGGGTTTTGCCTAAGTCTTTCATCAGGATGAAATTCTTAATATGTGTTAATAAAAGATACATCATTTCTAATCAAAAAATATGTCCTCCACATAATGTATTAGAAATATGTCTTAGCGCTCCCACTTAATTTCTTGCAAATGCAAGCATCTTCATTGTCTCTGATGAAATTAAACTCTTTTAACAGTTTCATCATAGTGAAGATTCTAACTCCGCTATGCTTACTTCAACCATTGAAGTTTGCATATGCATTTAGCATCCTTTGAATTAACAAAACCCTTTTGACCGTGTCATGCACACGTCCTAGGTAACCCTTCTATTAGAAGAACTTGTTTTGTTTATTCAACTACCACATAACAAAAATTATATGTAGTGGTTGCTACATTAATCCGTCTAGACTAAATATCGCTATGAAAGATCAAAATATTGTCATAGTCAACCTTTGAACATTTTGTGAACTCTTTCCCAACATGTCGACTATTTCATAGATGTGAAACATCCATGTCTACTTTTTTATATAGATCCAAACACAACTGTAAGGTCTTACACCTTTCTCGAGGGTCCTTCAAGTTCAAAACTTGATTTCTCGTGTATGGAACTATCACGGATTTTATGGCTTCAAACCATTTGACGGAGTCAGGGCCCATCGTTGCTTCTTTGCATGTAGTCAGATTATTGTCAAATAATGATTTAACTCTCAAATCTTGGTATTTGATTGTTTACCCGACCTACTTGTTTTAATAGGAACTTAGATCTCCGTGACCACAACCTTTGAGGCACGTGAGCCATGAGCATTATTGCTTCCTCCGGAACACTTTTCGGCGCTACGCAACTCTGCACATGTAGCTAAGGTTCCTTTAACCTTATCAAAGTTCTATTGTCCTCCCACTTATCTTTTCACGAAAAATTCCTTCTCAAAGAAACTTAACGTTCTAAGCGACAAACACTTTTGTCTCCGGTGTTTATAGAGGAATACTTAACAGTAATACAAAGACAGGTTTATCCGACTTTGGTTGCAAACATCTTTATTATGCATAGCATACCAATGTTTAAGAAAGGACTACTTGGGTTTTATCCCAAACCATAACTTTATATGGTGTCATTTTAGCGGATTATGATGGAGCTCTTTTCAGTGGAAAACGGTAGTCTCTAAAGCTTTTAATCTTTAAAATATAATGGCAGTTTTATGAATTACACCTTCGATCTTACCATGTCAAACAAGGTTTTAATTACATATCTCGAACGCTCCATACTCTTATGGTGTTTCGGGAAATGCAAATCCACAGAACGATTCCTTAAATCTTAGGTATTATGCTAAACTTGTAACTCAAATATCTTCCTTTATGATCTTTATCATAAACTATTTATATTCTTATTACAATGATTTTGCACTTCCTTGAAAGACTTTGAACTTTTTCAAATGTTTCATACTTCATCCTTTATTAAGTAAATATTCATATATTCACTCAAATTTTCGGAGAAAGCATATGAAGTTGAAATCCATCGCTCTTGACTACATATAATGGATTTCATACAACAATATGTACAAGTTCCAATAAGCTAGTCATTCGTTCCCTTTTGGCCTATGAACGAAGTTTTAATTATCTCTAGGAAAGTTTCACAAGCGTCATGTGATCAAAATCAAAAGACTCCAAAATTCCATCCACATGGAGTTTCTTCATGTTTTCTTTCCAATATAATTTAAATGGCGATGTCACTTCCTAAGTGATCTTTCAATCAATTTGTCTTTCGACATTTTTAGCACTAGTTTTATGGATGTGATTTCTCCAACGAGATTTGTGAATCATCCATCTTTTATGGATTACGGCAATTATTTGAACAACCCTTTTGTTCTCATAATACCTGATAAAACAAATCTTGAAGGCAAGCTTTGATGTTTAACGAGTAACACAATAACCCTTTATTTGTTCTCGATGAACATCATCACATATTATTTTGCTAGTTACTTAGGCCATTGTAGTTCATGAATTGTGTTGTTTCGTATGACGATTCACACCAACAAATTCAGTATCAAATACTTAAGAACCACATTGTTTAATAAGCAAAGAATATAGCCATAACATGTATATCATCTATATACTTAAACTGAACAATTCTAGTCTTTTCTTTTCTGCCATATATTTATGAGATTCTCTTCAAGATTTATTTTCTGTTTGAAAGAATCTATCAACATCAACAGTGGAGTCATACATATGACACATAGTCCAAAGCGTGTATAATTAAATACCAATGTCTTTGGACTTGCACTTTGAAGTAGATCACCATCATCAAATGTTTGGTATTCTTTCAAATTCCTTTCTTTAGTAATCAATTGGTGTAGTAAACATTTTACCTACATCAAATATTCACCTTTATCATGGAATCGTCCATGATCAAGCTACTTTTAGCTTATAACAATGAATTACGAGTATAATGTTGCTATCCAAAACCTTTTTGGAGGATTAGGACAACAAGTGTCTCCAACCCTTTGCAATTCTCATCAAAATATGAGAAACATGAACCTTGCCATATTATACTCTATCATGTTGCAACCAAAACTTCGTTTCAGATATCACAATATCTTCCACACATCATGGTTTCTGAAACAACTCTTTCAGATCCTAGATAACCTTGATATTAAGACAATCCTTTGAATATCAAGAATCATGGAGACAAACACGATACTCATACACTAACACTTGGAATTGTCACTCTTGATTTAATACCAATTATTAAACTTCATGGAGTAACTGAACTTCTTGAAAGTTTGCAATAGGACTTTTAAACTTTAGATTAACACTTCAAAACAATACGATACCAGTTCGTAAAGTAACTAACCAGAATTCTATAGTTCTATCATCTCAATTATAACTAAGCGCAAGGTGGTAAACGGATGCCAATGACTACAACAACTATGCAAATTCACTTTGATTTAATTTATGATAAATAGTGTTCAACTTTTAATCATATTGTCGTTGAACTCCCACTCAAAACAATATCCCTCACATTGTTTTAGTGATCACACGAACCAAATCCACCACATCAAAACCGATCATCACGAGAGTTGATGTAGCTTCAATGGCGAACAATCAACATGTTCATCATATCTACTATATGACTCATGCTTTACCTTTCGGTGATTCGTGTTCACGAGACCATGTCCGTACATGCTAGGCTCGTCAAGATCAAACTTTAGCTACCGCATAAGCAACTGCTTGCTTACGTTGTATACACTGGAATCTAACACACCCGATCATCACGTGGTGCTTCGAAACAACAAGCTTTAGCAACGGTGCATACTAAGGGTGAACACTTTAGAACTTGAAATTTATGTGCATGAGGGATCATCTTATAATGCTACCGTCGTCTACTAAGAAATACAAGATGCATAAAGGATTAACATCACATGCAATTCATAATATGTGATATGATATGGCCTTTCTTCTTTGTGCTTCCGATCTCCATCTTCAAGCACGAACATGATCTCCATCATCACCGGCATTGCATCAAGGTCAATGACGCTTCTCCATGGTTGTCGTCCACCGGCTTCAACTATTACAACTACTTTGAATAGACACGCTGGTCTTAACATAAATTAAAGACAACCATATGGCTTCCCGATTGCCAACTTACAATAAGGAACATTGCATACATCAAATATAATCACAATCATGGCCATATCACATCATCAGACACCTCGCAAAACAAAGTTAGACGCCTCTACTTTCTTTGCATATTTTACGTGGTTTGGGGCTTTCAATAAGTGTCGTTCTAACTTACGAACAAGAACCACAACATTGATACTAGTATTGATAATCACCCATTGTAAATTGGATCTCCACTATGCTGGGAGAAACAGGCACCCGCAAAGCCACTTATGCAATACGAGTTGCATGTCAAGCGTGGAGCAAGTCTCATGAACGATGTCATGTAAGGTTAGCCCGGGCCGCTTCATCCCAACATCCCGCAAGATGCAAAGTACACAAGAAGCGATCGACAATAAAAGCATCAACGCCCACAATGACCATTGTGTTCTACTCGTGCAACAGATCTACATATAGACACGGCTCTAATACCACTGTAGGGGTTCGTAGCATGGAAAAACAAAATTTTCTACCGCATGAACACACAATCAAGATCTAATCTATGATCAAGCCAAGATCTATCTACTAGATTGTAGCAACGAGTCGATAGAGGAACTCACCCTCGAAGATTCCAAAGCGGTTAACGAGAGCAGATTCTCGTGGGTGATGTAGTCGTACACTTGCCGATCTCAAGATCGCGTAGACGATCCTTCCGGCCATGCTGCGTTCCAAGCGCTCCCATGATCGGTCACACGCTCGTACTCGACGAAGACCTTCCTCTCCTTGTTCCAAAGCAAATGGAGGTTGTAGCACTTCTCATGCGATTCCAAGAAGACAACGGCGTGGTACCGGAAGTAGAGGGGAGATCTCGCAGGGCTTCGCCTTAAGCCGGAGCGAGTATGGTGGAGTATGAGAGAGCTCTTGGTGATCTAGGGTTTAGACACACCAATTAGAAGGCTCTAAACCGGAGGCTAGGGCAATTAGAAGCTCTAACTTGACGGCTTGGGAGAAATCCCTAGGCTGTGGCTAGGGTTTAGGTTTAGAGGAGAGGGACTTGTGTACTAGGAGGGGCAGCCCTGCCCCTCCCTTTATAGGTGGGAGGCGCGGCCAAGGGGAGGGGAGTCCCTCCCCAACTCGGTTTCCCACTCCTCCTCCTCTTTCCAAAACTTGCCGTTTGACTTTCAAACTAGCCGTTTGACTTTTCAAATTAGGATTTGAATAAACCCTTTATTTTGGACAGCAATGACACCTAGTACATGATTCAATCATTCCAACTTACAATGACACATTCATGTACCCTTCCCCCCCGGAGTGCCGGACATTCCGGAACATTCTAGAACATTCCCGATGAAAACACCGGAACCATTCCCCAACTCTGAAACGGGACTTTCCTTATATGAATCTTATTCTCCGGACCATTCCAGATCTCCTCGTGATATCCTGAATCCCATTCGAGACTCCGAACAACATTCGGTCTCTTTCTCATCATTCCATAACTACTCAAACAACGTCGAATCCTTAAGTGTGTCTCCCTACGGTTTGTGAATTATGCAGACATGATCGAGACACTTCTCCGAACAATAACCAATAGAGGAATCTGGAAATTCATATGGCTCCCACATATTTCTACGATTACTTTGCGATCGAATGAACCACTTACATATGATATCAATTTCCCTTTGTCTCACGATATTTTACTTATCCAAGGTTATGATCGTCGGTATCTCTGCATACCTAGTTTAACCTCGTTACTAATAAGTACTCTTTTCTCGTTCCTGTGATATGTGATCCCTTGTGAGCCAGTCACATGCTTGCAAGCTAATTGGATGACATTTCACCGAGAGGGCCCAGAGTATATCTATCCATCATATGGATGGACAAATCCCACTCTTGATCCATGTGTTTCAACCAATACTTTCTGAACACTCAATGCCACCTTTATAGCCACCCTGTTACGGTGTGGTGTTTGATGTCCATCAAAGCATCCTTCCAGTAAAGGTGATATGCATGATCTCATGGTCAAAGGAATTAGGTTACTATGTATCAGAAAGCTTATAGCAAATGAACTATATTAAATGACTTGATCTTTATGCTACGCTTAACTATAGGAGTATGTCCATCACATCATTCTCCTAATGATATGACCCTGTTGTTAATAACATCTCTATGTTCATGATCAGGAAACCATGATCATATATTAACCAACAAGCTAGTTTAACAAGACACTTTACTAGGGACTCTTTTATGTTTACAAATCACACAAGTATTAATGTTTCCGGTTAATACAATTATAGCATGGTATGTAAACATTTATCATAAGTATGAAGATATGATAATAACCACTTTATTATTGCCTCTTGGGCATATCTCCAACAGCAACTTCACCTTTGCGACTCAGAATCTTGAATGGCCCAACATATCTTGGTGCCAACTTTCCTTTGACTCCGAATCTTTTCACTCCACGGAGTGGTGATACTCTAAGATAGGCTCTATCACCAACTTCGTAGGTGACTTCTCTACGCTTAGGATCTGCGTAGCTTTTCTGTTGGGACTGTGCTATCTTCAACCTGTCCTTAACCAATTTGACCTTCTCTTCGGCTTCTTTGATAAGATCTGGCCCAAATAAACTTCTTTCTCCCACACCATTCGATAACAATGGGGTGGTACATTTTCTTCCGTAGAGAAACTCGAACGGTGCCATCTCAATGCTGGCTTGATAGCTGTTGTTATAAGAAAATTCTGCGTAAGGCAGACTTTCATCCCGACTTGCTCCATAATCTAGGGCACATGCCCTCAACATGTCTTCCAGAATTTGATTAGTCCTTTCTGTTTGTCCATCGGTTTGAGGATGAAAAGCAGTACTGAATTCCAACCTCGTTCCCAATGACTCATGTAGCTGTCTCCAAAAATGGGAAGTGAATTGGGTTCCCCTATCGGACACAATACTTTTAGGCACACCGTGAAGGTATACAATTCTACTCATGTAGATTTTGGCTAACTTGGCACTGGTATAAGTTGTCTTCACGGGTATGAAATGTGCCACTTTAGTTAAGCGATCCACTACTACCCATATGGAATCATATCCTGATCTGGTCCTTGGCAATCCGGTAATGAAATCCATACCAATCTTGTCCCATTTCCAATCAGGAATAGGTAGTGGTTGAAGCAAACCTGCTGGTTTCTGATGCTCCGCTTTTACTCTACTACACACATCACACAAAGCAATATGCTCGGCGATGTCCCTCTTGAGATTGTTCCACCAAAATCTTTCTTTCATGTCCATGTACATTTTGGTGTTACCTGGATGAATAGAATACGGAGAATTGTGGGCTTCTTGCAGAATCAGTTTCCGCATTTCTGGATCTTGTGGAACACAGATACGTTTCCCATGCCATAAAGTACCCTGTTCGTCTACATGGAAACTTTTAGCTTTCCCTTGGCTAATATTTACCTTAATCTCCTCAATTTCTTTATCAATCTTTTGAGCTTCTTGAATCTTGTCCAACAAAGTGGGTTGGACTTCTAAAGACATGAGATGTCCTTCAGGTACAATCTCCAATCTGAGTTCTTTGAATTGCTTACACAAATCATCTGGCAATTCGCCCTTGGTAAGGCCATTCACAAATACCTTACGACTTAGAGCATCTGCTACAACATTTGCTTTACCGGGGTGGTATTGCAAACTTAAATCATAGTCCTTGATAAGCTCTAACCATCTTCTTTGTCTCATATTGATTTCCTTCTAGGTGAAGATATACTTTAAGCTCTTGTTATCGGTGAACACTTCACAACGTTTTCCCAAAAGGTAATGTCTCCATGTTTTGAGTGCATGGACGACAGAGGCTAACTCTAAATCATGAGTAGGATAATTTACTTCATGAGTTTTGAGTTGTCTCGAGTCATAGGCCACAACTTTACCGTCTTGCATAAGTACGGCACCCAAACCTTGATGAGACGCATCACAATATACTTGGAAATCCTTTTCCAAATCTGGCAGACATAGAACCGGTGCTGTCACAAGTCTCTTCTTCAATTCTTGAAAGCTGACTTCACAACCTTCAGACCAAGCAAACTTCTTGTCTTTCTTTAACAATTCAGTCATGGGCTTGGCAACCTTTGAGAAATTCTCAATGAACCTTCTATAGTAACCTGCTAAGCCAAGGAAACTGCGAACTTCTTTCACATTCTTGGGAGATTCCCATTCCGTTACAGCTGAAACTTTAGCAGGATCAACTGCTACGCCATCCTTTGTCATAACATGACCAAGAAAACCAACTTCCTCTAACTAGAACTCACACTTGCTGAATTTGGCATAAAGTTTATGTTCTCTCAACTTCTCAAGTATCAAACACAAGTGTCCCTCATGTTCTTCTTTGCTCTTACAGTAAACTAAGATGTCATCGATGAAAACGACAACGAACTTGTCAAGAAATTCCATGAACACCTTGTTCATCATATTCATGAAGTATGCTGGAGCATTGGTTAAGCCGAAAGGCATTACGGTATACTCATACAATCCATACCTTGTGGTGAATGTTGTTTTAGATATGTCTTGCTCTCTTATCTTGAGTTGAAAATAGCCTGACCGGAGATCAATCTTCGAGAACACACATGCTCCTTCAAGCTGATCAAATAAGTCGTTGATTCTAGGCAAAGGATATTTGTTCTTGATAGTTACCTCGTTGAGTGAACGGTAATCTATGCATAACCTTTGGCTTCTGTCTTTCTTCTCCACGAACAATACTGGGGCTCCCCAAGATGAAGAACTTGGTTGGATAAATCCTTTCTGCAACTGTTCTCCTAGTTGCTTCTTGAGCTCTTTCAATTCATCAACTGACATTTTGTATGGTCTCTTTGCTATCGGTCCAGAACCTGGTACCAAATCTATCAGAAATTCCACATCTCTATCTGGTGGCATTCCTGGCAATTCTTCCGGAAATACATCCGTATACTCACACACAATTGGCACACTGTCCATGTTAACCCCCTTAAGAGAATTAAGCTTACTTCCTTTGGATTCAAAGTTTGACCTGAATTTTATTATTTTTCCTTCTGGGGTTGTGAGTGTAACAGTACGATTAGCACAATCTAGCACTCCTTCATATTTAGCCATCCAATCCATCCCTAAAATTACATCCAATCCTTGGGAATCTAGGATTATTAGGCTCACTGGGAACTTATGCTTTCCAAACTCTATGACAAGATCCCGGCATCCAAGACTTACTATCATATCTCCACCCGGAGAACTAACTTTTATTGGACACCCAATGTTTTCAGATGCAAACCCATTTCTATCAACAAATGCTTTTGATATGAATGAATGAGATGCACCAGTGTCAAAGAGTACAAATGCTGGAATGGAATTGAGTCTGAACTTACCAGCAACAGCGTCAGGTTCCTCATAGACCTCCTCCACATCGATGTGGTTATCCTGTCCTTTCTGAAAAGGATTGGGCTTGTTAGGTCCTTCAACTTTCTTCTCAGGGCACTCATTAGCATAATGCCCCAGCTTCTTGCATTTTAAGCATTCAACCTGACTGATGTCTCTTTTGGCAGGCTGACTTCCACTTCCACTACCATTATCACTGTGGTGGCTCTTATGTCCACTCTTGTGGTTCTTATACTTGTCATTGTCATGACTGCGGTGATGCTTGTTGTCATGACGGTTGTGGTTGTGGTGCTTGTTGAATTTCCCATGCTTATGGGATCCTGAGCTTCCACTGTCATCATAGTGAGATCGTTTGTGAGACGATCCCGAGTTGTGCTTGTCGGAGTGTTTCCTCTTCCTACTCTCGACTTGCTTCATTTTATTCTCCAAAATAGCAGCCTTGTCACACAGAGACTGATAAGTTGGAACATATGCCACAGACAGCTGCAGATTCAGTTCATCATTCAAGCCTTCCAGAAACTTTTCCTTTCTTTTGGCATCTATGTCAACCTCATCCGGTGCATAGCACACCAGATTGTTGAACTCTTCTATATATTCAGCCACACTATGGTGGCACTGCTTCAGGTTGTGAAACTCCTTCTTTTTCAGGCTCATCATTCCTGATGAGATATGAGCAGTGCGAAAGCCATCTTCAAAGATATCCCAAGTCACCTCATCAATACGAGTGGTGATTTGGAAGTTGTCCCACCATGTGGCGGCTGGCCCTTCCAACAGATGCGCTGTGAACCTGACTTTTTCAGCATCCGTGCAGCCCACGGTCACTAAGTCCTTGTTCACAGAATGTAGCCAATCATTGGCCACCATGGGATCAGTCGTCCCCGAGAACTTAGCTGGCCTCAAACGCAGAAATCTGGTGAGCATATCAAAGCCCGGAGGGTTGTTGTTGTTGTTGTTGTTATTGGGGTTGTTGTTGTTATTCTGGTTTTGGATGAATGTTGTCATCATTTGCATAAGCTGTGTTTGCGCATTCATCATTTGCTGCATTTCTGGGGTGATGTTGTTGGGGTTGGGGTTTGCGCGACGGGGAGGCATCTGTGGTTTGTTCAAATAGAGATAAGAATGAGATACCCATAGATGTTTTATGCATATTACATCACATAAGCAAACACATAGCATGCAACACAAAGATAAAAGATCAACAACAAAATAACAAGTTCTCAAGGTAAAACACACAAGTGGCAAGCCATCCACATGTCGGATGGTCCAATAACAAGTTCATGAATAACAAGTACGATAATAAAAGATAACCGAGTAGTCAAGTCTACTCATCAGCATCAATCTCCTCCTCGACAAAAGTAAGACCTGCGTTCTCCATCGCGGTCTTGTTCTCCTCAATAGTAGTGGTCAAGGACTCGATCTTGGTCTTGAGAGCCCTCTTCTGGGAGCGAAGCCTCTCAATCACCATCTGCTGCTGCTCTAGCTCGAAATCCTTGGACTTCAGTTCTTCAGTCATGTCCCGGATCTTCTTGTTCCTATCCTGGACACGTTTCTCCTGACTCTTGAACTTGCGGTCCTGGGTCTCGAACTTCGCCTCCATTTCCTTGACTATCTCGTCCTTTGGCCGTAAAAGCTTGTCCTTCTCGGGAAGCTGCACCTGGAGCTCGTCATTGCTGAGCATGACATTGGTCATGTCCGTGTCCACGTGCCTAATAAGAGACTCTAAGTCCTGGAGATAGAGACGTATCAGCTCTGCTGCGTCCCTCGAGTCGTCCTCAAAGTCGATGGACTCTCCATCATCATCACGTCTTCCGAAGACGTGGAAGTGGGTGCCCCTAACCTGTCGGGAGTGACAGCCTAACAGACGTCCTATCAGGTCCTGCATGACGACTTCCATGCCTCTCTCCCTGTCATCGTGCATAAGCTTGAAGACGATGGCCTCCGTAGTAGGCTCCGTCTGGCGTCCGGGCTGGTTCACCTTGAAGCCCCAGAGGTCCTTCCTCTCGAACTTGGTGAGTGGGTGCACCATGATGGTGGGAAGAGGGAGATTGAGCAAGGTGGTAAGCTCAACGATACGAGGACCAAAACGGGTAACCTGGAACTCCTCAACAGTGCTGATGGTAATAGGCATCTATTTATAAGATTGAAAAGTTAGAACAACACAATTTAAGATAAAACAAGACAAACATTTCATACATATCCATGGAACACAAAAATCACACAAGTCATGCATACATAATTCCATTACATCAATCAAGGTCCAAACTTATTTAAGGTATCATTTTGGAAAATAAGGTGATAGGTGGTGGTCCAGCTAACGAAGTGTGTTCACAATCCTATCTCACTGGATCTGTTGGCTAACACAATGTTCCTAGAGGCAATCCACCTATCTTGTTCAGATGATTCCATCACTAAGTCTATAATATCTCCCCTTAAGGTTTGGTTGGTGGCTTCCAACTCTTGGGTAAGTTCCTTCTCTTTTTCTAAGTCTTTTTGGAGGTTGAGCATTCTGCACTTGACTCTAGCACTAAGTTCTTTGATAGTCCTCCAAGCTGCTTCTCTAGCTGACTCAAAGAATGTGGTGTGCATCACAGTGTTAGTGTACATGCAGAAGCCTCTTTCTTTGTGGTTGTCTTCCTTGTTTTTGTACAAGTGAAGTTGCACCCACCAATACTCCACTCCTTCATCCATCACTGGAAAGCCTTTGTACACAGCTGCACCATGTTCTTCCATTGCCACCATGAGGTCCTTGAGAATTTTGGGAAACTCAGTTTCACACTCCAAGGTCATGGTCATGAGTGGTCCTTTCTTCACGGCTTCGTTGATGGAGTTCATCTACAAATAGAGATGAGAATGAGAAGATTAGAAAAGTTTGAGAAGAATAGACAAGTGTAAGTAGTTAAAAATTTTCCTTAGTGGTTTCCAATCCTAGGGTCATAATCCTACAGCAACACAAAGGCTCTGATACCATCTGTAAGATCCCTCCTTTGTAAAGGAAAAGGATCCCTGTGATTGCAATGCTAGTCCCTGGATCAATGCTAGCATCCACAGTTTAAGATGAAGTACACAGATACAAAGGTCGTTTATTACATTCATTCCAGAGATAAAACATAGTCTTTTACAACTCAGGGCCAAAGGCCTAATACAAGAGTTTATGGAATAATTAAATAAACATAAGTCTTCATCTTCATGTGCCACAGGCAAGCATGTTGAGTGTAGACTCATGACTCCTACTCATCATCGGAGTAACCTGCAACATCACAAGTTACAGCCACAGAGGGTCAATACTTTGGAATAGTATTGGCAAGTGATACCTTAGTTTATTTTAAGTGGACTATATTACTATATGCATTTTGGCTAAGTGTAGCTTGGCTTGCTTTGCTCAAAATAGGTTTTTCCTATTAGTTGAAATCACTAAGTTTTCCTTTATCAAAAACTTCCCAAGAAACCACCAATAGACATTGGGGTCCTTCACCCTTGTTCACCCACAAGCTTTACTTATAAGTTGTAGTGATGAGATTCTTGTAGCTTCCATGTCTTGATGCTCAAGTTGTCCATTGCCATGGACTTGGCTAAGTACTTAGATTTTCCATCTGCAGAGGTTGTGCACTTTCCCCACCAGACTTGGTTTCCCAAGACAGGACCTTTCAGAAGCCTTTCCTTAGTCAAATGGACGCGCTCCAACCTATCATTCCCACTACCACCAACTGTCCAAGTGACTAAGTTCTAGCAACCTATATGATCATGGCAGAGCCCATATTGCCAAGTGGTTGCACTGTAAGCTTTCTCAACACTTGTCCTCCAAATCCCTTTGTGCCTGGGTGGCATACCACAAGTGAGATACACAAGCCAAATCCATGGCCTTGTGTAACCACTCAACCAAAAACCACCATTCAAGTCCCATTCCACCCAGGAGGTTCATTGACTTAGTTGTTTTATTAAGAAAAGCATAAGTCCAAAAGACTTAGAATTATTTTCAACATAGCATGAACATACTTTACCAACCCTTGTTTTCTATTAGCTAGGCTAAGCATGGCATAGTAACTTAACTTAGGAAAATTCCCTAGCAATTCTACAATTCTACACTACATAGGATTTCCCAACATAGCATTTGGCAAAAGTAGCATGCAAGACTTAGCAAAAATAATTCTAATGCTTATTCAAAATAAAGGGAATGGAAACATCATGAAGTATCACTTGCCTTGGTAATGGGGAGAGTAGCACTCTTCACAATCACAGTCACTAGCAAAATCTACACAAAAATTTGTAGCATACAATTACACACAATTTATATACAATCAAAAATATGAATGCATGCATGCAAGAAATTACTAAGTGATGATTTTGAAAACTCTACCAAGCAAGTGCATGATACAGAAATATAACAAGTCACAAAGTTTGCTAACTAAACTTATTTAGCACTAATACAAATTACTAAACTAAATCTATGCTCAAAATAGACCTAAATAAGTTTCTTCATGCAAAGTCATTTTAACAAAACTTTTTGTTAAACACATTGCAGATTCAGAAAGGGCTTGACTCACTGATTCCAACGGTATAAAATTTGCAAAAATCTAACGTGGGAATCAAAAGTTATAGCCATTTGAAATTTGGATCAAAATCTGGTTTGAATTCTGTTTTTAAATCTAACCCTAGCCACGCGTCATGATATTATCGGTTGCATCGTTCAAGCACCGGATCACCCTTCTGTGCCGTTGGATCTAACTAATGTTGCACAGCTCAGATCTATCCATACCCTTTCGCTAAGTGAACTGTTTCTACGCGTAGGATTCAGATCTGACGGCTAAAAATCTCCTAACCAGAAATGAGCGGCGCTAGCGGCGGTGACAGGCGGCGGCGCGTCGGTCAGTGGCGGTGCCGGCGTTCTAGGTCGCCCGGGGAAGGGAGGAGATGCTTACCAGAACCGCAGGAGGCTGCTGATGCTCGAGGTGGTGTTGGTTTGCGAAGGGGCGCGCGGACACGACGAGAATTCCTCATCGGAGTAGAGGCAGACGTCGGGCACGGTCAGTCGTCGACGTTGGCGAGGTTCCTCGTCGCGCTAAGCCAAAATAAGGGTTCTGTCAGATGCGCACAACGATGGAGATTCTAGGCGTATCAGTTAGAGGGCAAGGGGCGGTGGCTACTTACGGAGGGAGGTCGCCGGAGTTCGTGCAGAGGACGGTGGCGGCCAGTCGTCAACGTTGCTGGAGCTACGGATCATGCGAGGGCAAATGAGAAGTGTCAGGAGGTGCGCAAAGACTCGCTGATCTTGATAGCATGAATGAGTGACAGAGGGGAGCACGGTACTCACCGGAATTCGCCGGCGCAGTCGTCGGAACAGCGGGCGCGCTGCGGCGAAGTTGTGGGCACTCGGTGGCGTGAAGGCAGAATTGTTTGGGGGATAATGGTCGCGAGGATGGGGGGATCTTATAGCCAGAGGCTCGAACAAGAAACGCTTGCTGCATCAATGCCAATTAAGCTCGCGAAATCAAAGAACGGCAGCGCGGAGGTCGTGCGCGAATCGGGGAAGACGGTCGACGTGGAGAGGCATTTCGCCGTCAAGTGTGCGAGGTGGAGGTGGGTCCTCGCTGCTGGTCGGGTGGGTGTGTGGAAGGAAAAGAATTGGCCGGGTGGGCTAGTTGGGCCTGTTTAGATGTGGGCTAGATTCTACCGCCTTTTCTTTTGTTTATTTCTTTTCTTTTTCTATTTCGATTTTCAGGAATGGTTTTGATATGAATTCAAACTCTTTTTGAATTCAAATTTTTCTGGGGTTTTTGCAGGGTGCAGTAGTCTCCAATATAGGCATAAAATCAAGTGGTTGCTTTGCAAAGGTTTGGTCAAGCTTGGAGATCAAAATAACAGAGACTTGGCACTAGGTTTGCAAAATTTGAAATCTGTTTTTTTTTTAAATCATTTTCAATTTGTAAAACTTGGTTTAGACTCTTCACTCAAACCTTTCCTCAAGGAAGGCAACAAACTTGGTTCATAATCAATCAAACTTTCAAATGGGGATAGCCATTTGATTTTAATCTGCTCACATGAAATCATAGCACTATGTGCTTCTGTTTTTCTGAAATGAGTTTTGAAATTGATCTCAAATCTATATGCATGGATGAATGATATGCAAACTTTGAAATAATGTTTTTAGGGATGTTACACTGCCATTATGTTTTAAAATATTAAAGCTTTAGAGACTTCCGCTTTTACACTGAAAAGAGCTCCATCTTGATCCGTTGAAATGACACCATATGAGTTATGGTTTGGGGTAAAACCCAAGTTGTCATTTCTTAAATTTTGGTATGCTAAACATAAGTAAGATGTTTACAACCGAAGTCGGATGAGCATGTCTTTGTAGGTTATTTCGAATAACAATCTGTTATTGCTCCATAACACCAAGGACAAAAGGGTTTGTCGCTTGAAACGTGAAGTTTCTTGAAGAAGGAATTTTTCATAAATGTTAAGTGGGAGGACAATAGAACTTTGATAAGGTTAACGAACCTTAGCTAAATGTGCTAAGTTGTGCAGCGCCGGAAATTGTTCCGGAGGCAGCCATAATGCTCATAGCTTATGTGCCTCAAAGGTTGTGGTCACGGAGATCTAAGTTCTTATTGAACCAAGTTAGTCGGATAAACAATCAAATGCTAAGATTTGAGAGTAAATCATTATTGTTTGACAATGATGAACCGACTACATAGAAAGAAGCAATTATGGGCCCTGACTCCGTCAAATGGCTTGAAGCCATAAAATCCGTGATAGTTCCATACACGAGAAATCAAGTTTTGAACTTGGAAGACCCTCCGGAAAGGTGTGAAAACCTATTGGTCGTATTTGGATCTATAAAGAAACAGACATGGATGTTTTATATCTATGAAATAGTCGACATGTCGTAAAGTAGTTTATGACAATGTTCAAGGAGTTGACTATGACAAGATTTGATCTTTCATAGCGATATTTAGTCTGGACGGATTAAAGTAGCAACCACTACATATAATTTGGTATATGGTAGATGAATAGACAAAACAAAGTTCTTTTAATAGAATGGTTACCTAGGACGTGTACATGACACGGTCCAAAGGGTTTTGTTAAAATTCAAAGGATGCTAAAAAGGGCATGCAAACTTCAATGGTTGAAGTAAGCATCACGGAGTTGGAATCTTCACCGTGATGAAAAGGAGTTTTTCATCAGGAGACGATGAAGATGCTTGCATTTGCAAGAAATTAAGTGGGAGCACTGAGACATATTTCTAATACATTATGTGGATGACATCTTGTTGATTAGAAATGATGTATCTTTTATTGACAAAGGTTAAGGATTTCATTTTGATGAAAGACTTAGGCAAAACCCGAATATTTAGCATGAATGTCTATAGTGGATAGATGGTGACGCTAATATGGTTGTGCCAAACGTACATATATGAGATATTGAAGGACTTCAATATAGAAACGACAAGAAACGGTTCTTGTCGCATGGAAAGGAATTGAATCAAGATTCAAGTGTATCGACACTTGATAAGTGAAACAAGATTCAAGTGTTTTTGACTCTTGATGAGTGAAATCACAAGAATGTTTTGATCAATCATACCATGGTATGTACACATCCAGATATGTCCTATGCTCTAAGTGTTATGAGCATATACCAGAATGAATCATAAAATGATCATTGGACGATAGTAAGGATATTCTTATGATCTTTTGGAAGAACTAAGAATATATTTGTGTAGAGGTGACAAACAATTACAAATAGTTCATTGTAAAGCGTTACATTGATACTAGTTTTGTCACAAGATACAAACTAAGTTTATCTCAATTTAAACTATGGGTGGCACAATGAAATGGAAAGAAAGTTTCCATGATGGATTTGGATGAATTCCAAAGTTAAGACATTGTGACGGATACTACAACAAAAGGATAAGTATATGACTGCTATAGTAGCAGCAAAGGAGGGAATTTGTGCCAAGTAGTTTGTTATCAAACTAAGGTGTGGTTCGCAACGGGCTAACACTAAAGATATATTGTATGACAATAGTATCGACGTGTTTTAACCCTAAGGAACTAAAGGTCTCACCAAAAGACCAAATTTATACAATGCCATCTCATTGGAGAATGAGTGATGCGTGAAGACGCAAAGACATGCAAATACACACGGACCTGAAGCGTTAGATCCGTAGATTATGTTAACCACTTGAAATTGCGTATATGGAACACCAGAAAGCCATAGGTGTTCAATACTCAAAGTTTTCAAACTAGATTATTGTCTCTAGTGCAAGTGGGAGACTGAAGGGAATATGCCCGAGAGGCAATAATAAAGTGGTTATTATCGTATTCCTTGTTTATGATAAATGTTTATTTTACATGCTATAATTGTATTAATATGGAAACGTTAATACATGTGTGTTTAATAAACAAAAAGGAAGTTCCTAGTTATGCCTCTCTTATAAACTAGCTCGTTGATTAACAAGATGATCATAGGTTTCCTGATCATGGACATTGGATGTTGTTAATAACGAGGTCACAACATTAGTGTAATGGTGTGATGAACATTCATCTGAAGTATAGCATTACGATCAAAGTCATTGAGTTTATATTGCTATAACAACTTACTAAGTGATCCTAATCCTTAGACCATGAGATCATGTCAATCACTAACACCGGAAGAGTTTCTTGATAACATCAAACGTCACACCGTAACAGGGTGATTATAAAGATGGATTCAGAACTAATAAAGTGTTATGTTGAGGCTCATGGATCGAGAGTGGAATTTGTTCATCTTGATGACGGATAGATATGCTCTGGGCCCTCTCGGTGATATCACATTGATTAGCTTGCAAGCAAGTGATTTGATCACTAGAATGTTATATCACGGGAACGAGAAAAGAGTGCATGTCAGTAACGAGATCAAACTAGGTATGGAGATACCGATGATCAAATATCGGACATGTAATATATCGCTAAACAAAGGGATTAAGATACTAGCATAAAAGGTTCCGACGATCACAAGAAAGTCATCGTTGAATGTGTGGGAGTCAGTATGGGTCTCCAGATCCCGCTTCTGATTATTGATCCGAGAGGGGTCTCGATCATGTCCGCATTATTCACGAACCGTAGGGTGACACACTTAAGAGACACCGACATCCATTTGGAGCAAAAGTTTCATGCCGAAAAGAAAAGGAAAGCGCAGGAATTTATTTCACTAGACACCGAAACTGTTTCGGTTGAAATTGCTGAAACTGGTTCTGCATGTGAAATGGAATACTAGCAAGGGGTTTTATGTGAATGTTTGTTAATTAAAGTAATTAACAAAATTCTGAATAAATAAATAAAAGAGTTTTATTTAAATGAGAGCTTGCATTAAATTTGGTGGAAATTTAATGCATGTGAGTGGATTTTTGAGTGGAGGCTTTTTAATGGGAGTGGAGGCTTTTCATTTTGAGTGGGAGCTCCACCCACATGAATGTGGAAGAGGTGGGGGCAGCCCCATGGCTGGGCGCCATGCCCCTTGGGTGCCCCCCTCTCCCCTATAAAAGTCCCCCCTCTCCTCCTCTCAAAGCACACCTCCTCGTGAAGGATCTCTCTCCCCCTCTAGAATTTATCCCCCATGGTCTCGGACTAGCGAGATACATGTTCCCGGTGGATTTTTGGCAAGAAAGAGTTGTGCTTCCGCTGCATCGCTGGAGCAAGGAGGCGGAGGTTGCTTGGTGCCTCGAACGTGTGTGCGAGCACGGATGCGCTGCTGTTTTGCGGCGCTAGGACTTCCTCTCGATCTTGAGATCGGCAAGAGATCGTCTACATCAACCACGAGTTTGGACTCGTTAAGCTTTATCGGTCTTCAAGGGTATGTTCTCTATGGATATACATCCGCCCGTTGTTTGTATCTAGTAGATAGATCTTGTTACATAGTTGTTCCCATCGTAGGAAAAATTTTGATTTCTATGCTGCGAACCCTACAATAGGATTAACCAATCACGCTAAGAATGACTCAAATGTCCTTGGAGTTCAAAACAATAACAATTGCTAAGAATCTTAGATGGCCATATTATTACACGCACACATATCACTCATGAGCACGAAATCTCGAGGAAGGGTGGGTAAATATGTAAGATCCCTCATTTATAAAGGAAAAGGATCCCCGTGATTGCAATGCTAGTCCCTGGATCAATAGCTAGCATCCACAGTTAAGATGTAATATCAAGAAACAAAGGTCATAATACAACTTTATAACCAGGAATAAAATAAGTTATTACATCTTACATAGCTCATTTGGCTATTACATTACATTGCAGCAGAATATCTATAAACATGGGGTCCTTCATCTTCAAAGTGCCACAGGCAGACATGTTGGTTGTAGACTTTGTAATCCTAATCATTTAACTTCACTAATATCAAACAAACCTGCAACATAACAAGTTACAACCACAAGGGTCAATACATTTGAATTGTATTGGCAAGTGATACTATGGTAGTATAGTGGAGTATATCATCTATATGCATTTGGCTAAGTGGAGCTTAGGCTTGTATTGCTCAAAATAGATTTTTCCTTATCATTTGAAAACACTAAGTTTTTGTTTGGCACAAATCACCCAAGGCATCTACCAATCAAAGATTGAAGATCCTTTAACCCTTGTTCAACCACAAGTTTTTAACTTAGAAATTGGGATGAGGAGATTCTTGATAGCTTCCATGTTTTGATGCTCAAATTGTCCTTTGCCAGGGACATGGCTAAGTACTTAGATTTTACACTCTGCAGAGGTGGTGCACTTTCCCCACAAGACTTGGTTTCACCAAGACAAGATCTTTCAGAAGCCTTCCCTTAGACCAGAATGGACGCGCTCCAACCTATCAAACCCCTACCACCAACTGTCCATTTGGCTAAGTTCTTGCAACCTATATGATCTAGGCAGAGCCCATAATGCCAAGTGGCTGCACTTGAAGCTTCTCAACATTTGACATCTCAAATCTCTTTGTTCCTGGGTGGCTTTCCACAAGTGAGATACACAAGGTAAACCATAAAAATGGGCCTTGTGAACCACTCAACACAAACCATTCCTTCCATTCCACCCAGGTGATTCATTCACTTAGTTGTTTTATTAAACAAAACACAAGTCCTCAGACTTAGAAATTTTTCCATAGTGTGAATATGTATTCCACCCTTGTTTTCTATTAGCTAAGCTAAGCATGATAGTAATAGGAATCTTAACTTAGGTAATTTTCACTAAGGTTTCATCTACTAGGTTTTCCCATAGCATAGTTTATACTTAGCAAAATTCCATGCAAGTCCTACTTAGAAATATCTCTAATGCATAGTGATAAATAATGGGACAAAAGTATGTAGCATCACTTGCCTTTTTGGTAGAGAGTATAAGTTCACTCCTTGATCTTTGCAATGTTCACTCACTTCAATTCACTACAAATCAATCAAGCAAACAATATTTCAATCTACCATTCAAGCAATTCATCACATAAAATGATAAAATCAAAGTAATGCATGCAAGCATGCAAAAGATTGTTTTATTTGTAAAAGTGGTTTCTAATGGTTCATAAACATTTGAAAACACCTAATGGTCATTTTATAAAGTGGCAAAACCATTTGCAAAAGATTTTACTTCATAAACCATTTTTAAATCAAGTCATTATTTTATGTGGTGTAGAAATGCTTTTAATAAGACAAAATTCTATAGGTTTCACAAAATATGTTTTCAAACCTTATAACATTGTGTTTAGGGTCAGTGAGTTTATTTCCAAAACATTTCTCAAAGGTTTTCTACCAAAACCATTTTTAATAAATAAATCATATTTTTATTTGACTAGAAATGGTTTAAATCCAAGATTCATTCTTTTGCTTCACCAAATACATTTTTGAAACCACAATTTGTTTCCTATGGTCAGTAGGTTCAAAAAAAACCATTTTCCAAAGATTTTATCCTCAAAATCATTTTGGAATAATTTTTATAACCTAAACAAGCATACATAAGTTTCTGCAAAAACAAACATTTTACCAGAAGCTTTTTACTAAACAAAGTGCATGGTTGGCTAGGGCTTGTTTTTCTGAATCCATTGATATAAAATTTGCAAAATTTGGACGTGTGGTTTGAAAGTTATAGATTTTACAAAATGGAACATCTAATAGAAAGTTTTCTGAATTTTAAATCAAACAGAGGCCACGTGGATCAATCCTATAGGCTGATACCGGTTCGGGCGGATCGGCTAACGTGGACTGTTGGATTTTAAGAGGATCGTGCGGCACCAATCAATCAAAAACGGTTCGATAAGTCATCTATCCTAACCGCTGGATCAGGATCCGACGGTCCTCATCGCACTGACCATGAACTGGTGGCCAAGGTGGTGGCAGCGCGGCCGCATTTATGACGGTGCCGGCGATACAGGAAGCTAGAGGAGGAGTGGGGTGGCTCACCAGAATCGTCAAAGCTTGCTGATGCTCAACGTGTATTTGGTTGGCGAAGGGGCGCACGGAGTCGACGGGTATTGCTCACCGGAGTTCTTGTCCGCGTCGGGTGTGCTCAGTCGACGTTGGAGGCGAGGCTACGGGTCACGAGGAAACAAACAGGAAGCACGGTTAGATTCGTGCGCGGGTCACGGTCATGCGTGCATCAACGAGAGGAAAGGGGGTGGTCAGATACTACCTAGAGGACTCGCCGGAATAGCAAACAGATGGTGGCGCTACTGTTCGTTGTTGTTGTCGACGCTGTAGAGCACGCGCGGGCGAGCTAACGTTATGAGAAGATTTGCCAGGATGTGGGGATCAGGTGAGGGTGGTCGAGGGGGCAAGGGGAGGTGTCTACTGGCTGGAATCGTTTGCGGAACTCGCCGGAGACAGTGGCAAAGCGAGGCGAAATTGTCGCAGCCTGGTGGCTCCGGGGAAGCGGGGACTGAGGGGAATCAGAGAGGAGGCAAGGGCGTTTAAGACAGCATGGTCGCGGGGTGGAGTAAAGCGGGCAATAACGCGTATTCACGCGAGCGCTTAACGGCAGAAAACCGCCGGCGAGGTTTGCGCGCAGGTGAGGAAGAAGAGGGCCGGTGGTGGGATCTGGCATCAGTGAGAAAAGGAGAGGGAGAGCGGGGTCCATTTGTCATTCACTCAGTGGGTTCAATCGCGAATGAAAACGGTTCGCTGCGGGTGGGGTGGGGATTGGGCTTGCTGGGCCTTATTGGGTTGGTCGGGCTGGGTCGAGTTTGTTTTCATCTTTTCCTGTTCTGTTTGTTTTTCTATTTCTCTTTCTTTTATTCTGTTTTGATTTTGTTTAATTAATTCAAACCTCAATTTGATTTCAAATCTCAACCAAAGTTTGGGTAGTTTCAAATGTTGATTAGTAGCACATTCTGAAATCATTTTTTTTGAATAAAACCTTATTCTTTTTGGGTCTTTTATTTATTCAAAATAGGCTTAGTTTTAAATCATATAAGATTTATTAATATTTCTAAACACCATTTGATTTTCCAAAACCATCCAAATCTTTTCAGTAGGTTTTTATTTG